>CM053626.1:6846975-6889466 GCA_028646595.1 Phalanger gymnotis | reverse complement strand
TTGGTCTTCTTTGTCACCAAAGAAGGATTCCAGAGTCTGAGACTGAATCTGGGTGTGTTTTCGCTGTCTGGCCATGTTCCCAGCCAACTTACTTAACCCTTGAGTTTTTCAGCGGGGTATGGCTGCTTGTAGACTAGAGTTCTATGTTCCACGCTTGGACGGATGCGCTGCCTCACCAGCACTCCTCCTTCCCCAAGAACCCCCTACCTGGACTGGGCTTAAATCTTCAGCAGGCTGTTCACTCCTGCTCTGATCTGCCACTTAATTCCTCCCACCAGGTGGGCCTGGGGCCAGAAGCAACTGCAGCTGTAGTTCTAAAGCTGCCCCACTTCCCCTGCCCCAGGGGCAGTGGCCCAACCGCAAACTCAGTCCCGCAGCTTTTCCTACTAACCTTCTCTGTTGTCTTCGCTCTTTGTGTGTTGAGAGGTCTGGTAGATGCCACAGCTCAGTAATTCATGCCTGTATGGCACTCCCCGCTCGGCTGCTGGTCTGGTCGGTCTGCGCCGTGCACGCTGGGCTCTGCTTGGCTGGGCTCTGCTTGGCTCAGCTCTACTCCCCTCAGCTGGGAGCTGGGAGCTCCGCGTGGGACAGACCTTACCCAGAGACCATCCAGGCTGTCCCGGGCTGGAGCCCTGCTTCACTCTGCCACTTTGTGGCTTCTGCAGCTCTAGAATTGGTTCAGAGCCATTTTTTTTATAGGTTTTTGGAGGGACTTGGTTGGGAGCTCACACCAGTCACTGCTTCCCAGCTGCCATCTTGGCTCCGCCCCCTCTGGCATTGCTTTCTTAAGGGGGGCATAGATCCCCAAGGTGACTTACAGTGACCATGACTAGCCAAGACATACCCTAGTTGCTTCTATGTCAATTCTGATACAGAATAAATTTTAGATTTCTAGAGATGGAAGGAACTCAGTGGCTTCTAGTCCAGTTCATATCCTAAAGGAATCTCCATTACTCTGTACATGAAAAACAGTCACCCAACATCTGCTCGTGGTTCTCACCTCTTAGGACAATTTTATTTAAGCCAAATCTAGGTGGTTTTTTTCCCCCTCTTTGTATCCAGGACCAGCACTCTGTTGTACCTCAAAGCCCCTTCCTTGATCATGCCTCTTCCCATTTTCTGCAGGAGAACATTGCCTTGTCTTCAGTGTCTCCCAGAGTCTGGCCTTGGCTAACCTTCAAAGCTTTATTGTGCATTCCTCCTTGAGAATGTGAATCCTCCACTCTGGCCAGGCACTGCAGTCATCCACACTTTCTGCTGAGTATTCATTCCGTCTTCCCTTGTTTTGTCAATTTTTCTCAGGGAGAACACTATTCTTAACTGCTTCCTTCCATGCTTCCTTCTGTGCCCAGATCATGTTCCTCTGGAAAATGTTTTCTTCCTCACTCTCTTCATTATGCACTTTTCAGGAAGTATATATTTCCACGCTGTTGGGAGTTAGAGCCTTTTTGAATGTAAGTTTCTTGAGGGCAAGTTTTGTTTGACTTTCTGGTGTGTGTGCTCCTGGTACAGCCAATCCAGGGACCATGATAGGCATATACTGAATGCTTATTGATGGATTTCTTGATTTTTCCAGAAGCATCTATTGCTTTGGTTTGGTGGGCTTTAGCACAGGTGAATATAAGCTTCTTGAAGGTGGAAACTGTTTTTATTTTTGTCACTGCGTCATTCCTAGTGCTGAGTCCGTATTAGATGCCGAATAAATGCTTGTAGAGTAGATTTGAACATTCTTCCCATGATAGAGTATGGCTGTGACTCATGGAAAGTCACAGCCTTTGAAGATGTTGGTGACCTGATGAGCATTGGAGAGAATCGTGGTGAACAGTAGTCTGCCCCCGGGCATGGATGTTCAATCTCTTTGAATGCCATTGAGAGGGCAGGTATTCGTTTTCTGGGGTATCACACTCACCATCCTGATTAGGGATTTTTAACCTGGGGTCTGTGAGCCTTTCTATCTATATCTATAGATATAGCCAATTATACTCAAATACAATTATCTGTCTCCCGACAGATAACTGCATTTTAATTGTTCTCCTTTGTAATCTTCTGTATCTTCTTTTAATGTATTTAAAAACATGATTCTGAGAGGAAAGTTCATAGACTTCACCAGACTGAGTGCCAGAAATGTAAAGCAGCCCTGAGGTAGACCTAGAGAATCAGAATCTCAGATTCTCAGCTTTCCCTCAGAAGCCACGTCATCCCACCTGCCCCTGACTAAGAATCTCCTCCTTGTCATCACTCAGAAGAGGGGAATTCAGCCTTTGGTCGCTGGTGGCAACAGTGGGTAGAGTGCCTGGCCCAGAGTCAGGAGGACCTACATTCAAATCTGGCCTTGGATACTTACTGTGTGTGACCCTAGGCAAATCACTTAACCTCCCTTGGCCTCAGTTTCTTCAATTGTAAGATGGGGATAATAAAGACAACGGCCTTGCCAGGTTGTTGTGAGGCTTGAATGAGACAATATCTGTAACAAGTGCTTACCACGGTGCTGTACAAATGCCCATTCCTTTCCTTTCCCCCTTCCTCTGCTTGACTTCCTTGATAGAGAAGCCATTACCTCCCAAAGCAGCCCATTCTTCTAATCCAATGCCTCCCAAAGAAGCCCATTGCACTTTGAGAAAGATCCGATTAGTGGGGACGTCCTCCAGGCATTCATGCTCAACTAGCCTAGTTTTGACATTCACCTTCTGCCCTCAGTGCTGCCTGTGGGGGCCGAGCTGAAAAGGCTTGGCCTTCTAATGTAACTGGAATTTGAAGACCCTTATTGTGACCCCCGAAGGCTGAGCATGTCTAGTTTTTCATTTAGTCATCACATGGCACAAACATAAGGCCCTTTGCCCACCTGGTTTCCCTCTTTTGGACAGTCTCTCCCATTATCACTGTCCTTCCTCAGATGCCATTCCCAGAGCCATGGGTCCAGCACCTCCTCAGCCTGGGGACCATCTGTCTCTTGGTAAGCAGGTATGGATGGACACTGTATCACCGCTGTGGCCTCAAGTGGGCACCACGTCAAAGGAGGTCTGAGAGCGTGGGACCAATGGGTCCATTTGCACTGCAGATCCAGGGGAATCATTTTCGAGTTATATTGGCCTTTACTGTGGCTTGAGTGCAGAAGAGGGACATGGTGGCATCAGAATCTTTGCCTTTGCCCTTCATCCTCATGTCCATGGAGGTTTCATTAAGGCCATTCTGATACTGGCTCCCTTGTTAATTCCAGACAGGAAAAGTCATTAGGTTTCAGATTTGGTTTGAGGCCCAACTGTTTCTTAAATTATTATTACTATTAATTATTATCTACTTTTTTTTTCTAGCTGATGGGAAGGGAAATTTAACAGATGTGTGATTAGCAGGGCATGAAATTAAAAATGTTTTTGCACAGAAGCAAGAGGATGTTTATTACTAAATTCCTAGTCTGAGAATTAAGCATCACCGAGGTTGTCCACAAGACATTCCCTCTCATCACTGAGTTTCATTTTCTTTGCTTTTTTTTCCCCACAAACAGTTCTTGGTTAAAAGGTACTCCCCCCGTCCCCTGACCCGGAAAGTTCAGCTCTGCTCACTTCCATGGAAGGGCGGGGCCGCACTAGGGGTGGTGAAAGTCAAGGTAACTTAACCACATTGCTGTCAAACAGAAAATAGAAACAAAACCAGAAGATGGGCATTGTTTCCCCTGAGCCAACTGGCCGACTTCTATTTTGAGGGGAAGGTCTTTCACGAGGGGCTTGCACTGATCAAGCAACAAGCATTTGTTGGATACCTACAACCTCAATCAGTTGAGCTACACGCATCCATTAAGCTTCTTCTTACGTGTCAGACACGGTGCGAGGCTCTGTGGATGCAAACGTGAAGCCTCACACAAGCCCTTAGTTGAAGTTTCAGTGACGCATGCCAGGCACCATGACAGGTGAGGGGCAACAAAGACTTTCTAGCCAGAGGAGACACATGTTCAGGTGCAGGTGATTCCAAGTAGAAGATGCAAGGCATGTTTTCTGGGGAATGGCCTCATGGAAGACAAAACTTTTGAAGGGAGCCTTGGAGGAAAAGTCCAGACGCCGTCACATCTGGCTCTTTCCTCGACATCCTCGTGTCTCCCCAGTGCCTTGTCAATCTGGGTTGCCTTAATCTTTAGAGGCTTGGACTGTTAGGCTTAAGATGGATTTTACTGCTGTCTTTTGTTTATAAATCATTTATATTTCCTT
The DNA here is from genome assembly GCA_028646595.1 of Phalanger gymnotis. Classification (NCBI taxonomy): domain Eukaryota; kingdom Metazoa; phylum Chordata; class Mammalia; order Diprotodontia; family Phalangeridae; genus Phalanger; species Phalanger gymnotis. The sequence continues at coordinate 6,885,267 of CM053626.1, read as the reverse complement.
CTACGACTTTTCTCCTGCCTTATCCCAAAAAGCCTTCTGGTACAATAAGGAAAAAGAGGACACACACACACACACACACACAAACAAAGGAGGAGGAAGAAAAGAAAGGAAGGAAGGAAGGGAAAGAAAAGAAAAAAGATGAAGAAGGAGAGAAAAATAATCAACAAAACCAATGAATGCACTGAAACATTCTGTCATTATAAGCCACGATATTCACAACTGTGGATCTTTGTAAACTCCAAGGCAGGCCACCCTTCCTCCACAGCCTTCCAGTGGGGCATGTGGAAGCCCTCTGTGTATATCAGTGTTGATTGGATCTTCTTTCCCCTTCATTCTGCAAGGTATTTAGTAGCTTCCTTTGTGGAGAGCACACTGCCATCTACCATAAATCTTCCCTTAGCGGGGATGCTCCCATCCGTTGAGGAGCAGACATTTATATCACGCTTTACAGAATGCCTTACTGTAGCTCGTAGAAAGGTCTTTGTCAGACAGCCGAGGTTGGCCCGATAAACCTCCTCCAGTGTGACCCTAGCTTTTTCTCCTCCTCGGACACTCTATTAGACGGTTGAACACAACCGGGCAGGGGCCAAGGCTGAGTCCCGACCATGACTTGAAACAAGCCCCTTCCTCTCAGGGTTATCTAGAAGACCAAATCCAATACTCCACTTAAAAAGCTTTGCTAGCCCTCGGGGCTATACAGATGTTAGAAGCTCCAGCAGCTCACATTGTGTTATAGGGGCCTGGACTCTCATTTTTTCTGTTTCCCCAACACTTTCTATGACATGGAATTTTGTCCTCTTTCTATTCTGATCTTGGCCACCATTTTGGGGGTATTGGTGGACAGTGAGGGAAATGGAAGAGGAATGTGGGAAGGATGCTTCGGGGTCTCTATATTAGGAGATAGTGCTTCACGTTTATTTAGTTTCAGTGACTTGTGGCATGTCCAAGAACAAGTGGTATTAACTGCTGAGCCTTTTTTTTTCATAATTATTCTGAAAACTCCCTTCCCCTATTCCAAATCAAATGGGCAGAAGTAAAGAAGCTCCAAACCATACCAATGTACCCACCCTGCCTTCCCCGACAACCCTTCTCCAACACTGATGACCATTCCAAGTGGCAGCTGAAGTTCTGGCCAGAATGCGTCTCTGTCTCAGAACCGTAAAGATCCAGCCTGGGGGGTTGCGAAGTGGTGGAAGGCGGGAAAGAGAAAGAGGTGGAGGGCAAATGAACCAGATATAGCTCAAATAACTTTGTTTCTGTGGCTTCAGATTGAGTGAATAGAAAAATTTTAGGAGGAAGTACTGGGTGGGTGGAATGGAGGAAAAGCCAAGGGTATGAGAAAACTACCCACATAGTCCATCTTGTCTGCTGTCCTTCGAACCATTCCATATTAGGAGATGGATTTCAAGATTTGTTTAATAGGTTTTTTTTCTTCGCCCAATAAACCGTAATGGCCAAGGGACTGCAGTATGCATAACCCTTTGGTATTCTCTGCAGTGCCCAAACTAGAACTTTCTACCCTTTCTTCATCCTGAGTTTATGCTGGTGATGCTGACTTGGGATTATTCCAAGCCCTCTTAGCAGGAATCATGGAGCGGGCCCTGGGCAGGAACCCAATGATGAAGGAAAGGGAAAAAAAAAATCATCACCTCTCATTTTTCAGAGCATACATCTCATGGGCTGGATAGGTGTCTACATAAGTGGGTTGAAGGGGAGATTTGAAGCATTGGCCTGGGGAGGAGAAAGTCCTTAGCTCAATGGGGAAAAAGGTGAATATTGTGTCCCATACTTTGCATCATAGCTTTGAAGTTGAAAGAGAGTGTAATAATCTCAACCTTCCCATTTTTATCATGAGGAAATGGAAATCCAGAGATTGGTTATGGACGTGTCATATCGTATCTTCTCCATGTTTGAGCAAGGTACCTGTGGTCCTGAGAGGTCCAGGCCCTTGGTCACCTACCCAGGAAGCCGGGGAGAGGAGGCTGTGGAGTCAGCCTCAGGCTTTTCTGTCTTCTAGCATACGCTTCTTTGCTTTTAAAGACAACAGCCATTTTTGGACGGGATTATCTGGCTTGATGGGACCCTCTGATCTGTTTCTGTTACTGTGTCTTTTGTGCCAGAGTTGAAAAGCTTTCTCTATACTGGGGGTTTTTAACCTGGGGTCTGTGAACTTTTTCTATCTTTATGCATCTCTCTTTCTCTCATTTCTATCTCTGTATCTATATCTCTCTATAGATATGTTGATATAAATATACATATGGATATCCTATACATACATGTATATGTGTAGGTATGCATAAGTGAATGTATATATATATATGCATATATATACATACACATTTGTGAAATAAATTGTATTTTAATATAATTGGTCCCCTTTTAATCTATTTTATACATTCTTAGAAATTGTTTCATCAGACTACCAATGGGACTCACAGCACAGACAAAAGATTAAGAACCTCAGATACAAATGTATGTGCTTGGTAGAAAAGGCTCTGGAAATGGAGTCAGGAAGACATGAGTTCAAATCCTGCCTCAGACCCAGGGCAAGTAAGTCACTTCATCTCCTACCTGAGCTTTCTCTTCTTCGAAATGGAGGGACTCACTCTGAAGGCTGCTAAGGCCCCTTCTCGCTCTAGCTCTAGAATGGTGATCTCCCAGGGCCTCGCTTACTTATCTGAAAGAGAGAGAGGTTGGACTCAGCGGCCTGGAAGGTCCCTTGCAGGTCTCAGTCCATCATCCTTCACTGAACATGTTGGGGGTAAGGGGGTAGCCAAGGAGTGAAACAGGGAAAGTCCTCTTTTTTTCTAACCTTATTTCATTTGAACAAAAACCTTTGCATTTTCTTTTACAATTAACCTTTTCAGGCAGGAATGATCTTTACTCTTATTAGAAGTCCCTGTCTAACTCCTCATGTCAATTGGAACCTTGAGGTGGTTGTCCTTCATGCCCTCAGGCCACGTGGCTCCTCCTTGGCCAGGGTCAGGCTGGTTTTCCTTAATACTGAATGAGATAAACCTCAGGTTACCTTGTCATCATTGGGCCTGTCTGAAGTGCTTGGCCAGTTGCGGGTTGGCTGCAGGCCCCAACTGCCATCAGAGGCTGAGGATGAAGGGGGCCGTTTCAGGGCCTCCAAGAACCAGCCATGGAACTCAATGTGATTCTCCATCATGCAGATGGGTGATTTCTCCTCGAGAGTTACATGTTCTTGAGAAACTTCTGGCTTCACAGATGAGTGTTGTTGGTACCTTTGGTTGCAGAAGGTGCTTCTGCAAACAGGAATCTGACCCATTCCTGGTGGTGACATGTTTTGTGTCTTGCATGAGTTTGGGAGAGGACTGCAGGGGATATTTGACAGGAGTCTGAGGTCGGCCTTGACCGTGGCTGTGTTTAGTGACCTTCATCTTCATTGGGAATGCCAATGTTGTTTACTTGTGGGCTGGAGGCTCCATGAAGAGAGGATGGATGTGTGGGCTGGTGACATGCTCCGAATAGGATTTGGGGGCCGTGTCTTCAGGCAGAGGGCGATTCATTGTGTTGTTTCTGTGCAGCAAGGTTTAAGGTTTGTATCATGAAGAGAGGGAGCTGGCAATTCACCAAGTTCTTGAGGGATATGGCTTGGTGATTAATCATCTCCCTCTCTTCTGAGTCACTGTCCCCATGAACTGTGCAGAGGTTGACTTTCTCAGAGAACAGAAAAGAAACTGAGGGACTGGAGTGTGGGGGTATCATATCCTCAGGGTTTAATGGGTTAGAAGAAAGCCCCCAGCTTGCCTATTCTTGCCAGGAGATCATCATTTAAGAACTAGGAAAGACCTCAAGGTGCTAGAGCCCATCCCTTTAATTTTATAGGGGAAGAAATAAAGGCCTAAAGATGGCTCCAGATCCATCCTGGGAGGTCTCAAGGAGCCACTCCATAGTCCATGTAGCTCAGAGTTTCTTTACCTTTTTGGTGACCTGGGGGTTAGTCAGTCTGATGAAGCCTGTGGACCTCTACTCAGAATTATGTTTTTAATTACTTGAAGGAAATGAGTGAAAATTAAACTGTAATCTTTTCCCATCCTTTAAGATTTCGATCTCCTTGGGTTAAAAACTCCTTAGCTAGATCTATTATGATTTTTGTTAGCATGCCGAGGGCCTGCTCATACCAACACAAGATTCTTAGGCCCTTCCATGATCTGGGGTACTCTGCCATAATATCTGCTTAGTAAATGCATGTTTAGTGACTGATTTTTGTAGACCCCTACCCCCCAATTTGTCATCCAGTGGCCAACTTTGTGAGGATGCTTGGAGGGTGGGCATGTAGTCCATCATGCCCATTATTGAAATATCTCCAGCTTGATAGAACTGGCCATACCTTTCCCTCTACTGACATGGCTTTTGGGGGTCCTGGGTCCTTTTTACATCACTCTGTGCTCTGTAAAGGAAGACAAAGACAAAAGGAACCTTTATGAGGCAAACCACAGTTTTCTCAATGGAGGGTGACCTTGCTGATTTGTCATCATTGAGAGTGTATGTGACATTATGGAATAGGCCCCTGCTTTGGTTTTTGAAGTTATTGGACCTGGGTTCAAAGCCCAGCTCTGCCATTGCCTGTATGACCATGTCCAAGTTAGTCCCTCTTTCTGGGTTTTAGATACTTCATTTTTCTAGTGGGGGCGGAGGTGGCAACCTCTGTGATCTCCTAGGGCCCTTCCAGTGCTTGATTCTATCACAGCGCCCCCATAGAGACCTTGCGTGGCTGTACTGTTTGCTTATTTCTTTTGAATCACTTTCTCTTGGACTTCCATTATGTGGGTCACTTTGTTCTCTTCTCTGTATTCAGCCATCATCTCATTCATTTAACAAACACATTAACTCCCTGCTATGTACAGGGTCCTGTCCAAGGGGGGGGTGATACACCAACAAACAAGATGGCGGCATTTTGTCCAATTGTCAATGACTGATGAGGCCTGGTAGGAGATTTATTGGTCTTTGGTTTTATCTTAAAAAAATAAATAAAAATGTATGTGTGTGTAGACACAGGAAGGTTAGATCATAAGCACTATATACATATATACATATATACATATATATATATACATACATACACACTCTCACATATATACACATATGTAAGAAGGTTATGTCATAAACACAAAAGACATGTACGTGCATACACACATGAAGGTTTTAATACAAGCACAGATACACGTTCACATGAAGGTAATGTTATGAACAAAAGATACATGTACACACATGAAGCTTATGTTGCAAACATACCAGACACATATATGTGTTTATTTATATATCTATCTATATATATATTTACACACATGAAAGTTATGTATGATGGTTATGTTATAAACATAAAAAGAGATACAGGGATAGATAGATATATGTACAGCCACACCAACACATACAAACATGCATGTGTTTTTGTTTGTGTGTGTGTGTGTGTATGTAATATATATTACATACACACACACACACATACACACTGCTTTTAAATCACTTTCATTTCTTAAAATATCTCTTTCTTCTACCCAGTTATCCTTTACAGGGGTAGGCAAATCACAGCCAAAGGTTTTGTACGACCGGCAAGCTACGAATGGTTTTTATACTCTGAAGTACAATAAAGCTGCTCGCTTCAAAGTTTGCAACCCCTGCTTTATAAGAAAGAATAAAAAAAAATTAAAAATGAAAACAGTTTACAAGACTTGTGAGTTCATGACTCTTACATTATAAAGTGGGCCATTCATATAGAGGCCCATTTCTGCTAGTTGGGAAGAGAAATGAGTTTTTCTCCCTTCATCCAGTCTTGGGCTCATACCTAATGAATGCCTCTGTAGGTTTAGTGATGGGGAGAAAGGGCTTCACATTGTTTCTCACTTGGACACATCAGTGTCTTCAGCATCCTTTATATCATTTATTGAGTTTAACTATTCACAAATTTGTGACTTATTCAGTAATCTTCGGTCTGCTCAAATTCAGGCCTTGTCCTCGTCTTCCCTCTCTAGCAGGGCCCTGGAATATCACTATGGATATCCTAAGTTCTCAGTAAATGAGTGGAGATTTGACAGGCTTGCTACCCACTGCTTAAAAGGAATGTCCTACAGAAGCCTTTTCATTTCGTACATTGATTGCATCTCAATACTCCCTCCCCCCATCCCTTCCTTATAACAGAGAAAAAAAAAACCCTCAGCCCTTCAGCCAATACAGCAGCTGCTTCTGATGGCATCTACAGCCCCCAGAGCTTGGGGTTTGCCACTAGCCCCAGGACCAGCCTCTTCTAGCTTCTCCCTGCCTGCAGTGAGACTCTTATCGTACCCCTGAAACAGGACCTTTTCTCCCTTCCTCACTTTCCTGGATCCGACTAGGAACGTTAGAGCTCAGTGTCATTCTCTCCTCCCTCTGTGATGAGGAAAAACCATTATCCTCTAGGACCGTTGTTTTCCAACGGTCTGTGATTGTGTAACTCTGCAAATATCATCGGGTCTGTTCTGCTTTCCTATTTTTCTCCTCAAAGGTCTGGTTTCCTCAGACTCTGCTTTGATGTAAGATTTGCTTGCTGCTTAGCTACACTTGGGGAGTGGTCTCAGCCCAACTCAATCTGGGAAAGATAACTCGGGGCAGGAGATGCTGCTGTAAATCTCAGCCCTGGAAGCTTCCTGTGTGAAAGATGGCCATCTGCGGCTTTGCTCAGCAGGTCCTCCTCCAGGCCTTCTCCGATTGTTCCAGCTGGACGGAGCCATCCTGGAACCAACTGGCCTGAAAGGAAGCCCTTGGCTCTTTTTAATTTTTTTTTTTTAATTCTGAACTTATACAGCCCCCCAAAGGCATCCCCACATGCACAACAGAAGAAAAGAGGATTGTCAGTGACATGGTGAATCTCCTTTTCGTCCTGCTCACTTAGCGAGCTGTTCTGCTGTTCATTCTTGAGACGTTTCCCTGGCTCTCACTTACTGTGGATACCCTCTCTGTCCTCCCCATCTGCTTGTCTACTGAGAGGCTCACTTTTGCTGCAGGCTAGGCAAGGCCTGGAGCTTCTCTCCAACTCCAGAAACAGGAGGCGGATGGTCCCATAGCCATGTGGGTGCCTTCTTCTGCAGCTTCCACTTTGCTTACTTTAAAAAAAACACAAACAAAACACAAACACAAGCACACACCCAACTGCCTGCATTTATTAATTCTTAAGAGTGTTAAAATAATTCATTGTACTACATAAGTGTAACCCAAGGTCTTGGAATCCAATTAGTAAGAAAAACACGTTGTGAGTCAGGACTAAATAAATAAAAACAATCCCAACCACAAAAGAGCTCAGAGCAAAGCTGAGCACAGGAACTGGGGAGCCCAGCTAAGAGGATGGGCAAGGAGTTCTGGGCTGAGTCTCTTGTAAGCCCTATGGCAACCAGGGGGCACACAGCCAGGCTGAGAGGCCAATCCCACTAAGGAGCACACACTAACTCTCTTCAGCACTGGTGGAGCCATGTTTTTCTGGAAAATTTGTAGTGTCCCCGAACAATAACAAACACTTTATGGGTCATCTTCCAATCCTTCATTCCAATGTCAGAGGCCAAGGGATGCTTTGCAAAGTTTTCCAAAGAACATTTCGCATCTTGGCCATAAGCCGGCTGCTTAGGTTGTGAATCATACCATTAGGATACCAGCCCATTTTGGGATCTAGCATTGGCATGAGAGGGCCCCACAATGGGGTATGGGAGTCTGGAATAATTTTTCCTTGTGACTTTCCCATCATCCCTACCAGCAAAGATTTGGTGATGGTAATCAGTATATCTGCCATTAAGTCAGATGGGAACATCTTTCGATCAAGAAATGTTGAGCACCTTAACTGAGCTTTGTGCTGTCGGGACAAAGACATAGAGGAAGTGATTCCAGCTTTCCAGGAAGTTAAAGTGTAAGTGACAGGAATAAAGACTAGACCTGGGATATCATGGGGATAGGGAATTCTCAAGTAGAGAAACTCTTTTTACCAATGCAAGATGGTGCCTTCTTGGCAACTTTTAGGGGACAAGAGAGTTCCTGGAATGCAGAGAAGTGAAAATTCATTCCATGCCTTCTTTGTTCTGGAAGTTTCCTCTTTGTCAATTAAGCCATGAAGCCTTAATGGGATTTCAGATACATACATACATACATACACACATATGTGGATAAAAAATCATCTACCTATCTATTCATTCAGCTACACCTTATCTATTTCTCATATGTTTTTCCATCTATTATCTATATTTTTCTCTACGTGAAATTAATACAAGATACTTCAAAACAATGTAATTAGGAAATTACAAGCAGTTTTTAGTAACGTGTCAGTAAACTGGGTAGAAAGGACTACATCTCTGATTTCACATGTATGTTGAACTCCAAGGTGAGGCAACTCCCTCCCTCTGTGCTGGTCAGTACCTGCTCTGCAACTTAATCTTAAAGAGTTGCCTAGAACATTGACAATGACTTGTCCTGGGTAACATTGCCAGTTTGTGTCAAGGTTGGAATTTGAAGTCCGTTCTTCTTGCTTCCAAGGCCCAGTCTCTGTCTATTCTTCCAAGTTTCCTTCAGGATAAATTGATGTCCTGAAGAGGGAGGGAATAATGGCCCTTGGTCCAAGGTTGCTTTGTTAGGCATATGGCAGCCAGATAAGTCATAGGGTTAGTATAGGGTAATTATATGTTAGCAAATCCCTAAGTGTCCAGTTTGTTTTCAGTAAACTCCCAATTTTCCAGAATGCAGACATCTAAAATGTCGATTATTTTTCCCCTTCAAAGTATAGTTAAGGAGACAATGACTAACCATCACCACCAAAACAATGCATGCACATGTGTGTGCATGCATGCACGCACACACACACACATGCACACACACACACACGCGCACACACACACACACACACACACACACACACACACAAATACTGTACTCAGAAGGGGCCAATCCTGACTTTGCTATTTACTAATTGAGTGATCTTGGACAATTCAGCCAGACTCTGTAAGATTCAATTTTTACTGTCACTAAAATGGAGAGATAATGTTGTGTGGTTGAAAGAGGGACTGACCTATAGCTTATGAGATCCAGCTTCAAATACCGATTCTGCCCCTTCATGATTGTATGGCATTCAGCAAATCATCTCATCTCCCAGGCCCCTAGTTTTCTCCTCTGTAAAATGACTAAGTTGGACAAGATTGGGTCCAGCCAATCTGACCTGGTTGGGCTTGGAATAGTGAATTGGCAGTGGCTTTCGAAGCATTCCATCATGATCAAGTGTGCCAGACCCGGCAGATGCAGTGTGACCTTCCTCTGGAGTTTGAGGAAGGAATTTTTGATTCCCTGTTGCCTCATCGTTATAGAAAGGTCATTGACAAGGCTTTGGAAAGAGGGAATCAGCATAGATTGGGAGAGAAATTTTCATGGCAAAATTGAGCAGATTGTGGGGTCTTGGGAGAGTGTGAAGTGATGCCTGATCATTACGCCTAGGGGCTCTGAGCTAGCCTTAATTGACTAGCAAACTGGATAGAAGAGCATGGAGATGGCTTTGTTTGAGAAGCTGCAGTTGGGAAATGAACACACAAAATCTTTTGAAAAATAAATCAGAACCCAAAATGATTTCTATGAAATGTATAAAATATGTCAGGAAAACATTTTAATACTATGGTGGTTTAGTTTTCTACTGGCCACGTTCCCTCTAAGGATGCAGTGTGTCCCTTCCATGACAGTTAATTCTAGGTCATGCTTTTCCATGTGTCCCTTCAGTCCTTCCCTGGGGTTCCACCCAGTGAGGGGAGGGGGGAATGGGATTATCTTCCTCTTTGTCCTGCACAGTTTTTCAGTGGAAATGTGCTTCCACCTGTCCATGCATCCTTCCCACCCCACTGGACCACTCCATTCATCCCTTTTTTCTCCATTTCCTTTTACTAGCCTGCACCTCCAACTTTAGTCCTTCAAAGTTGATGGTCTTCCATAACTCATTATCACACAGCATCACTGAAAAATGCACCTTGGTACAGGTGAAAATGTACTCAACCTAAAACAACAGGACTTGAGTGCAGATCTTGGCTTTATCACTCACTCTCTTCCTTTGTGCCCTTGGGGGAGTCTCTTCATCACTATGGGCCCTCATTTCCTCACTGTTATAATGAGGGGATTGGGCTATGTGATGCCTAGGATTTCTTCCAGGTCCAGATCTATAATCCTCTATAAATATTGGTGGCAAAAACCTAAGCATTTTTTTTTAAAATTGAAAAATAGAGAAAAGCTTGGTGTGTGTTTTTGTAGGGGAGAGGGGATCTTTAAAACACTGCGCTGTTCCTCCAGTATGATCCCATACATTCTCCTCTTCATATTTATTTCTGGACTTCATATTCATTTCTTGACCACCTGCAGTGTTGGTCAAAGATGTCCAGGTGTGCTTACTCTTTAAGCTAGAGCCCCCAGCCAATCTGGTCAGGTATCCTATGATTCCCAACATTTTTTGTTCTGTGAATTACTTTCAACAAAAAATGAGCCCCCATGGTAATTTAATAAACTAATCACGATATTCTTTTAGATGTATCTATCAAGTGTTTACAATATATAGCTGTTGTCCCTGAAGCGCTAAACCAAAATTTCTACCATATAATTATAATTGTAAAATATAAAATTTTATTTTACTTATAATCATGAAAACTCTAAATATCTAAACTCCAAATAAATGTGTCTATGCTCATGATGCTTTTGTATCACTTCAGAACCAAACCTAAAATTCTTAAATCACTCACATGCTTGTTTTCAGAGACAAAAAAGATATATTTGTAACGTAATTGGGCAATTATGTACCGCTTAAAGCACCATTAAAGAATTTTTAGTGTGAACCCCTTGGATCTTTTCCAACTACTAAATGGGGACCACTGATCTAGACAATGGGATCATTGATTGTGTGGTGGGATGGATCTCCAAGTCCTTCTAGTTGCTGAGTATTATAGAAGCCGTTGAGTCTGACCTCCATATTTAATAAAGGAAGTAACTGCTGCCTAGAGAAATCAAACTTTTTGAAGTGGGTCACTCAGCTAGTGGCTAGGCAGTAGAAGGACCCAGTTGTCCTGACTCCCAGTCAGTGCTCTATTTGCCTTACCTCTGCTTCTTAATCGATTATTTTTTCTGCGTGAGTATCTTACCAGGTGACTTGTACCTTCCTCCCTTTGATCAAGTGATGTTGGCTTCCTTGCTCCTCTGCCTCCCAACAATGAACATTTTCACTGGCTGATCTCATGCTTGGAGTCCTCTCCATTTTTACCTCCAGCTCCTGAATTCTCTAGCTTTCTTCAAGTCTCAGCTAAAGTCCTGCCTTTTCCTTTTCGCTTTCAGCAAGTGAAGATGATCTCTGGGCTTAGTTATTTGCATGCTATCTCCCCCATTGGGCTTCTTTAGAACAGGGGCTGTTTTTGTCTTTCTTTGCTTCCCTATCGCTTCCCACAATGCCTGGCATGTAGTAAGTGTTTGCTCACTTGACTTGGATAGTTAGATTGGACTCTAGTGCCCATTAAATGAAAGGTTTGAAGCCTTTATCAAGGGATGTTAGCAGCTATTAGTTAATGATGTGGTCGCCATGTGTTGCCTCCCAGGACTTCTCATGAAGTTCCTAGGGCAGAGGTCACAGTAACAAAGACCCTTCCCTGGCTCAATCCTGCCTTTCCTTGTCACATTCAAGGGTTGGATGATTTCCCCCCTCCCTCCTTTCCCTCCCATTCCCCTCCCTCTCCTTGCCTTCCTTCCTGCTCTAATTTAAACGGCACCTACCAAGGGGGAAAAATATCCTTTAACTGAAGGGATGAGCAAAGCATAGGCTATGATTGAAGCTTATCTTCATGTAATTCAGAAAGAGAAAGGAGGGGGAGCCGCAAACCCTTTTGAAATAAGAGCTGCTGGGCGGACGAGCTGCCTGGGAAGGCCCTGGAGCAGCTGAGCCATGAGAAGGAGAGCCTTGTCTTCATTCAGCACTCACATATCTCCAGTGGCTGAGACTTGGCAGACGTCACAAGACTGAACGCGGTCCAAGTATAACTGATTGGTTGGGCTCTATCAAATGATTTGTTCCCAAAGGGAATACTTTGGATCTAAACATATTTTTATGCCCCTTTATATATAATGGCAAATTTTTTCTCCCTTGATTCTCTCGTCCCTACCCCCACCCAAAAAAATATTTTCACTGGTTTTTATGCAATACTTAGAAGAGTTGTTGTCCTATCTGCTGAAAGAAAAAATGTGGTCCCTTCCAACTCTAACCCTGTTATCCTTCCTTTACAGATGGGTAAACTGAGGCTCATTGAGACTAAGAGTTTGCCCTTGGTTCTGCAGGTAGGGAGCATGAGGGGCTAGATTTGAACCTAGGCATCTCCTGACTCAGGTCCAACACTCTTTCTGTTTTGCCTCTGGGTTGGAGGCTCAGAAGAATTCTGACCTGGAGAGAGGCATGTGACAATCACCAAAGTCAAGGGGGTAGCTGAAGACCATTGCATTTGCCAGTTGAGTCATTAGTGACCTTTGAGACAATGGTCTCCTTCCATCATACACTGTTGGGGTTAGAAGCAATCAGCAAGGCATTTACCATTCCAAGTTCTCAGTAGAATCCTTAGCATAGCTGAGTGGGTGGAAGGGGGCTATTTAATGACTAATTATATGATTGGTGAGAGCCAAGTCTTAGGAATTATTGCCTGTCAGCCAGTGAAAATCAGAATGTGCAATGGTCTACTCCTGGGAAGGCTCTAACCAGGGACTGCCTCCCTGTAGGGGACATCCCTGCTACCTTCTTTCGGTCCATTTTAGCCTCTTTCACCTTCAGGCTTTCATCATGGTCATCTCCCTTACCCAACTTCCCTCTTATTTTTTTTTTAATTAAGATTTTTTATTTTTAGTTCACAACACTCAGTTCTGCGTGTTTTCGAGTTCCAGATTTTCTTCCCCTCCCTCCCCTCCCTTCCTCCCCAAGACGGCATGGAATCCGATATATCTTTTGCATACATCTTCACATTAAACTTATTTACACAATAGTCAAGTCATAAAGAAGAATGATGACCAATGGAATGAATCATGAGAAAGAAGAAACAAAACCAAAAGAGAAAAAACAAAAAAGAGAGAGAGCAAACAGTTTGCTTCAATCTACATTCAGACTCCATAGTTCTTTCTCCGGCTGTAGCCAGCTGTCTCCATCATGAATCCTTTGGAGTTGTCTCTGAACCTTTTTGGCTGAGAAGAGCCAAGTTTACCGAAGTTAGTCATCACTCACCTTCCTTCTTCTAAAAAAAACCAAAAAACAAAAAAATAAGATTTTTTTTTTGTTTAGTTCAATTAAATCCTACCTTTAGTAAGCTTCTATCAATGCCCAGAAGGGGGTTTGTGTGTGTGTGTGTGTGTGTGTGTGTGTAAAACATGCCACATAAACATTTTAAGTAATGAATTCTACCAATTCTGTACCGAAGGAGGTTTGTTTCATTGGATGGGTTGGTGACATAGATGGGGGGAGCTAAATACTTCTACCATTTTTGGTTCACTACTTTAATGGGCTAAACATTCCCTGGACAGCTATGATGGAGGGGTCGTGGTTCAGGCAGAGAACTTCCTAACAACTGGAACATCCCCAACATCCCCAACATCTATAGGAACATCCCCAAGGCTATAGGTTGCCTTGTGAGATAGTGAGTTCTCCATCACTAGGGATTACTTTCTGTCTTCTCTTTATTTATTATACTTATATAGCATTATACTTATATATTATCTGAATGTGTGTATATACTTAATAATGCCCTATATGCTATATATAGTCACATATACTCATGCATCTATATAATGTATGTGACATGTAATGTACATACATGCATAGGTATGCACAACACATATATATATACATATACACACATATGTACACACACAAACACACACACACAAAGATACACACACAGAGATATACACACCCACCATCTCTTCCATTAAAATGTAACTTCCTTTAGGGCAGGGATTGTGTTTTTGCCTTTCTTTGTAGCCCCAGAACTTAGCAGACAGTCCTCACTAAATTACTACTTTTTGACGACTGAGAGGGTGCCCCGAGGTGTTTAGGCAAAGCCTGACAGCCACTCATCAGGAAAGCTGCAAAGGGTAGATGCCTGCTGTTTCAGCCAAGAGTTGGATAAGTGACCCCCAGCCCTCAGGTTCTCTGGGTCCCTCACCTGCTGGGCCATTGACTTGTGAAGTCTTTGTGGAAAAGATCTGAGCTGCTTTCTTTTCATCCATGCCTCAGACAGCTAGGGATGCCTAGAGAGCTCTGCTCTCATTGAATGGAAGAATGCGTGTCTCAGAGCTGTTGGCCAATGCAGTTACCTGGGGAGGGAGAGGCGGTCACTGGGCTTGTGAGAGTTGGTCGGAGTCTGAACGTGGCTGAGGTTAAGACCATGTCTACTGAGGTGACCTTTGAGCAGGTGAGCCCATGGTGCCGATTCTCCTCTCATTTATACAGAACTTTGAGGTTTGCAAATCTCTTTGTGTGTTTGTTCACTTGGTTCTCATGACAATCCTGTGAGGGGAGTACTATTATTCCTTTTAGATAGAAGAGTAAACTGAATGTGGGAGAATTTAAATGACTTTTCCAGGGTCACACAGCCAGGATGTTTCTGAGGCAGGATTCAAAGTCAAATCTTTCTGCCTCCGTGTCGGCTGTTGAGTGCCATGAACTCCTGGCTTCTACTTCGAGGCTGTTTCTGTTTTGCCAAGATCTCAGAACCCTTTCTCAGGTGTCTTGCTTCTGTCCCCAGGGTGGTCCCACATGCCTGCATCTATTCTGGTCCCCAGGCTATCAGCCTTCCTGGAATGATGCTTTTTTGGGCATTTGAGATCAGCCGTTGAGAGGATGCTGAAGATGCCCTTCCTCAGTCCTCTGTGTGCAGCCGAGGCTGCCCTCGTGTCTACCTCCTCATCAGACTCTTGGGTGCCGAATGTCCCAGGTGGCCCCTGACCCTGTGTGCCTGACCCGAGGGGGATACAGCAACACCTGGTGACTCTGTGCCATGAATCTGAGCCCCTGTCTCTCACTGGGGAGGCCCTGCCTTCTTCCTCCCAGGGTGATCTTTGATTTCTAAGTATTGACTGTTCCTTCTTCAAGAATTGCTCTTTCCCTGAAGAGAGGTTCTGTCCAAGTAGAACGTTGAGTAGCACATTTATTTTCTCTTCCTGTTAACAGGTCTGTAGTTAATTTATCCAAGAGTTCTTACCCAGGGCTCCACCTGAGAGCCACAAACACAGCTGGGTCCTTTGGGTGCCACGTGTCCTGCCTGGGATTAATCTTCTGATTGGAAGAGGATGGCGAAGGCAGGCTGGAGGGCTCAGGGGAATCAGAGCAATTCAGCAGGCATTTATTAAGCACCTACTGTGTACTGTGTCAAGACAGGCAACATCCTGATCTCTGCCCTCCAAAAGATCATCTTTTAATGGCAGAGGTAACCTGCAAATAATTGGAAGCATAAATAACTGAGATCCTTTTAGAGTACATGGGAAGGGAAAGCACAAACATATGGGGGCAAGGAGGGCCGGGATGCTTGGAAAGGCCCCTCTAAAGGCGGGGAGCCTTGAAGGAAATCAGGGGACAGAGGCGAGGAGGGAGAACATTCTTGGCCTGGCGGGGGCTGGGGGGCAGATGATGCAAATACGTGGCAGTGGGATATAGAAGGTCAAGGGTGCTGCTGTCATCCCTATCGTTCAGCTTAACGTCAGGCAGTGTGCCTCCAGCAACGGAGGAGTGTGCACAGAGCTCTTGTCTGGGGATCTCCCCTCAGCAAGTCCAGAAGCTGGCAGAAGGGCCTCTTGGCTGGAGTGAGGAGTCCCTAAGGGGGCATGGAGGGAAGGATGCATCCTCGTCCTCAGCTCTTAGCCCAGCCCACTCCTCCTTCCAGATCCTATTAGCTGGCTGGTGCCATCTTGTAGAGAGTTCGGGGCCTGGACTCAGGAGGACCTGCATTTAAGTGTGGCCTTGCATGCTCAGGAACAGCGTGACCTCAGCCACATCCCATCACCGCCATCAGC
Organism: Phalanger gymnotis; assembly: GCA_028646595.1. Lineage (NCBI taxonomy): Eukaryota > Metazoa > Chordata > Mammalia > Diprotodontia > Phalangeridae > Phalanger > Phalanger gymnotis. The sequence goes on along the minus strand of CM053626.1, from coordinate 6,869,235 downwards.
CTCTGTCTTCTGCTCTGCAAAATGGGGATAACAAGAGCAGTGACCTCCTGGGGTTCTTGTGAGGGTAAAATGAGGTGCCCTTAGCACAGTACAGAGCGCATAGTAGGTGCTGCATACATGTTATTGTTGTTATTATTATCATCATTATTATTGTTGTCATCCACCTTCCAGACGTGTTGAGAAGATCACATGAGGTGATCTGTAAAGCAGTTAGCACAGTACAGAGCGCATAGTAGGTGCTGTATAAATGCTGTTGTTACTATAATCATCATTATTATTGTTGGCATCCACCTTCCAGGTGTGTTGAGAAGATCACATGAGGTGATCGGTAAAGCAATTAGCAGAGGGCATGATGCATAATAGGTGCTTTATAAATAGGAATATTGTGATTAATCTCAGACCTGAGGTTTCAGAGGAAGCAGGATTAAATGAACTCTCTCCCAAACAATGGTTCTAATTTGAAGGTCCTTCCTTAGCATGTTTCCATTGCAGGCCAGCTCTGCCACCCTCTTTGGGATATAACCCCCCAAGCTGCACTTTTTCTGTTTGGAAGGGCTGAGGGTCTAACGTGCTTATTGACTGGTGAAGGACGTGATCTAGAACTTGCCTTACTTATCAACTGAACAGGTCGGCGAGTCCCAGGGGTGCCCTGGTGATCTCTGACATTCACAGAGTCTCCAGAGTGAGGGCTGAAGAGTCAAGCGGCGATTCATGGGAGCGTTAGCTGTGCTTTGCCCCTTGGGAGCCCCAAGGACGGCATGGAGCAGAGGTGGCTTTGGGTCTCCTTGGTGGCGTAGGCCTGGTTTGGGCCCAGTTGGAGCCTCTGGAGACACAGACTCTCCAAGGGTAGTTGGAAGTGGCTTCTTTCAGGCAGACCAACCACTGACGGCCAAATAAAGAAATACTAGAAATACCTTTCAGAAGAGGAGGGGTGGGAGGGCTGAGGGTTCAGAATGAGACATACACCATCAGGTTCAGACAGGTGGTTTTGTTAACCAGTTTTTCATTTTTCAGAGAGGGGCCCATTGGGGAGGGCATTGTATCTGACAATGACCTGGAAAAAGAAGGGGCCAAGAAAGCCTGTTTTGAGAAAGAGCTGGAGGGAGGTGGCACTGGTAACTTAGCTAGAGACAAATTCATCTTAGCATCTTAAAATATATTTAAGAAAATGGTGGTAGAAAAGCCACTCAGTAGAAGGAAGAGCTGGTGGTAACAGGAAGCAGATGGGAGTGTGTGGGATTATGGTGACCCATGGCCCAGTGGTATGAATCCCACAACTATCTACCCACAAATATTGGTGGGATGTTAGGGCAGGGCATCCTGGAACATCTCCATGCTTTATTTTCTCTATGACTAAAATAGAGATAATGCCTGGACCGTCATTTCATTAATGTGCAGAACTCTGGGGTGAGAAAACGCCTTTGATCAACAGAGGGTGGTACCTTCTTGGCAAGAGCCTTAGAGAATTGGCCAGGGCATAGAGAAGAAGGGTCACATGGTCAGTACGTGTCAGAGCTGGGACCCAGGTCTTCCTGGTTCCAAAGCCTTTTCTCTATCCTTTACCCAGGGAGCTTGGATAGAATGCTGGGCCTGTGGTCAAGAAGACTTGAGTTCAAATCTGACCCCAGATGCGTGACTCTGAATAAGTCATTTAATGCTGTTTGCCTCAGTTTCCTCATTTGTAAAATGCCTATAACAATAGAACTTGACTTTCAGGGTTGTTGTGAGGGTCAAAGGAAATAATGTCTATACAGAACTGTAGAAACACTCTGTTATTATTGTTCTGGTTGTCATGGTTGTGGCTGCTGCCCAGGCTGCCTCTAAATCACTGCCACAAGGACCTTACCTCTTAGATCCTCTTCCTTCACCAGCGTTTGCTGATGATGAAGAGGATTAGCGTTCAATAAATATCTCCCATTCTGTGGGTTTGTGTGTACTAAGAATGCTCAGAGACTGTAATCATAGGAAATGAGTTTGCTAAGTTTCTAAAGGATCAATAACTTGGTGTTTAAATTATGTCTTTGAGGATCCTGTGAGATTAACATTTTAAAATCGTGGAATTTTTGATCTGCACAGAGCCCGAGGGATCACCCAATCCGACCAACCCATTTTACAGCTGAGGATACCGAGGCCCAAAGAAGTTGTGACCGACACGTTGTCTCCTCAGCTTGTTTACTCAGAGCCAGGAGTAAACTCAGGGCTCCCTACTGGAGTCCACACCCTCTCCCCTCCCTTTGTTTTCCCCAATGGTTATTTCTCCCATTAATAAGATTCATGTTATCGACCATGCAACTAATCTTGAAGCAGAAAGGGCCTGTTCAGGCATTCTTGATCCCAGCTTCATTCCATGGGACAGCTTCTCGAAGTGAATAAAGTTCATGATGGATCTCATGGGGCTTTGGTTCATGAACCAAAGTGGAGATGTTTGGGTCGAGTCTGCAGAGGAAACATTTTATCGTTGCTATATCACACCATATGCAGAGAGACTGCAACTAGGCTAGGTTTTGAGGCCATCCACAGAGTTCCATTTATTTTTTTCTCCCTGTCTTAAAAATACTTTGGTCCTTCCTTCCTTCCTCTTTTTCCTTCTCTACTTTCCTCCTTTTCTCCCTCCCTCCTTTCTTCTTCCTTTTCTTTCTACTTTCCTTCTTCTATCCTTCCTCCCTTCCTTTTCTCTCTCTCTCCCCTTCTCTTCCTTCTCCTCCCCTCCCCTTTCCTCTCTTCCCTCTTTTCCCCTTCCCTTCCTTTTCTTCCTTCCTTTCCTTAAGAAACTTCTCTTATAACATAGTAAAGCAGTTCAGTGAAAGAACCCAACATATCCACTTGTATGTGACAGCATTTACAGTGATCCACATTTGTAGACCCCCATCCCATCCTCCATTAAAGGAGGGGTGTATGTTTCCTCTTCAGTTTTTTGCAAATAAGAGGGGCTGTTTTCTTTAAACTATTGTGCATGTGCTTTTTTTTTTCCCCCTGTCATCGTTTATATATATATATTTTTTTATCACTGTCTAGATTCCTTTTATTGGCTCCTAAAATCATTGGACCAGAACTTGTCAGACCTCAGAAGTCTAACTCCCTTATTTTACAGGTAAGGAAAGTGAGGCCAGTATCCTAGGAAGTCACCTACCTAGTCCAGAAGGCAGGCAGGCTGTGAAGCCAGGTCTCTGACAGTCACTGCTGCTTCCCCTCCCATCTCTGCTTCTTCCTTCTCCATCAGTCCATACAAGTCCTCCCTTGTTTCTTTGAATTGCCCACATTCTTCATTCTTATTGTATAGTAATATTCCATTTCATTACTATACCTCCATGTGTTCAGCCGTTCTCATCTCGATGGGGTCCCAATTTGTTTCCAATTTTTTGTTACTATAAAAAATACTATAGAGTCTGCAGACTGAGGCAAACTATTTGCTTTCTCTTTTTTTTTTCCTTCTTTTTTGGTTTCATTTCTCCTTTCTCATGATTCATTCCATTGGTTATAATTCTTCTTTACAACTGTACTATTATGTAAATAAGCTCAATGTGAAGGTAAATATAGAACCTACATTGGATTACGTGCCATCTCGGGGGTGGGGTGGGGTGGGGGGGGAGAGGGAGGGAGAGAAATTTTGGAACCCCAAAACCTGCGGAATTGAATGTTGTAAACTAAAACTAAAAATAACAAAAATGATTAAATGAAAAAAAAAATACTGTGAAAATCTTGGTATATACCAGACCTTTCTTTCTATCCTTGAGCCTTTGGGAGTCTATGCTCCTTGAGGGCAGGGGGAAGGGAGAATTTGTTTGTTTGTTTTTGTCTTTGGTCCCTATACCCTGGTTTCCTGCACAACCTCTGACCCAGAGTATTACTGATTAAGTGCTTGCCGCATTAAATGGAATAAGAGTCTAAGGAGGATGCCCTGGGGAAGAGGAGATGACCCACAGTGTTAGGGGCTCTAGAGGGGCCAAGGAGGGTAGGGACAGAAAAACCAGCATTTTACTGAAGAAGTTGTTCATGACCTTGTGGACAGCATGGCTTGAGTGGAGTGTTGGAGCTGGAGCCAAGGTTCAAGTGGTTGAGTGAGTGGAAGGAAGTGTCCGTTCTGAGCACCATAGAAGTTGGTGGTGAAGGGCATGCCAGAGAGGATGGCAGCTGGAGAGCCAATGGGTGCCCCAGGGTGTGCTTGTAGGCTTAGTGTCAGGAGCCAGAAGAGAGGGAGGCAATGTAGTAGGGGACTGGGGGGACTGGGGAGTCTGGGTGATAAAACGTGGGGATACTGGCCTTAAGAAAGGATGGGGAGATCTCTCCCTTAAGATTGAAGGGAAGGAGGAGAGAGGGGAGACACTGAAGCACATAGAAGAAGAGCCAGGATGGGAGGTCAATCCAGTCCTAATTTTATCAAAGTAAACAGCCAGACCATCAGACAGGAGTGAGAAACCTCTGCTGCAACAGTGGATTCAGCTCAAGGAGAGAACACAAGCAAAATGGTCTAAGGCAAGAAGGAGCAACTCCGAAGGCAGCAAACCTGGATTCCAGTCCTGCTCCTTTCACTTGCTGCCTCATCTGTCGATTAAGGAGCTTGGACCAGAGGGGCTCAGGGATCCCATTCAGCTCGATATCTATGCCGGATCCTGTGAAGGTCCGAAACAGCCATCGTGGTCAATGTGGTATTGAAGAGATGAATGAATGGGTTATTAGGCTCAGAGAGCGCCCTCAGCATGTTTTTCAGGATGCCTCTAGGAGCTTTGACTGTTAGGGAGCAGGTAGAGTCATTGCGTGATAATAGTCACCTAGAATTGGGGGATGAGGGACAAAAAGAGGACTGGGAAGTTGGAGGGCAGAGGGATGTTGCTAGAAAGTGTTGACACGGGGAGCCGTGGGCTCCAGCCTGCGCAGGGCAGGGAATGTGAGCTGAGAGAAGGGAGAGCTCCGAGAAGAGGAAGAAACAAGGGCACCGCTCGTCGCAACGAGGGGACGAAGAGGGATTGTAGCAGCGGCTGATTGGGAGAGGGAGAATTCGAGGAGACTATGCGCAGAGATGGAGGACTGGGAGCTCAAGAACCTGGTGGGATGTGAAGAGGAGGCTCTGGCCCAAAGACGTCTTGTTACAAGCGTGCGCAGTTGTGTGTGAGAAGATTGCCAGAGACTGAGAGACGTCTACCCTGGACAGGCCTGCTCTTGAGGCAGTCGCAGGGCTTTGCCAGCCACGAGAAGTCAGTGGGATGGAGCAAGAAGAGAAAAGTCAAGATGAGGAGGTGAAAGTTCTATGCTCCTCCTTTGAGCATCTCGCTCTTTGGGCCACACTTCCTGAAACCAGAGTTCTCGGGGCAGCCGAGTCCCTCACTGCAGCTGTGGTCAGTTGGTCCCCTTTGCTCAGGGAGTCCCGGTTCCCCTCCTCCTCTCCCAGCCTCATTTGGGTTTTTGTTTTTGCTGAGGTGTTGGTTTGTTCATCCCTTTCACTTCTTGCTTTCAAGATGATACAAAGGCTAGAACTAAACTTTGTTTCTAAAATCTGGGAAACTTTGAGGAAGTAAGACTGGGGCAAGGGTGGGTCTTTGGGCCCTGGTCTTCTTGTCCCAACTGAGTCTAGTTTTGTTTCAGCCTTCACCCCTCCCCTCATTTGCATAGTATCTCTTTCCTAATAGCCCAGAGCCTTGGCAAACAGGGATGGATCTTGAGCCCCATTCTAGAGAGAACACATTTGACCCACAGGAAAAGGGAAGTGACTTAGAATTTAGACTTTTGGACTTTAGACACAGTTCAGTCTATATCCCACATTTTATAGATCTAAAGATGAGGGCCAAGGGGGTTGGGACCTCACTTCACATCATGGCCTAGAATTACAGGTCAGATAACCATTTGTTGGGTATGATATAGAAGAGGTACTCGTTGTGGTAGAGGAAAGCCTCAGTTGTCCCTCCTAACTTTGAAATACTGAGAACTCAGGCAGATTCTCTTTATTTTGCTATTGCTCCAGCTCTGAAACATCTCTGGGTTGTATCTGTTGGAATGAGAGAGAGAGAGAGAGAGGGAGAGGGAGAGGGAGAGAGAGAGAGAGAGAAAGAGAAAGAGACACAGACACAAAGAGAGAAGAGAAATGTGGTTTCTTTTCTCCTATTTGGTTAAGAAATCCTTAACAGTAGAGACCATTTCTGCCTTCTAGACCCCTAACACAATGCTATGTATTCAGTAGGTGCCCAAGAAGTGTTTGCTAAGTATCTATCCCACTTTAGTCCAGGCGTTTATCTTCTCCCTCCCACAATGTTTGTGGTAGTCACACTTTTCCTGCCTTTGACCTTGCTCTCCCTACCCAATCCCCTCTCCCTGAACAATAATAGCAAGCATCTATATGGGACATTGTGATCTGGCTACCTTATCTGATTGTCCCCATCTTAGGGGAGGGTGGCAGGTCAGAAGATGAACCTGTAAACATGTTTTCAAAAAAGGCAGCATTTTAACCTCCTTATTTCCCCCGATGGTGGCACCTTCTGAGAGTCGTTGGTTAGAGAATTTCCTGGAGTGACCCTTCTCTTTACCTGAACAGACAGCTGGAAGCAATCATGCCCCCCTCTCAATTAATTCAGTCCAATTAATAAATTGCCAAGTGGGGGTGGTGCCAGGGAGATGATGCTTGGAGACTTCCGACCTCCTGTTGGAGGGCCCTTGAAATCAGGATTGATGGCAGGTCTTCGGTGTAAAGCCTGACACACTTTGTGCCCAGCTGGGCAGGAACTGGATGTCTGGCTGCTTCATTCTGGGTCACTGCTGTCCTCAGATGGACTTTGTGGAGATGGCTGACCCTGTTACAGAATAATAACTCATTATTTCATAAATTTTTATCGCTATCTCTTGTCTCCATATCATTTTCCTTTCCAAATGTTTGCTTCCCCTCTCCCCTATTCAGCGAGCCATCCCTTGTAACCAAGAAATAAAAATAAAAGAAACGGATTAAAAAAAAATCAGGTCAGTAAAACTAATCGATGCGGCTACCACATCTGACCCTTTACGCAATGTCCCATTCTCACAATCCCTAGACTCTCAATGAAGGGAGGGAAATGGATTTTCTCATCTATTTTTAGAAAACTCGCTGGTTCATTATCATTTCCTAGTGTTTATATAAGTGACATTTGTATGTATGTCATACTTCAACATTTGCAAAGCACCTTATATAGGTTATCTCGGTTGAGACTTATTACAGTCTTTTGAGGATGATGCTTTTATTTCCATTTTACAGATGGCAGCATTCAGATCCACAAGGCTTCTTAAGCACTCTCTATCTGTCAGACCCCTGCCTTCAAGGAGCTCTTACTCTAAAATGAAAAACAACGTGTGAACTCCTAGGCGGATAAAAGATGTATCCGGAGAGGACAGAAGGCATTCTGTGAGGGGCAGCCATTAATGGCTTGCGGGGCTGGGAAAGGCCTCTTGGAGGAGATGAGATTGGGTCTGACTCTTGAAGGAAGTAGGGGAGGTGAAGGAGTGGAGGCAACAGAATATTCTGGACATGGCAGACCATGAGTGTGAAGGCATTAGTCTTCTCGTGGGGCTCTGTGTAGTCCACTGTGTGACCAACGTTCCTGCTGACCTGTTTGTGGGAGAAGCTGGGGGTTATTCAGAGTGCCTGGAAATTTCCTCTCAGGCCACTCAGTCTACTTTCCTTGTCTTATTCCATCCTGGGCCCAACTAACCTTCCAGTTCGCAATGTCTATCTAAGAATTCAGTACCAATATAGATGCTGTCCCATTACTAATGCTCTGTACAATAGGCATTGTCTGATGCTTTTTTCCACCTCTGTGTGGCTCATTTGACCTAAGACTTTGAGGAATTATGGATCTCATGTAGGAGGCTCTGTGCTGCTTAGAAGCCTAAGCATGGTCAGGAAAATATGGGCCAAATAAGTGGACTGGGCTGAGTAGTCTTCCTGACATGCACTCTTTTGACTGTTCTTGTCGAGACAATCACCAGTAAGAGTGTAGATTTCAGAGTAGCACGGACAGTTGTTTTCTGGGCAGTACCTTTGTCCCAATGCTCCGTGCATATCGATTCCAGGTGGGCACTCTCTTCTGTTTACGACAAAGGTAGCTTTTTTTTTTTCTTTTGGTTTTTATTAATTAATTAATTAATTAAGTTTTAGTTTACAACACTCAATTCCTCAAGTTTTTAGTTTCAAATTTTCTCTCGCTCCCTCTCTTCCTCCCTCCACACCCAAGATGGCATGCAATCTGGTATAGGTTCTACATATACTTTCACACTAAACATATTTTCACAATAGTCAAGTTGTAAAGAAGAATTATAACCAGTGAAATGAAGCATGAGAAAGAAGAAACAAAACAGAAACAAACATAAAAACAAACAAAAAAAGAGAGCAAATAGTTTGCTTCAGTCTGCATTCAAACTCCATAATTCTTTCTCTTGATGTGGAAAACCTTTTCCATCATGAGTCTTTTGGACCTGTCTTAGAACATCGTATTGCTGAAAAGAGCCAAGTCTATCAGTTAGTCATCAGAGATACTGTGTGTCTGTAATCGTGTATAATGACCTCTTGGTTCTGCTCCCCTCATTCAGGATCAGATCATATAAGTCTTTCCAGGTTTTTCTGTGATCTGCCTCCTCCTCATTTCTTATAGCACAATAGTATTCCATTAAATTCATATACCAAAATTTGTTTAGCCATTCCACAGTTGATGGGCATCCCCTCGATTACCAGTTCTTTGCTACCACAAAAGGAGCTGCTCTAAATATTTTTGTACATACATGTCCTTTTCCTACTTGTATGATTTCTTCGAGATGTAGCCCTAGAAATGGTATTGCTGGGTCAAAGAGTATGCAGGTTTTTATCGCCCTTTGGGCAAACTTCCATGAGTGCTAACAAGACACATATTAGGAGTGATGGTAAAAGGAATCTGCCCTCTCTTTCTCTGTGGTACCTTTCCTGGCTCCCCATTTCTGTCAGGATAACATACAAGTTAAATCCCTTCATAATCTGGTTCCAGAAGCTTTCTAGACTCATTTCATATTGCTCTACTTTGCACAGTCTTTGTTCCAGATCAAATCTTCCCTTTCCTCCATTGCATTCTTCCTTATACACAAGATGGCATTTCCAATCCCCATGCATTTCCACAGGCTGTGCCCCATGAATGGATGGTACACCCCTTTCACCTTTACCTCTTAGACCTTTGGCTCAGCGCAAATATATCCACTTCTGGGAGACATCTGTCCTGATCCTGTGGTATAGTAGTAATCTCTTCTACCTCACATTGTAACTTATATGTACAGATTTAGGATAGAAATTTTGGAGGGTTGGAGTAGATCTCTGTCTGTCTCAATGTATACATACATTTCTATCTATATAGAGAGATAGAAATAAATAAATAAACATTTGTGTATGTATAGATCTCTACATAAATGTATATGGAGTCATATATATAGGGATGTATGCATGTGTGTGAGTGTGTGTGTGTGTGTGTGTGTGTGTGTGTGTGAATGAGAGAGAGAGAGAGAGAGAGAGAGATTGAGAGGAAGAGAAATAGGTAGATACAAATATACATAGACATAGACATAGACGTAGACGTAGACGTAGACATAGATATAGATATAGATATAGATATAGATATAGATATAGATATAGATATAGATATTAGTATAGGTGTGGGTACCAAACACCGTGACTTGCGCAGAGTAGCTGCTGCTCTTTAAATGCTCATTGGCTGTATCCTTTCAAATATGGGCATGTTTGTTCTCTTCCCCTCAGTACTCAATCATGTCTCACCCTTCGTGGCTGCCCCCCAAGAGTACCAGTGAATCCCTTGCTCATGCTCCTGCTCGGATGGAGACGACACATTCATTTGGGACGCCTAGTATCTCTGTGTCCATGCAGCAGACGCCAAAGAAGTTTGCTCCGGTGGTCGCCCCGAAGCCCAAATACAATCCCTACAAGCCACCCGGCGCTGAAGGTAAGAAGCGGGGTCTGCCCTCAGCGTCTCTGAAGTGAGGCGGCGGGTGTCTGTGTGACATTCGGTGCTGGGAGCTGGATGATGATGGACTCCTTTGTGGGACAGTGTGGCACAGTGATTGGAGCGCTGCTCTGGGGGTCAGCAAGACTTACTTTTCCAATCCACTTTTGATGTTGGTATATGATTCTGTACATTTGTGATGATGGTGAGTCATTGGGCTTTTCTGGGGTGCAATTTCCTTATGTGAATAAAGGAAATAATAGTAGCAGTGGCCCTGCCTGCCGGGTGTTTGGAAGATGAAAGCTCTGGGGGAGCTGGCGCTGTCCCACCTTGTTTGGCACCCCCTCTGTGTTGCTGATGGTGTGGCAAATGAACTTGAGGATGATACAAGATAAGGTCTGTCCAATGCTTTGTGACTTGGGGGGGGGGCATAGCAGTGTCTACTTTGGTGATCTGGCCATTTCTACTTCCATGAATGCCTCAAGTCTCCTTAAGCCCTTTCATGGCATTCCTCTGCCAGACTTGTGTCCCCATCTCCTCATTTTGACTTTAACCATACATATGCAGAAATGGTTCTTTTTTGGATGAGTGTGTGTGAGTAGATGATTTCGGGTGGAAGGGTGTCAGAATATCCGGATGGAAGTCCCTGCTCATTCAGCTGTGTGACGTTGGCTAGTCACATCACTTCTTTGTCCCTCAGTTTCTTCATCTGTAAAATGGGCTGGTAGAATCATCTAAGTTCCTTCCTAGCGTGGAATTCTTTGATTTTGTCCCCCTCTAAGACTCATTTTCCTCTCTAAGTTGGATTTGCTAGTTCTTTACTTGTCTGCTTCAGGAGATCTTCTCTCCTCTCCCTGTCCACCTCCTGCCCCCAGATCTGTGATTTCATCAGGACAGGGAGTTCCCAGGGAGGCTCTTTTACCAACACAAATCAGCCCCTTCTCTGCCACCAAGTCTTATAAAGTGACCTGGGCCATGGGGAGCTCCAATGACTTACCCAAGGGCTCCTACCCAGCTTTGGCAGAGGGGAAAGTGGATCCCCATTCTTCCTTACTCTCAGCTTGTCTCTCTTTCCACTGTTCCACATGGCTTCACAGGGTCATTTTTGTGAAAAGCCCTTTGGAAGTCACTCCATGGTAAATAAATGGGAACTGGATTGTTCTTTGACCCTCGGACTCAGTGCCCAGAAAGGTGGTCCACATCAAGGTAAGGGAAAAGGGAATTGGTGCCATTCCCATCCATGATTAGGGTCTCTCCCCTTTTGCGGCCCCCTCTGCCTAATTTTCCTGGCCCTTGCTTCCTGTCCTACTCATTGGGAACATTTAGTTCACCCCTTATAGCCTTCTTCTAGAAGGCAGTCCTCACTCCCCATCATGGTCCTTCCCCACTTCCATCTCTTTGACTCCACTCACTTCTCAGACTAAGTGCTACCAGCTCAGTAGTTGGACTCCTCTCTCTTTTCTCTCTCTTCCCTCTATTTCTCCTGTATCATATGGATTTGGATTTGTGTTGCATCCCCCCCAATAGAATGGAAGCTCTTTGAAGGCAGAGTCATGTTTCTTATCGTATCCCTGGCACCCCGGACAGTGCCCTCACAGCATAGTTAGGTGTGCACTGAATGCTAGTCATTAGCTATTTTTATTGATTTTGTTCAACACACACACACACACACACACACACACAATATCAACTTCCCAATGAATAACCACTCCCTCCCCTACCAACAAAACAAAACCCTCTCTTGCCACAAATCGGCATGACCAATCCAAACAAATCAATGCACTGGCCTTGTCTGAAGATGCTGCCACATCCTGCTTTGGGTGCCCACCATCTCTTGCTTGACAGATGGGAGGCCTGTTTTGCTTGTAATCCTCTGAAGTCCCCATTGATCCTTGAACTAACAAAGAATTCTGAAGCCTTCATTGTAGGGCACCTGTACTTTATTTCACAGTAATATATAAACATCTTTCTCTTTTTGCTTATTTCACTCCATCATTTTATACAATTCTTCCACAGTTTTTTTTTCCCTGAAATCTCTATATTAATCATTTTTATAGCCCAATATTATATTTCATTTATAAACCACAATGTATTCATTTGAAATTTATTGTGGGATGTAGGATATAATATATTAGTCTAAATCTAAATGATGCGAAACTGCTTTCCAATTTTCCCAACCTTCTTTGAATAATAATGGCTATCATTTGGATAACACTTTAAAATTTTCAAAGTCCTTTACAAACATCTTATCTTTTCCTCATAGCAATCTTGGGATTGAATAACTTTTTTTTCTTTTTATTTTAACCAGAACTAAATATTTTCGAATATTACTTTTTTCTTGCGTAGTTTGAAAGCTGGCTGAGCTGGGCCCCGTGATTCTTTTTCTTCTTCTTCTTCTTTTTTTTCTTTTAAATTTGTTCCCTTGAGATTCTTCACCTTTTAATCTCCCAGATGATTTCAGTTATTGCTTTGTCCAGGTCGATAAAGTCATCTCTTGCATGTTTGAATGATATGGCACAAACTCTGTGGATTAATTGAGCTAGTTTCATCATTTATATTATATTGGCTTGGCTCCAGCTGTGAACCTCAAGTAGCTTTCCATTTGTCTTTCTTTTCTTCTATTAAAAATGTTTTATAGTTGGATTTGTATAAGTCCCGAGTGAATCTTGGTAGGCTGACTCCTAGAGATTTTAGACATTTTGTTTTTATTTTGAATGAAATTTCTTTTTCTGTGTCCTGCTGGGTTTTGTTGGTAGTATACACAAAGCTTGATGACTCTTATGGGTTGATTTTATATTCTGTTACTTCCTGAAGTTACTGTTGTTTGGGTTTTGTTTGTTTTTTTTTACCTTCACTGTCATGAATACTCTAAGCAACCCATCCTGTCATCACCAAATTAAAGAAAAACAAAACAACTATTTGTCCTTTCTCTGTGCTTTTCAAAAGGAGATACTCCCAGGCCAGGCCATGGGGTTATGGGGTGACCATCTGGGGCCCAGATAATACTCCCCTTAAACCTGAGTCTTCCAAATAAGGGCAGCCTCTTTTGCCTCCCTGAGACCTCTTTGCTGGTAGCACAAGTTAGAAGAAGCTCCCCTTTCCCACTCCCTCCTCAACCCTTAAGGATTTTTTGGGATGACAGCTCCTTTGCAAGATCTGATGAGCCCCAACGCTGATGTCCAGAGAGGCCCATTCCCCAAATGCTCTAATCCATGGTAGTGCCTGCAGTTTACAGGGATTGGAGTTGGGGTCGCTGTGCAGATAACTCTCCTGCCCCCGCCCCAAGCACAGCCCCCACTCCTGCCATTCCACAAAGCGGGATGAGCCACTGGACTGCCAGGCAGCCGCCCGTCCGCCGCTCGGTGTCGGCCTCTCGGCCAGAGACTTGACACGGCGGTGTCCAATACCTGAGCCTCGGAACATGAGACTTCTGGGATCCGGGGGGGAAGGGACAGTTAACGCCTCTCTAGCCCATCACGCTCCGTTCCCTGTTTATTGACTCATTCTCTCCACAGTCTCTAATTGTTTCTCCAATGACCTCAGTGTTGTTGTCGCGGCGATCTCGCCCGAGAGACCGTGCGGCGCGTTTATGGCTCTCGGTGCGCAGCAGTGCTCTTACTCATCCCTCTTGAATGTGTTTTCTCCTTCTCATTTATCCCCCTCTCCTCCTCAGGCTCAGCCCAGTGGCGAGCTTGGGAGCCGTGCTGGCCTGTTCCTCGGTGATGGATTTCAGACCGAGCTCCTTCCCGGCAGTAAACTCTTTATGAGTTTGTTTGTTTTGAAGGCTGATGTCATGGGCCCAGTGCCCAGCTTCCGAGGCAGGCTTCTGGAGCTTGTCTGGGGCCTGAAGCAGTTGGGGACTGGAGAAATGAGACTCGGGGCGCCCAGCAGTAACAGTGAGCTGGCATCCTCGGCTTAGGCATGGCCACATACCATTTCCTCAGGGCCAATCGCCAGAACATCCCAGAGTGGCTCTGAGAAAAGAACTCACAAGCTTCTGATGGCTCTCCTATTTTGCTGATGGAGTCCTTTCTAGGCTCTGGTGTAGCCGTGGCCTGAAACCCCACCTGCAGGATCAGTCCAGGTCTTAATGAAGTCTTTTTCTTTCCATTATTGGTGTGGAGAAAGGGGGGCATGAGAATCATCCTTACCCAGAGGAGGAGAGGGAGCCCTGGGGCACCTTCCTTCACATTTTACCTCCTTTGGGGTACACCTTCCAGGCTTCTTCTCCTTGGGGTACCATAACCCGTGTTTTAGTTGGCTACAGGATGCCACTGTGGGATTGTGGTGCTGGGAAGCTGGTCAGGAGAAATATCACGTGTGTACCAGGACTTTGCAAACCTAGCCCAGTGGCCAACACATAATGAGTGTGTAGTCAATGTCTGGAGACCGTGATGCCAGTGGCGATGATGGTGATGGGCAGGAAGAGAAGGATTATGGGGGATGAGAGTGCTGTTTCTTTCATTTTTAATTCACAAGGTTTTATTTTATTATTTTTTTTTCTATCATCAAGTGTTTTTCTCCTTCCTCCCACCCCCACTCTCCCCAAAGAGTGGCAGAAAGAAGAACAAAACTCACAACTCTTATAACAAATACCTTACTTCTTTTAAATATATTGGGGCAGGGATGGGTAGTCCAGGCAGCTTGGTGGTGTAGTGGTTAGAGCTCTGGACTTGGAATAAGGAAGACCTGAGTTCTAATCCCTCTGTGACACTTACAAGCCTCTTAACCTTGGCCGCGTCACTTAACCAAGCCCAGTTTTTTTTTTTTTCATATGTACAATGGGGATAATACAATACCAGCCTCGCAGTATTCAATAGCATATGTAAAGTGCTTTGCAAATATTAAGGCACTATATAAATATTAGATATTAATATTCAAGGTAAAAAGAGAGTTTTATCTATTGGGATGGCTTTGTACTTCAGGCTTCCTTTGGAGACTTTAATGAATTCAACGAGTATTTGTCAGATGCCTGCTATGTGCCAGCCCCTGTGCTGGGGGCTATGTCAGTTGCTTCATAAATATTTAAAGCACCTACTATGTGCCAGCCATTGAACAAAGTGCCGGGGATACAAATAAAGGGAAAAGGTTGCCCCTACATGCCAGGGGCTCATACTCTAATGGCAGGGACAAGTGTGGATATAAAACACAGAAGAGAATTGTCTGTGCCCTCAAGAATTTTATATTCCTTTGGGGAAAAGCAACAAGAATACATATAAGTAAACAGAAAATAAGAACAATCTAATTAGGCCCTGGCAACTGAGTGAGTAAAGAAAGCTGGAATGGAATGGTGCTTGAACAAGGTCTTGAAGGCAGCAAGGAGTCCTGTGAATTGGGTCCATGGGAACAGGGAGAGCATTCCAGGAATGGGGAACAAACAGCCTTTGAGAACAAACTTTTGTCCATACCAACCTTGTTGAAGACCCCCCCAGAACACGCCAGTCCAACTCAAAGATACTGATTTCTGTACGCTTACCTTTTGGGGCTCAGTGGCCACATATGAATGACCCTGAGTCCATCATTGGCCTGTAAGGGCACAGTACCTTCCTTACTGGCCTTCTAGATTTCAGTTTTTGCTTTCCTACCTTTGGCGTATTTCCAGAATGGGGATCTGTTGCAACAATCTGCTAGCGGCTGCTGAAGGGGTGTAAGACCCACCAACAACCAGCACACAGAAAGCTGCCAACACAGGTTCTTTTGACCTGCCTTACTAAGGAAAGCAATGTTAAGGGGTTAACAATCTTACTTTAATCCAGCATACAAATATCATTCACTTAGTACGGGGGAAAAAGCCAGCACCCTGAACTTCAGAGCAAACACAAACAGATTCCAAACATCAACAGACAGACCTTGTGTGATTCGAATCTCAACACATAGTTACCAGAGTTTAACAGTCTGAACATTCAGGTTTACAAGCTGGAGGGCTCTTAACTACAGCTGCCCAGAGTCTCCACAACAACACTCCTCCAAGAGTGAGAGCCCCCCCGCAAATAGCCCTGTTCTACCTTTTTATACTGTCTTTAGTTGTCATCAAACATCATCTGAGTGACCAGAACTTAGGCTCCTACTGTTGGCTCTGGTCTTAGCAAATCCCCTTAGGACCCTTCACCTTAGGGCTTCACACTCACATAGGCTTAGCACCTAGTAGATAGGAGTTTGGGCCTGGGCTTTAGCACCTAGTAAGACTGAATCAAAGATACTTAATTAATCATTTTAAGATGGTAAGAAAGCCCCACCTTAATTGGTAATACAGGATCCCAAAACCAAATATACCCTATTCACAGTGGGGCGGAAAGAACACCAGCACTCAGGCTATATTTCAATGTATAACAAGATAGCTACTGAATTTGGCCATCCCCAGCATCTCACAGGAAGGATGGGCTGTTTGTTTTTTCCTCTTTGCATGAAAGCTAATTGGATGTATGTCACCTCTTAGCTGGTGCCCATCCTCAAAGACTTTCTAGCTTGGTAGACCTGTCACAACATGAATTCTACTGGGATTACCTTTGAAAATCCAAGGGCTCCTTCAACACCAGAATAAAATCTCAGAAGAGGATAGCATTGAAGGGAAAACACATACAGTAGACCTTATCAATATAAGCTCTTGGCAATATTTTGCCTTTGTTTTGGAAAGATCTATTTGGTAGCACTCATCATCTAGGAAGATTCAGGAGCTCAGTAACCTAGGAAGATAATGTGTGAATCCAATTTTGTGGTCCATGCGGACATGTGAAGATTGAACAAAAAATTACCCATGCTCATGTGTGCTTGCAAACATGTCATACCTAGAATGGACCTGCTGACTTCTGATACCAAGAGCATCCATCATGCTGGCCTGTGCGTGTGTTCACAGCCTTCATTCTCACTGCCCTGTGGCCAGCCACCATCGGTTTGGCTGTTGGTACCTAAGAGCAGGCAATCCCAATTTGCCTCTGCTTATGTGTGGGCCTTTCCTGCTTACTCTCTCTGACTGTGAAAGTAAAAAGGACACACAATTCCTCTCTGCCAACATGTATTTAAGTGAGGCCTTACGGTATAATTTCCTTTTATAAACCACAGGGCTAGTCACAATAGCCTATTAAGGTTATTATTGTTATTATTTTTTGGTAACCTCCAAATAAGGCATAGCTTTTTTTTCCTCCCTTTTTATTTGCATTCCAATTTAGGATCAGCGCCTTTTTTGATAGTTTTTTTTCTTTTAATCCTTTTCGGGACACTAGACTTTTTTTTTTTAAATAAAAACCTACTTCCTCTTTGGTTTTTTTATGCACATTCTTCCCAGAATTGTCCTTTGGATCTAGTGAAGCACAAGTAACCACCTCTAAGGATTGGATTAAGGTTTTCCTCTATGTAAATTATCTGAAGTAGAAGCAAAAAATGAATGAATGCATTAAAAAAAAAATTGAATCTTTTAAATCACCTACTATGTGCCTAGTGCTGTGCCAGGTACTATAGCTTCAAATACAAAAAACAGTTCCTGCCTTCAAGAAGATTATTTTCAGTAAGAGGAGACAACACTTATGGCTAGGGGATGGCAAGCAGAGTCATTAATTGGCAGTACCTATTCAGGAACTATGGTGGTACTGGTTTCTGTCTCAGAGCTGGGAAAGGGGTGAGGTTACAGGTAATTTTAGGGAAGAAGGTTGGGATGGAATGTGAAGCATGGTTGGGGGTCCCCTAAGAACAATGGACCATGTTCTGAAGGTAGGGTCCTTGTGTGTGCTTCATATTTGGGGGTGATGTTCCTTAGTCGACTGTAGACACTTCTCAGTGTCTAGGCGGAAGGTGGGGAAGAGAATTCTCCTGATTCTATGATGCTTTCCTTTCTTCCTCTCTGTTTGAAATCTGTTTCTTCAGGGTTAACGCTGCTTCTGTTTAACCAACCATTTTAAGGGTGAGCCATTCAAGTCCATGCCCCAGTTTGCCTAACTACAGAATAAAATCAGAACGACATCAGGATTTCCAAAAATCTATATTGTCGTTGATATGTGTGCCTCTTTAGGCATTGCCAATCCTGGTCCCTCCAGCCCCAAGCCCAGTTCCCTTTTTCCCCAATCCCTTAGAGACTTTCTGTGACTACAAAAACTCAATTTCTTTGTTCAGCTTTCTGTCAATGAGCTCCTGTGAATTTAGCTATGATGCACCTAGGACAATCTCTTACCCATTCCAAGGCTCATTCCTGAAACCTCTGCAGTGTGGTACAGTATCTATCAGAGCTTGAATTATTGGGCCTTCCAAGCCTCGAACTCAAGGTCCCTGACTCTCGACTCTTTCGGACAAACTGTGATCATTGATTCGCTTTGTTAGTTTCTACCTCATAGGACTTTAGGAAATTCTAATAACCAAGGGTAGTGACATGGTGTAGCGAATGAAGACCAGTAGGGAAAACAGCTCACCCCAGACCAGGTTCCTCTATTTAGACCTGGAAAGTGCCTTAGAAGTCACCCAGTCTGGCCCCTTCATTTTGCAAATGAAGAAATTGAGGCTCAGAAATATCAAGTGAATTGCCCAAGGTCACTTAGTTGACAAGCAGAGCCAAGATCTGAACCTACAATGCCTAAACCACATCTATCAACCTTTCCACAATACTAACATTACTGCATGTTCCAGAGATGATTATCACAGCATGATAATTCCTTTTCCATCTCCTTTCTGTTATTTTGTTTGTTTGTTTAGCCCCGGAAGAGGCAAGCTTAAAGGGATAAATTCCATGGAATATTCACCTTTTTGCCCTGGGTTATATTTGTTAGGTAGGGTGGCTATGTGGCATAGTAGATAGACAGCTGAGTCTGAACTCAAGAAGACTCATTTTCTTGAGTTAAAATCCAGCCTC
Source organism: Phalanger gymnotis (assembly GCA_028646595.1). Taxonomy (NCBI): domain Eukaryota; kingdom Metazoa; phylum Chordata; class Mammalia; order Diprotodontia; family Phalangeridae; genus Phalanger; species Phalanger gymnotis. Next base: position 6,850,470 of record CM053626.1, on the reverse strand, counting down.
ATTACTAGCTATGTGACCCTGGGCAAGTCACTTAATCCTGTTTGCCTCACCTATAACATGAACTGGAGGAGGAAATGGCAAACTACTCAAGTATCTTTGTTAAGAAAACCCTGAATGGAGTCATGAAGAGTTAGACATGACTGAAATAACTGAACAACAAATGTTTAGGGAATGTCAACAAATGTAGGGAGTGACTAGTTATGTGGTTGTGTGTTGTGGCCAGAGAAGAAAAGATGATAATATTTTGACATTGCCTAGATAAGTGACTTCAACCCATCGATCTGTGTATGTTTCCATGGAATGTGCACTATTTACAAACATAATTATACTGTGGTAGCTGGAATAGTGATAAGCTGTCACATTGACTGAAAGACTGAGCTTCATTGAAAAGTATGTGTGTGTGTGTGTTTGTGTTTGAGTGTGTGTATGTGTATGAGTGTGTGTGTGTTTGAGTGTGTGTATGTGACTGTGTTTGTATGTATGTGTGTGTGTTTGAGTGTGTATGTGAGTGTGTGTGTATGTGTATGTGTGTGTATATGTGACTGTGTGAGTGTGTGTGTGTGTGTGTGTGAGAGTGTGTGTGTGTGTGTGTGTGTTTCTCGGGGCCTTATACAACAATGACATTGTTTGTTAAAGAAGGAAATGGTCATTTTTTTTTTATCTGGCCATCACATTGCCACTTTCTCCGAGGAGCTGGATGAGGTTCTAACTTGTCTCAAAACTTCCTAACATGCTTCGTGCTTTTGGTGATGTCCCAGTATCCGTATCAATCAATCCTTCAATCCCCAAGCTTTTCATCAGGGCTTGCTGATTTTAGGTGCTGGGGATCAAAGACATATACACTACGATGGCAGGGCAGACTCTAAACTGGAAATAGATGTGGAGTTAAATGTTTCCTCTCTGGTCTCCATTCACCCAAAGGAATGTGGCAGCAACTAAAAATTCTTTCCTGGACCAGCTCCGTGGCATATTGCAGAGCATGAGTAGGGGGATTTCTTTGGACATTTCTTAGAGGACAATTCCTAGGAAATGGAGGGAATCCTCGAATGAGGCTAAAGAAATGTTAGCTCACTATTGCTGGAAGGGTTCTTTCTGCAAGATCCCTCCCAGCTCTTGTCATGTTATGGGACTCCTTTAATGGCTTCCATGTCTGGCACATTCCCTTGAGTAGGCAGCGTGGGAGAGTTTGGGAACTTCTCTGACAGTCTTCACTTTCTCTGCTTTTCTGCATGTGCTTTTACTCCTAAACAAATTATGATAGTGCCAGGGGTTTGTACTTTTTGTTCCCATGGATTTTTTGTTTTTTAAGAAAATTTAATCTGGATGACAGGAGTGAAGGAAGAAAGAATTAAAATAAGAGAAAGATTCTTCTGGAATGCCCAAGTCAAGCCCAGGCTTCAGCATCACCAAGCTGCTTCATTCTCAGAGCCTCAGGTAGCGCTCTTAAAACCTCACTAGACCCTAAAAGAAGGGCCATGTAAATCATTTATGAATTGATTCATGATTAGTATTATAAAATATTCTTGGGACCTGAACCTTTGGGCAAATCCACAGCATCAAAAAAAAAAAAATAGGCCTGAGGATATTAACGGCCCTGAATTACCAGAGCCACCAAGTTTGTCGCATGTTTACGCATTCCTTTGTCCTCCTTGATAGTCAGAGGCAGCCCTGCTGATGGTATCTCCACAGGCACTAGGAGTGCCTCCCTATTACCCCGAGTCCTGAAGCAGAAAGACTAGCACCATATGTACCCTGAGAGCATTTTCCATCTTCTGGCTCCCAATCATGCCCTTTGCTCAGGAATCATGACTAAAGGAACCATTGAAACTATCCCACAGACCTTGGAAGCATGGAGGCAGTCAGGCAGGAGGCCTTACCAGTAAGAGTGCCTGGCCTTAAGGTCAGGTCTAGGCTCAAGCAGATCTGGAAGCAAAAGGAACCCAAGCAGGGTGGGCTGTGATAACAACAAGAGTGACTAGGTGTGCAGGTTGGGGAGAAACTGAGGCTGTATTTGACCTTTCTCCACAACCTCAACTGTCCAAGTATCTTTTCAACATTGAAAGGCAGTGTGGAGCAATGGTTAGAGCCCTGGACTTGCTGTCATTGAGACTTTGCCTCATATTCCTCCTCCCACACTTCCTAGCTATTTGACCCTAGATAAGTCCCAGAGCCTCTTTGTACCTCAGCATCCTCATCTGTAAAACAAAGAGGTAGGACTTGATGGCCTCAAAGTTTCCTGTTCTAAATCTATGACCCTATGAAGAGTAATTAAGAAAGTTCCTAGCTTTTACACATACACACACACACACACACACACACACACACACACACACGCATGCACGAAACATATAAACAGCAATCAGCAAACTTATTAATGTGAAAAGTTGCCAAAAGGGAAAAAAGGGCATGAGGGTATTCTCCATATGAAGTTGCCTCCTCCCCAGCACAAATATGGTGCAAATTCAGGTCTGACTTTTGACCTAAACAAATAGATAAACAAGCCTTCCTTGAATGTCAGAGAACATGGAAAGTTTCTCCCACAGTGGGGAATTTCTGAGAAAACAGGAAGCGAGGAAAGCTGTATTTAACCATGGTGGCATGTCCATGCCTTCTCCCTCACAGTTAGCTTGGTCCATAACTGTGGACTCTTCAGGGTAGAGTAACCAGTGCAAAAGTGTTGTTTCTTAGACCAATGTTTAAACAAGATTAATGGCACAATTGAGGGACAGAGCTTGGTTCAATGTCCTGTTCACACATGATTGGGTAATTGCTTTCTTTGAGAATTAAATGTCATTATCTGTGTTCACTCAGTACCAGTGAGCAGTGGAAGGATGTATATGAGCCATCAGGGCAATATTGCAAAGAGGGAAAGGGCGCTATGGCTGCCTCAAGAGAAACACAGCAGCCAGACAGGTGCTCTATCCAAGGCCGTGTTACAGGATGGCATTGGGTTCTGGGAGCCACATTTTGTGTATGTGTGTGTGTGCGTGTGCGTGTGTGTGTGTGTGTGTGTGTGTGTGTGTGTGTGTGTGTGCATATATATGTATATGTATACACACACACTATATATATAATATTGTTTTGTATAATGTGTTGTAAATTATAAAGTATTGCAATATGTTTTCTGAATTTGTCTAATGCCAAATATAGTTACAATAGGATAATTATAATATAATACTTGAAATTTAGACACTAGCTGTGTGACCCTGGGCAAGTCACTTCACTTGATTTCTCATCTGTAAAATGGGGCTAACAGTAGCTCCTACCTCCCAGGATGATTGTAAGGATCAAATGAGATTATAATTGTAAGTCACAGCACAGTTTCTGGTACATAGTAAGCACTACAGAAATGTTGTTGCTCTCATTGTGGTCATTATCATCGTCATCATCATCGTTACCATCATCATCACCATTATCACCATGACCCCATCATCATCACCACCATCATCACCATCATCATCATCACCATCACCATCATCATCATCACCATCATCA
>CM053626.1:6788994-6846475 GCA_028646595.1 Phalanger gymnotis | reverse complement strand
CACCATCACCATCACCATCACCATCACCATCACCATCACCATCACCATCACCATCACCATCACCATCATCATCATCATCATCACCATCATCACAGTTTATCTTCCAAGTGGGCATCCAGTGTCTGCCTGAAGGCCCCCAGTGCAAGAAGCTTCTTGCCCCCCAAAGCAGCCCATTCCAAATCTTCCACCACTTCCATTCAGTGCACCCTCTTCTGCCCTCAAGGGTACAAGCATGCTCCAGCTTCAGCTCCAGCTCCTTTTCCGGTGTCACCCCAAGCTGATCCATGCACACATTTTATCGGACAACGATTGTGTCCGAGGCTCTGGCTTTGTTGTCAAGGGAACCCGACAATGAAAAGACTTTACATTATGCTTAAAGACTGAGGACGCCACACTAGCTCCTGACGTCATCAGAGGGTGAGGGACAAGTCCCCGAAGTCAGCACCATGGAACGGGGGAGAAGAGCGTGCTTTCTTCAGCCTGTGCTGGTCAGAGAAAGTTTTATGGAGGAAGTGGGATTATGTTGTACTTTCGCATGAGTCCTTGTCATGCTGCCATTCCGTGTGTCCTATGGGATACGAATGACAACATTTGTGTTTATGAAGTAGAGTATCTATTCCCACAGCAAGCACCAAGGCAACTGAATTCTCCTGAAGAGGATGTGTGTGTGCTCATGAGCACACATACACACACACACACACACACACACACACACACACACGCACATACACTCATACACTTGCACACTCACACACACATGCACACACATGCACATGCACACACACTCGCACACGCACGCACACACATTCACACACACACACACAGACACGCACACACACAATTGTTTTTCAAGATCAACTTTGAACATTTCTTTGAAAAGTAATGTTTTATCATTTTTTTTCTTTTTCTTAATTAAAAATAAATCGATAATTTGTTTTTCTCCCTCGTTCACTCCCCAGCATAGTCTTCCTTCCTCCCATGAATAGAAAGCACATAGTCATCTGCCAATTGGTGTGCATATTATTACGATACTGTGTGCCAGGCACTTTGTACTTGATGCTGGGATAGAATGACGATGCCTCAAATAATCCCTATTCAAAGAAGTCAAGGATAGAAAGAAAAGTCCCCTATATACCTACATACTTATCATAATATTTTTGGTGCACCCAAAAACTGGAAACGAATCAGATGCCTGTTGGTTGGCAAGTGGCTAAACAAATCATGGTAGATAGGTAGTAATTAAATATCACTGTGCTTTAATAAATAACAAATATGAAGAATTTAAACAAGCATTGAGATACTTAGAGAGCCATAGTCTACAGCTGAAGGGGACAACAGAGGCTGTTCTATGTCCATAAAAGGAGTCATTTTAAGATATGAGGAAGCTGAGGTTCAGAGTGATTGTGCCTTTCCTGAGGTCATACAAGTAACAAGGAGTAGAATTGGGATTTGAAAAAGAGAAATTAATGGGAGCAGAAAAGCAGTGCATACCATGCCTAAAATGGTGTAAACGGATATAGTTAGCTCAAAAAAAGAGGCTCTACTTCTTTAATTTAGATAATGGTATTGATTAAGCTCAAATATAAAGAAATTCAAAGAAACTCTTTGTGAAATTTTTTGCCCTTCTATTATGTTTTAAATTTTGAGTCCAGCCAAAGGGCCGCTTTAGATGGTATTAACTAAGTTATTCAGAATGATGAGGAATAGACATTTATTTGGGTGTTCCCCAAGGCTCTATCCCAAGCCCCTTTTCTCTTTTCCTTCTATATTATTTTTACTGGTGATCTCATCAGCTCCCCTGGATTCAATTATCATCTTTATTCTGATGATTCTCAGATCTTTTTATCCCTGTCTAACCTTTCTCTTGACTTACAGTTTCACATATCCAGCTATGTAGTGGATATCTCAAAATGTGTGCTCCATATACACACTCAACTCAACATGTCTAAAACTTAAATCGCCATCTTTACCCCAGACTCTCCCCTCTTCCAAACTTGCCTAGCAATGTCACAGGTATCATCAGCATCCTTCCAATCACCCAGGTGTCATCTTTGACTTCTTACTCTCTCTCAAAGTCTCCCTGAACCCCCATATCCAATCATATGTCAAGTCTTGTCATTCTACCTTTCCGAACATCTCTTCTATGCCACTGACACTACCCTCATTCCCTCCTTCCTTGACTCTTGCAGTTACCTTCCGGTTGATTTCTCTGCCTCCTGCATCTCTCTAGACTCTTGCAGTTACCTTCCGGTTGACTTCTCTGCCTCCTGCATCTCTCTAGACTCTTGCAGTTACCTTCTGGTTGACTTCTCTGCCTCCTGCATCTCTCTATCGTGGTCTGTCTTGCACTCATTTGCCAAGTGATCTTCTTAGACCAAGACGATGTCACCTCCTGATTCAGCAAACTCCAGTCACTCTTATTACCTCCAGGACTACATAGAAAATCTGCTGTTTGGCCTTTAAGACCCTTAGTAACCTTGCTTTCCCCTACCTTTGTGGTCTTCAAACTTATTCACTCCTATGTACTCCTCAGGCCAGTGAAAATGGCCTCCTGGCACTCCTTCCAGAAATTGGTCTCTCTATGTCAACTCCAGGCATCTCTCCCCTTCCCTTGGTCTCTCTCTTTCTCTCCTCATCTGTGTCTCCTGACTTCCTCCATGTTTCAGCTGAAATCTTACCTTCTGCACAAAGCCATTCTCAATCTCCTTTAAATCTTTCTGTTGACTGTCTCAAAGTGATCCTGCATACGCCTTATTCGTACATAGTCGTTTGCATGTTGTCTCCCTCCCTGGACTGTGAGCTTCTTGAAAGCAGAGATTATCTTTTGCCTTGCTTCGTATCCCCAGTACTTAATACAATTCTTGGCACATAGTAGGCCCTTACTAAATGACCTTGACTTTATCCATATTATCTTAATTGATTCTCCTGACAACTCTGGAAGGTAGGGGCAAAACTGAAAGAGGCTAAGTGCGTTAGCCATTGCCAGCCAGCCAGGAACTATCTGGAATTCTAACTCTGAACTCTACATGCAGCCCTGCCTCTTCCCTGTCACTTCTGTGCCTGTATGAATGGCATCCATGTAACTTCTGGGGCTGCTAGGCTCCTTAGTCACCAACATCATTGCTTCTTGGCTGAGCTGCTTCTGAAAAGCTTTCCTTACTCTTCTTCAGCTAGGCAAACTTATCCTTTGCTTGACTCTGTAACGGCAAGAGCATTTGGTTAAGGTTGTGTGATAGCTAACAGTCTTGCCTTGCCATGTAATTAGTTTCCCATTTACACACATGTATATTTAAATGCACATATATAAAAATGACATTTTTCACCCTCTTCCATTATTTCAAGGTTTGAAATGGTGAGTCATTGGTGCAGTGGCCTATTTTTGTGAACCACAATAGCTTGGGTAGAAAGATTAAAAAAAAAAATCATCATCCTCAGGAATGGATCGCAGCCATCTTTTTTTAGCTAAAATTGCAAACATCTGGCAATTACTGTCTTCTACCTCCCTTTACAAAAAAGGAGAGTCATCTCTCATGCCTTGGCACGCTGCTGTGTCTAATCAAGGCAGGCCTGAGAACCTCACGATGCAATTGGTTATGATTCAAGGCCACTAGTCCAACCCGGTCTTGGCTTGAGATGTTTCTGAAAGAAAAAATGTTAATGTTCCCCATATGATCCCGTGTTATATAATGACAACAATAGTAATATGACAATTAATGAGCACATAAAATCATCTTTGATTTTTTTGTTCCTCTTTACTCAAGTGCGGCGGCTCTCATGGCAACTTTTATATCTCCCAAATTAATGGTTACGGGAACATTTGACTATGGCTCTCCCCTTCAGCTTTTACCATGGCCAGGCACAGGGGCTGCTAAGTCAGTAAACCAATAAATGTCTCTGATTATATTGCAAGTTGGCCTAATAAAAAAAAAGTTAGAAGAATAAATCAGCATTTCTTTCAAACCTTAGTTGTGGGTCCAATGGCCCATTGCCTGCCCATTGTAATGGGGGATTTTGGCTACCCCACTCAGTTTTTGGTTGTGGCACAATGCCTTCTCTTTTGCTGTACAGTAGGCAGTGCTGTCAAGGTGAAGGGAGCAGAGGGAGGCCTGTGGCTTTCTCTCAAGACTTCTGCATTCTGTCCCTGCCTCTACTGGGAGCTTTCCGCCTGACCCTGACTGATACACTTAGCTCTGATGAGAACCCCCTGCTGTCCTGCCAAGGGCTTCACTCTCGACCTAGCCTTCTTCTGCCTGGAGGAGTCTGAATGAGTGGTAGTGAGTGGTTGGAAGTGAGACTGTAGAAAGAAAAGGGTTAGTGAAGAGGGGGGAACCAGGTCAGGGGAATAGTGTAGACAACACAGAAAAGACTAAAAATAGGCTGCCCTGTGATGCTGGCATATTTAAAGCACATGCAAATATATTCAAATGTACCCATGGCCTTACTAATTATTTCACACACCTGGATTGGGCACTCATGAAAATCCTAGTACAAATCCCCCACACTACTCCATTTCCTTAGATATGATAATCATAACCAAACCTAAGCTTTTGGGAAGGTTAGCCAGAGAGAAATTCACAGCACTTTGCACATATCTCATTAATCTGAAAGGCAGCCTTCAATGCTTCTCGTAAGGACTCTTAAGCCCCTTTACAGGATATTAAAAAGTGTGTGTGTTGGGGGTCACAGGGGAGGAAGGTCCTAGCCCATGCAGCAAGTCACATTAAGGGTGGGATGATGGGACTGGGGCTTCTTACATAAATGGCCCCTATTTTCACAACAAGTGCTGTCACTTTCATTGATTCTACCTTCCTGGCCTCTGCCAGTTTCTTTCCCTTCATATCCCAAGTGCTAATTCCCTGATTGGTAAGTTTTAGACATTCATTTTATTATAACTGGTGAAAGATGCTTATCTGACTTTTGCTGGTTGTCATATCATAGCTTTAGCACTGGTAGGGATCTTGAGGAAGAAACTGAAGTCCAGAGCCAAGAAATCATTTCTGCGAGGTCGTCTATATTGGTGGCAGAGTCAAGACCCAGTCCTGGTCTTTTGACCCCTACCCTCCATATTCCGTATTCTCCAGATTTCTTTAACTTCTTTCCTTTACCGAATGCCATAAAGACTCCAGATTGCCTCTGTGTTGTACCTGAAGTATTGTTGTAGTCATCATTATATTTGGGAGCTAATTCATGTTCGAAGGAGAAAATGTCCTTATAATCATCTTGGTCCACCTTTCACTGCCTCATTATGTACCACCCTCTGCGGCAAGTAGTGCCAGTCAAGACTATACCTGCTGTCGCAATTAAGTCGGACTCAGAGATGGAGATTAAGGATAGACATGGTCCAGCTCCCTAGACTCCCCATTTTTCAAAATGTGACATTCAGGTTAGGAGAGGTCAAGACATTCCCCACAGCATCATGACGTTCTGAGAAGAACACTAGACTTGGAGGCTAAGGCCTGATTAGAAGTTTTATCTCTTCCCTTTAGTAGCATAGTGAGGACGATAAATAGGAGTAGTAGTGGTAATACTAGAGAAAGAGCCAGCATTCCTAGAGGGCTGTCTGCCAGGCACCGTGGTAAGCACTTTTCAAAGATCACGTTTGATTCTCATAACAACCCTAGGAAGTGGGCGCTTTTATTATACCCTTTGTAAATTTGAGGGAACTGAGGCAAATCAAAATTAAGTGACTCATAAGTAGTCTCATAAGCAGTAAGTGTCCAAGCCTCTATTTGAACTGGGGTCTTCCTGACTCTAGACACACTGCTTTATCCACCCAGGCACCACCTAGCTGCCCATCTTGGGAAAAACACCGTATCTGAGCCTCATCTAATACAATGAGGAGATTGATAAAACTTGTATCATTTGCCTCCCAGAATTGTTATGAGGACCAAGTATAATATTATTCATAAGGCATTTTTCAAGTTATAGATTTCCATATGAATATAGCATATCACATTTCTATCTTGATTGCCATGGCTAAAATAGCCAAGGCTGAGCATTAATAGTCCAGTGTTCACTAGACCCTAATTGTCCTGGCTCTGAGTTGACTGTTCTCTTCACGCAGTGTATATGTGCATATGTGTATATATGTATGTGTGTGTGTGCGTGCACGCACAAATGATTTTTCCCTAAGTCCAGCTGAGCAAATTCTAACTAAAGTCACTTCTCCATGGCTCATGGTAGTTTTTGTCCCTCAAGTCTCCATAGGAGTTTTGCTCATTAAAAGGATTTTCTGTGAGTCTACAAAAATCTAAATTAAATATAGTTGGTGATGCCCTTTACATAAATCATTTATGATGTCATAAATTGAAAGCTGCAAGGGCCCTCAGAGGCCTTCTGTAGAGACTTGTCCCGTTTTGGTTCTGCAGATGATTGATCCCAGGCCTGGAGCCTTGAAGGGATTTGTCCAAGCTCCCTCAGCTGGTAGATGGGAGAAGCTGAAGCAAACCCTTTGTTTCATTGGGTTCTGTGAGCTAGGCAGAGGTAGATTATTACTTCCTTCTTATAGGCGATGGTACCTAGGCTCAGTTGAGGAGTCGATTAACCCAGATAATAGCTGATTGGGCCAGGCGGAACTCTTTCTCTGACTTTCGATGCTGAATCTGATACCTTTCTAATATACCTGATGAATCCTTCTTAACCTTGCCCTTGCACTCACTCTGTCTGTCTACTTTCTCAACTGTAAGATCAGGGTCATAATAGCGCCTTCTGCACAGGGTGGTTGTGAGGATCAAGTGATGCAATGTTTGTAAATCACATAAGAGTGCCTGTACATAGTAGGAGCTTAATAAATGTGTGTTCCTTTTCCATTTTTTCTAAACAAGTTGTTTTTATCGGATTGGCATTCCTTGGAAAGGGTTAATAGCAGAACTGCCTTGTAGAGAAGAATTTCTAGTCCCCAGCTGAAGGGGGACATTTTGGAATGTCCTTGATTACCCTGGCAGGACAATGGCAATCCAAGGTTGGAACAAGTGCTCTTGGGATTTTTGCCCAAATGGGGATATCACCGAGGCATTTTCCATCCTCTGGGAGAGTTGCCAGGGACACGTCTTGTTCTGTGTCCATTGGCAGTCTGAGCTGATGGGCCTGGGCAGCCTTTTGGCAAAGGCTAATAATGCGTTAGGAGGCTAAGCTTATTGTATATGAAGGAAGGACATGGCCCAAGTCAATAAGATTTGAAGGAAGCTGGAGAGAAAAAGATACTTTCGTTGACTGGTAGAAGCTTGACTTTGGGAGAGAGATCTACCCAACAGATAATATCCCAGTAGCCTGCAGTGATTTTGACCTAGGCACCAATGCAAAGAAACATTCCCCATGATCAGCTGGCATCCCTTCTCTAATAGAGTGTCCATCTCAAATGTGATCTCTTAATTGTGAGCATAGTTTAGATGGGGTGGCAGCCACCAATGTTGGCAGTTAGGGTCCAGGGAACTTCAAGACAGAAATAGGAGATCATTATGCAACTGACTGGGATAATCAGTGAACTGGGAGGCAGGGTGCTATATTGGGCATCATAGCCAAGAGACTTGGGTTCTAATCCAGATTCTGCCTCCAACACCTCCTGGTCTTTGGCTCTTCAGTGTTTAGCCTCACATGGTGAATGTTTAATAAACTGTTCACTGATCTATTGGACAAGACCCTTTCATTCTCTGGGCATCAGATCTTTCATCTACAAAATTGGGGCCATTGACCGTCCCCACAGAAATACCTTGAGGAATGAGCTTTGTCATCCACTGTCATGAATTGTTACTTCAAGTGCAGAATTTAAGAACTGGATGAAGATCTGGAAATCCCAGTCCAAGACACATCCCAGGTTAAAAGCAAAAACAAAACAAAATGCAATGTCAGCCAACAACTTTGAGTCCATGACGAGGTTTTTATCTGGTGGTAAAAAACTTCTCTGGGTGAGGGTTCAGAACGTAGTATGAGTCATGGAGTCACGTTCAGAACTAAGGGTCCTCCTGTCTTTGCTCTCAGCTTCACCTTGGCATTATCACTTGAGCTCTTTGCCTCAGTTTACTCATCTTTCAATCAGAGAGAACACTGCTCAAGTTATAGTGACCTTATACGGGCCGACTGGGTGATAGATATTAAAGGTTCAGATTTGCAATGGTTGGCTAAGTGAGTCTTGCCCCTTATGCTTTTGGGTGAGCTGTTCTCAAGGCCCACTCTGAACAAAGGCAGAACTAATGACTTGTTTCCCTTCCGAGGGCAGCATCCAAGGGCTGGGCAGGGTTCACGAAGCTCTTCTTGTTCACCAAGCCCCAATGTTCTTGTAAGAACCATGTCAGGATGTTGTCTGCACGCTGTCTCCCCTGATCACAGTAATCGGGTCAGGAGAGAAAGAGAAGTAATAGAGCGTCTCTTAGCAACCAGCCCCAGGAGACAGAGAAAATTACTCAAACCCGACTATCCAGCCAGGGAAGTCGAAAGAAAGAATGTTCTAAAAGTCTGCTGGAAAGTGCTCGGGGACAGGACTCCTTTATATACTCTGCTCCTATAGGCTTAATTCAGTGGGATCCAGTGGCCTTTCTCCCTTTAAAAAGCACAGAAAACAGGAGGGGGTGGGTGGGGGAATGGCAACACAAAATAGTTTTTTTCTCTCTCTTTCTCTGCCCTTCCTCCCTCTTCCTCTTCTGTTTTTTTTCTCCTTTTTTTTAAACATGTTGCAGAAAAAATAGTGCGGGCACAAGGGAGAAGGCTTTTAAAAAGTAGATGATTGTGTTTGGAGGGCAAAATTTCATTTCAATAAAAACAAATAAAAGAACGAAAAACTGGGACTAGGTCTTACTTTTTGGTTAGAGAAGTGGACTGACTTTAGGAATAATGGACAGAGTAGAAGCCTGGCCATATTGTTTTTAAGTCAGAAGATCTGCTTTTCCACTTCCTGTCATGTTAAGAATTTTTTTTTCTTCATTTGAATAGGTATTCCTAGTTGGGAGGTCAGGTTCCTCTGCCCTTTTTGGAACTTTTAAGATGGAAGAACAAGGTGGGTTGTGGGTAACTGCAGAGTGGGTTGATTTCTCAGTGGTCCCAAGGTCCCTTCATCAGGCTCTGAAGATCAGCCGACTGATATTTAGATGCAGGGCTCTCGGCCCTCAGGCTGAGGAACCCAAGAATCCTCTCCTGCCTTCTCAGGCAGCCTAGTGGATCAAAGGTAGTGCAGCCTGTCCATGCCATTGGACCAGCCATTGGTCCAATACAACCAGCATTGACTGCCAATCTGGTCTCCTCTTGTCAGCCTAGACCTGTTGGGACCCAACAAACATTTCCTCTGTGGTCAGTGTTCCCCTTGTCCAAGAGGGATCAGAGATGGTGATTTTTCTCATTTAAAATCTCTAGCCCCTATTAAACAGATCCAAACTCCAAACAATTTAAAAAAAAAAAAGGCAACCAGTTAGGTAATTAGCTCAACCAGTGAGCTAATCCTTCTATGTAGAATTAAAAAAAAAAAAAAAGGTCTGGCTTTTTCTACCTGGGACCCAGAGACCTAAATGTGGATCAGTATGAGTCAACTCTAAGATATGACAGCCTAGAAAGCGATTGTAATGTTAGGCTTCATTTCAAAATGAGGCACAAAGTCTAAGTATCAGGAGGAAGAGTCCTGAGATTCTCTGCTTTGGTCACACCACATATAGAGTTGTTTTTAACTCTGTTTGACAAGGGTGTTGATAAGCTGGAGAATGGACCAAGGGTGGCTACCAGCAGAGTGAAAGGCCTCCACTTTCTGCTGTAGGAGGAACCACTGAAGGACTTGGGGGCCTTTGGCCTGGAGAAAAGATCAAGTATGCACATGAGAATTGTCTTTAAAGATTCTGAGGGTTATCCTGTGAAATAAGCCCCTGAAGGCAGAAGTATGGTCTCCATTAAAAAAAAAAAAAAACAGCTTAGGCTTAATATAAGAAAATATGTCCTAACCTAGTGAATTGCTCCAAGGAATGAGAGTGGCTTTTAGTAGTCAGAGGTCCCCCTCCCGAGACCTTTTTAATTGGGGACTTTGATGACCTTTTGGGTATGTAGTTGAGGAAGGTTTTTGTTTTGTTTTGGTTTGTTTTTAAGATAAAGGTCAAAGCCAGTGGTCTCTGGAGTGTCTTCCAACCTGGAGATGCTGTAAAAGTCCATGTGCCTTTGTCATTAAGAAAGTTCCCCAGTGTCTTTATAACTATTTTATTATCTATTAGCTGGTGGGGGGAAGGGAAAAGAACTAAGCATTTATTTAGTCCCTGTTATGTGTCAAGCACCAACTAAGCCATTTACAAATATTATCTCACTTAATTCTCACCACAACCCTGGGAAGTAGCTGCTGTTCCCCATTGTACAGCTAAGGAAATTGAGGCAGACAGAGGTTAAGTGACTTGCTCAGGGTCACATAGCTAGTAAGTGTCTAAGGTTGGATTTATTCAGAGGTCTTCTTGACTCTAGGCCCAGCACTCTATCCATTGCGCTACCTACCCATCCCCAGTGATATGATACAGTATATGATACCGGTGTGATATCAGTGAGGAGACATTTGCCATGTTCTTATGATCTAGAGAAGTTTAATGTAAGTTCCTCGAGGGCAGGGATTTTGCTCAGTTTCTTTGCAACCTAGTAGTTCTCGTACCTACTAGTCTTTTACTAATAGTAGGTGTTTAATAAATATTTATAGGATTGAATTGAATTGCTAATTAAATTATAATATCTATGCGGTGCCACAAGTTTCCTGGAGAGAGACACTGTGTAAACACCAGGTGTTATTGTTAAATTCCTTTTGTTTTCCCAGAAAGAAGAAAGTAAATAGGCACCGTGTTAATTAATACCTGGCATCTGTTCAGAACAAATAAATCTGTATAATTTGGGGCAGTGTTTTGGTTTGCAATCCTGGGCAGGAAGAGATTGTTCTGAGTTCTTAGCTCGTGGATTACAGACTCTGGTTACACCCTCCATAACTGGGAATACGGAAAATCATTCTCTTAATGAACTTCATGAAACTGACTTGCAGAGTCAGGAGTGACTTTTGTCTCCTGCTAAGGAGCAGTGTGACCATTGGCAAGTCATTACAATGTTTGGATCCTCATCAGTAAAACAATTATAATAATTGTCATAGTACTAACCTTAACAGTAATTGTGAGGGTCAAACATTTGTAAAACATATTCTCGAATTTAAAGGACTAATTAAATGCCAATTTAATTATGTCAATTTTGACTAATTAAATGTCAATCACTATTATTATCATCGTTGCTATTCCTTTTCTTGGATCAGTAAAATTTCACAACTGGTCCTCCCCAAAATGCTTGCCCATTTGGCTGTAATATCATCATTATCATGGTAGCCATTCCTGTTTGGTAGTGCCTTCCATAGGTTGGGGTCCAATGGCCTTCAGGAACTCATGGTCCCATCTACACCCCACTGAGGTCTGCAGTAACAGCCATACTGGTAACTAGCCTTATTATCATCACAGAGGAGAAAAACGGTGAAATGAGAATGTGGTGTCTCTTCTCAGATTGCCTTGTAAAGGCTTTGTTGTTTTCTTCTTCTGTTGAAGAAGAAAGGGGAGGATTCTTCCCCTCCCTCCCACCCCCACCTCAAGTTCAATGATTAAGTCATCAGCCACCTTCACTATTTTGGTGCTTGTGGTAAATGATGTTTCCTGGAAATTTTCCCCCAACCCTATTAATACTGTGACAGGGGGTTACAACAGTGACTCACTCCAGGAAGTCAACCATCGGAGGCTTCCTCAATCTCACAAACAGTCCCCCATGTGCAAAATGCAAACTTCTGCAAAAAGGCTGGTTTACAATTCTCCAGAAGACTTCTCAAAATTTCACCTTCCCTTGCTCATCAAGGACCCTTTGTTGTCCAGAGAGTGGGGACTTTTGGGGAGGTGGCAGATTCTCCTTGGAGCATCTTATTGTCCTTGGAGCATCTCCTTGCATCTTATTGTCCTTGGAATAAATGATCTGCCAGATTAGCTTGGAAATCTCTTTGGATAAGTACTTGCTTTCCAGCAAGTGTTTCTTGTTACTCATTTCTGACTACTCAGCCTTAGACAGAGAACCTTTGAGTACCAAGGCTGTGATTAATTCTAACCCAGTCCTTGCACAGTGTAATGCTGGACAGAGGTCTAAATAGTGACTCTCTCCTGCAAAGTTACTGCAAAGTAAAGCAAGAGTGGTGATCTTGTTCACAATTACTTATAGACAAGAGATATGGCTCCCAAGATGACACTGGGAGGCTTAAAAGCAACAGCTTTATCTTGTAAATGAACTAAGCTATTACTATTGGTTTTTAGAGTTGGAGACAATAAAGGGTATCTTGCATTCATTCAACAAAGGTCTATCAAGTGGAAATTGTATAAAAAACAAAGTTATAGCTTCTAGGGGCAGGCTCAGAGTTTAAAAGTGATACTGGCTTACTCCGTTGGAAGTTAACAGTCTAGTTGAGGTTTTGATATAAACATTTATAGGGAAAATGCGCAATATTGTCATAGAAATGTACACAAAGTGTTATGTCGAGTTCTTTGGCAGTTTGTTATACCCTCCACGATTGGAGATATTGAAAATGACGCTCTTAATGAACTTAATGAAATTGACCTGTTGCACCAGAAAGGTGTCTCCCACCTGATGGTGTCTGTGAGCTTCATTTGAGAGATTCAACAAAGCTATCTTGTGTGGTTGTGGGCCTGACTGTATGAAGAGCTAGGTTTGGAGTCAGAAGAGGCTTTCATTCCCTATTAAGGAGTGGTATGATCATTGACAAGTCAGCAAAACTGACCAGGGTCATGAGGAAGAGGTGGTCTGCTAGTTCACTTTGAAGGTTGCCTAGGGATTCAAGAAGAAATCAGTGGAATGAAGGGATGTCTTAAGCCACATGAATTGGATGGAGGTATTTGGAGAGTGGAAGGAATTTTGCAGGCAGATAAGTCTGCTCTGGCTTGGCTGGAGCACAGAGTATGTGGAGCGATATGCTCTAGAGTAGTATGGGAAAGTCGTTGTGGGACCAGCTTGAGGAGACATTTGCATGACAGCCAACGGCATCTGCTTTTTATACCGTGGACAAGAAGATGCTTGGGTAAATAGGAAAGGGTCATTTCTGTGCCAAAGAATGATTCTGGCAATTGAGAATAAAAAATGGCTCATTCCATGAAAATGGTGAAAACAAGTTGGAGAGCCATGTTAGGTAGGAGGTTGATCTCAATAGTCAGGTGGGGTTATCTCAGATTTATCCTATATCGTATATATATATATTTTTGGGAGATGAGGGGAGGGCATGTTGTCTCTCTCATTAGGATGTCAGCTCCCCAAGGGCAGGGACAGGTTTTTCCTTTTCTTAGTATTCCCAGTATTCAGTGTGGTCTTGGCACAAAATAGGTGCTCAGTAAACACTTGTTCACTCAATGTTACCTGACGTCCTGTTGAAGTGTGATACCAGCAGAAATAGATTCATTGACACGAGACATGTTTCTGAGACTTAGTCCAATGAGCTGAGGAAGTATCAGTAAGATCTGAGGCAGGGGGAACTTCTGAACTTTAGAGGTACGCGAGTGAATGACAGGGCTGCTGGGAAGTCAGAAGGAGGAGCAGTTCTCTGGGAAATGATGAGCTCAGTTTGGAGCTTCCAGGGTCATGAGATCCTAGATTTGGAGCTGGCGTAGACCTCAGAAGCCACCTTGTCCACACCCTACCCTTCATTTTACAGATTAGAAAACTGAGACCCAGGGAGGGGAACAGATGTAGGATCGAAGTCTAGAACTCTAAGAGACCATGTCGCCCAATGCCTCCTTTTTATGGATAAGGAAACTGAGACACAGAGTAGTTAATTGACTTGTCAAGTGTCACAAAGATTGCAAGCAATTGAAGCAGGATTGGAACCCAGGCTTTTATCATCATCGTCATCATCAGCAGCAGCAGCAGCAAGAACAACACTAGTAGAGACATGGGTGGCCTCAGGGTCAGCACCTGCCTCAGATACATCCTGCTGCGTGATGGGACCACTTTCCTTTGATTTCTCAGTGCCCCAGACAGCTCTCTGACACAGTCAGTTACTGATCAGTTCTGATACAGATTAGTAGAGAGCTGCCTGCCCTGATGGAACCACAGGTCCGGATCAAAATAGGATAGTGTCTGTAGTAATGATAATGTAATGATATTTATTATGGTTGTTCATTGTGATTTGCTGTTTGTGTTACATTCTGCTTAGGAGAGAGATTTTGGTTGCATTTATCTTCTTCTGACATCCTTCCTTCTATCCTTCATTCCAACCATGCCCAGCATTGCTCTGGACCTTCAAGTCTTCCTGTTAGTCATGACCAAAGGCAGAGCTGGGAGGGCAGAGTCGGCCCATCTGAGATCCTTACGAGGAGGACAAGCGTCCTGGGTTCAGTTCACCTCACTTCATGTGATGGGAAGCACAGCATGCTGGGATCAGGACCAGACTTTGTAACCCTCCAAGCTTTACTTCAAAATCGGCAGCATGAGGATGATCCATTAAGGAAGTGTTCTTCATGTCTTCAGTTTTGTCAGCTGAACAAAAGGGGAGCACAGCACATGTGCATTTCTAATGAGCCCCATTTTTTAGAGCTGTGTATCCATGTGTGTGTGCATGCATGTGTATGTGTGTATAAATGTGCGTGCATGGGGATGGGTGTGTGTTGGTGTGTGGAGAAAGCACAGGCAGTGCAGAGCAGCAAATTCAGAGCGAGAGTGTCACAGGACTTTTTTAGCAGTTGTGCTTCTCAACCATTCAGAGGCTGTGATTTTCTTCCACATTAAAATGTATCCTCCAGGTAGAATTATACAGCTTCTGAGCTTGTCCTGGAGAAGAACTGAGAAAACGTACATCCCCAATTCTAATTTAAAAGTGGGTGACTATGGGTGTGGAATACTACATATAATATCAGACATCATTGTGGTATTTATTTTTTTCTGAACGCTTATTTTTCTCTCTCCCCCTCATTTATGTGATGAGGGATGATTCTCAATCTCTCTCTCTCTCCATCCCTCTCCTCTCCTCTTCACTCCTCTCCTTTCCTCTCTTCTATGTATGTCTGCCTATCTCTGTTTTTTCCATCTCTTGCCCCTCTGTTTCTCTGTTTTTTCTCTCTCCTTTCTTTGTCTCTCTGCCTCTCTCTCTCTCTCTCTCTCTCTCTCTCCATCTCTCTCCTCTCCTCTCTTCTCCTCTCCTCTCCACTCTGTATGTCTGCCTATCTCTGTTTTTTCCATCTCTTGCCCCTCTGTTTCTCTGTTTTTTCTCTCCTTTCTCTGTCTGTCTGCCTGTCTGTCTCTCTCTCTCTCTTCCTTGTATTCCATAATGAATGTGACATAAGATAATATTATCTTTTCAATAGTCAGGAAATGCTAGTCTTTGGGGGTTTACCCACTTTTACTTTTTGGAAGAAAAGAATGCTCTGGGTGGATTATTAGAAGCTGAATCCCTTTACATGGCCATGTTTCCTTCAGAAGTGAAAGAGTTGCAGATTCTAAAACCATAGATTGTGAGCTCCAAGGGATCATCAGACAAGTCATACACCATAAGTGGCAGAGCTAAGATTTGAACCCAGACGCTCTGGTGCCTAATACTTCACCCCCTTCCACCGGGTCCTGTCGTCCCTTTCCTCTTCTTTTCTCTCTGATATGAAGTCACGCTTATTGATATAGACTGAGGACCATGAAGAGTGTGGAGATAGGAGTCGGTTTTTGCAGGATTAAAAACCATTTCCGCCACGAGGCCAAGGCAGAAATACCTTCTAGAGGCTGTTTAAGCAGGTGTAAGAACCAAGATACACCTCAGCATCAGAGCTGGATTGTGCAGAGACTTTTGTGGGAGGAAAAATGTGAGCATTGAAAGCTCTTGAATGAGTATCACAACAACCCATCTTATCCTGTCTTCATGTGCTGGTGTTGGGCAGTGCACCCCATGGATCACCAGAGTGGCACATGGTGATTTGTGGCATTTATTAAAGTATTGCCTTTGTTCTCATGACCTGTCCATTCTCTCCATGTCCCTGAAGTCAACAGGGCTGCAGGTGTGTCTCCTGCTTAGTAATCTCAGTTTCATTGTAGCTGCAATGTTCCGTTTCCAGAAGCTTGTGGAGTTCCGCTGAAATGACTAGAGACAGCTCCTCCAGTAAACATGCCAACCTCCTGTGTTCATTGGAGGGGACCCAAGAGATTTGATTTCCTTTTACAACTCAAGTGCCCTTTGACTGCCTAAATGAGCGAGAGGACCAGGTGGTATTAGGCTTTTAATCATCATTGTCTAACATAGGTTGTTGTTCACCTTTACTGAGGCTTAGGATAGTAGTGCCTACAGGCTCAAAATGGATTGTTCTTGAGGTTGACTTAATAATGATAATAATGATAAATTATATATACATATATGTATGTTTGTGTATTTTATAGGTATATTTTGTGTGTTTGTCTACAGAAACACACACACATACACATCCATTTAATTTTCATAAAACAGACAAGTAGAATCTTAACTGTGGGGAAAGACCATGGAAACCATCCCATTGAACACATGCCTGAACTGAAGACCCCTCTACCTCTTACTCAAGAATCCATTGTCCAGTGCTGGCTTGAAGAGATGAGGAGGGATGCCCCTTCCACTGTGGGACAGCCCTAATTGTTCAGAGGTTTCCCCCTGTCATCAACCCCAATTTTCTTTCTTTGTAACTCTCACCCACTGTACCTGTTTCTGACCTCTGGGGCCAAGCAAGCAAACAAACAAACTTCTTTCCCTCCACCAGGGGAAGACACCTATGATGCTTCCCCTTTCCCCCAACTGAAAAAAAAAATGTCCGACCAAGAAGCTTCTACTAAACACATTCTTGGAAAACAAGTGACCGAAGCCATTGAGTACTTTTGGCACTTATCAGCTGCAAACTGAAAGCAAGATGTTATGGGTATTGACTCCAAATGCTTCATAGGAATACTGTCCACTGTTTTTGCCCCGAGCCTCCTAGTGTTGGGTTTCTACTCACATTGTATGAGGCCTTATGGAGAGTGTTCGACTTTACTCCCTTCACTCTGCATCATGTCATCCCAGACATCCTCTGTTCTTCTGAATTCATCATATGTAGGTCATAATTGGCTAGAATTGGTGGGGACCCCAGTAGTCCTCCAGTCCCAAGCTTTGACTTTATGGGGAAAACCAGAGGCTCCTTCCACTCATCTCTTCTTTTAGTCAGCCACTTACCTGTCGCTGAACAGGTGTTCTAGTCGTAGCTTTTTGTTATTACAAATTAAACTGTCACAAAGACAGGCCAGTCTTTTTGTGAATTAACCTCCATGGGGTATAAAGTCAGTAGTGGGGACTCTGGGTTGAAGGGCGTGAAAAGTTTAGGAACTATTTTTGCCTAATTCCATATTGTTTTCCAGAAGAGTAGGATCCTTCTCCAGTTCCACCAAAGGGGAAGTCCCCAACTTCTTGGAAGGAGGTGCTGTCCTTTGTCTTTCTATGTACCCCCAGCACTTAGCACATGCTCGCCTTTCTTATACCACCTCTGACAGGGAATTTTCCCATTTTTGCCAGTTTCATCAGTGTGAGGCTATATAACACTGAGTCGTTTTGGTCAGCATTGTTGCCGTTATCAATGATACTGACAACTTTACATTCTTTTTCATACGGTTCTTGACAGTTCATACCCCTTGTTTGGAAAACACTTCCTGCCCTTGGCTACTTGACCTTTGGGGATGGCTCTTACGGTGTTGTATTGAACACCCCTAGTCTGTCTCTATTTTAGAGGTTTGGTTGTTTCAGTCTAAAGTCTTCTGCCCGTATTCTGAGGCTTCCAAACCCTGGTTCGTGCCCATTTCGTTAAAGCACCCCCCTCACTCCCCGCTCCTCAGTCCTTGTAGGCTTCCTTGGTACCAGTCATCCCAGTATGGCCACTGTCCAATGTTGTCACATTTCCTCCTGTATATGAGTGACAGGTGGAGAGTCATAGAGTAAGGCAAAGAGGCTAGGCAGGGAGGTTGTGGGCAATAAGGTAATGGAAAGAAACCTGGCTTTGGAATTTGGAGACCTGTGCTTGAATCCTGAGTCTGATGCTCGTATGCTCACTCTGCACTGAGTGCAGTCATTCCTGCCCAATCTGCCTTGTGATATGTGCTTGAATTATCAGGGACACATTTTTTTCAAATATTTTTCACTGCAGAAATGTGAGCTGTTGTTTTTTTTTTTCTTTTTTTCAATTCCCTAGCTGGTTGTTCCTCTTTCCTTCTTCTCTCCTTAGCTTATCTAAAACCTAGTCACCCATAGTTCCCCATCCTCCAACACACTGCTCTTCCTGCCCACTCTGCATCCCTGACCTCCCCTGAGCTGCTACCCCACCAAGTGTTAGTACCACATAATTTAAGACTTAATTAGCTGCTCCCTCTTGTCATTCACTGTTGTTGTTGCCTCAGTTGTGGTTGTGATGGTTGTTCATATCCTTACCACAAATTTTCCTTTTTCCAGTCTGATCTCTCCAGTTGCTAGTGTTTCTCCTCCCAAAATTGCTCTGCATTTAGTTTGGACTTAGTCTTCTGTGCCTGTGTTGCCACCCCAGTATGACACATGCTCTCTGAGGATGCAAACCTAGTTTATTGGTTTTTTTTTCTTTTTGTCTGTCCCGTGCCTAAACCAGTGCCTGATGTGGGGTAATAACTGTTTGGAATGAATGTCTGACTTTTCCATCTTCATACTCTTAATTAGCTTCTCTAAGTATCCTTCATGAATCTGTTGATTGGTGAAGTGCTGGAGAAACTGAACCTGGTTCTGTGGGGACAAGGGTGGCTGCTTTGGTTCATGGGACTTAGTGTTTGGAGAGACCTTAGAAGTCATTTAGCCAAAGCTCCTGATATGGCAGATGAGGAAACTGAGGCTTAGAGAAGGAAAAAAGTTTATGGAAGGTCAAAAGCAAATGTCAGAGGAAGGATTTCAGCTCAGGTCCTTAATAACTAGAGATCTGGTGCTCTTCACTCTGTAGTGGAAATTTTGGGGAATGCCTTTGAAACAAACAGTTGTATCTTCTTCGGGCAGCTAGGTCATCCAGTGGCTAGAGCACAAGGCCTGAAGTCAGGAAGACCTGAACTCGAATTCTAATCTCAGACACTTACCAGCTGTGTGGCCCCGGGCACATTGCTGTCTGCCTCAGTTTCCTCATTCGTAAAATGAGCTGGAGAAAGAAATGGCAAAGCGCTGCAGTTTCTTTGCCAAGAAAATCCCAAATGGGTCATGAAGTGTTGGACACAATGGAACAACAAGTATCTTGCTTGGTACAATTGGAACTTTTGGTTGGAGAGGCTTTTGCCTCACCTTTGAGATGAGCCTCAAGACTGACCTTAGAATGGTTCTTTGGCTTGTATTGCCCGTTACAAAGCAGAGCATTTGTTGGCTCCAGACACTATTATCACATGAATTGACTTTGGGCTCTTCAATGGGGGAGTTTTTACAGATTTTTGGTGCCTTCTGTTCATTCCCCAACCCCTTTAGTAATTGCCTTATACTTTTGCTATGTGATCTCTTAAAAGCTACTTTTGTCATTAATGTGCCATTTCTAATCAAATGCAAATGAACAGAATGACAATATTAGTAGCTAGCATTCATAGCTGGTTTTCAGACTTGCAAATCAAGTTACATATGTTATATCACTTTATTCTTACATCAACTGTGGGAGGTAGGCGCTATCAGCACACCCATTTTACAGATGAGGGAACAGACTGAAAGAGATTAAGGAACTTGTCTGGGGTCACACAGTGAGTCAGTGTCTGAGGTGGGATTCAAACTCCTTCCAGGCTCCGAAGTCCTACGCTCTTTCCACCCACCCACTGAGCTGCCTTAGATTTGGAGAGGAACATGGACAAGGCTTTGGCCAGCGGTGCTTTTCTCTCTGCCTCCTTCTGCATTTCCCGCAGACCTTTCGATGGCAATTTTCAGCTCCTGAACATCTCAGAAATTGTCTTGTTGCCATAGAGCCGCTGTTCTCGCTGAACATTTCCCTTGCTGCTCTCCAACGGCAGCAGGTGTACACGACCACCTGGTTCTGGGAGAAGAGATGCCAGCTACGCTGTACAGAACCTGATCACGGGCTTGCAAGAAGCTGGGGAGGATTGGGGGGAGGGGAGATTACATGTGCTTTGGGGTCCTCTGAGAAGTTGGTTATCTTAGGATTCCTTCTTTCTCTTTGGACAAGCCAGCTTTTGGGCTTGTGTGCATACATGCTTGTATGTGTCTGCCCATAATGTGTCCTTAAATGAAAAATTGGGTGCAGTTGATTCATGGCCAATCTGACCATTCTCTTAACTCTCTCTGGTTATGGGTTCAACAAGCAGACCTCCTGACTCATAAGAGAATGAAGATCTAGAGAGCTTAACACACACAATTCCCAAGGGGAAGGTCACTGTAGCTCTTAATATTAATATGACCCTTTGCTTGCTCTGAAACAAGGTTTCTATAAGAGTGACAGAGCCCTCAACACCTTTTAACACTAATTACTGATCGTTGTTAGAATGGAAATGACACAAACAGTTGAGAATGATCAGTTTTCCAACAGCAGTAAGGGACCTTTGTCAAATGTCATTATACAGAAAACACATTGGAAACTTTAGAGAGCAAGGCTCATTGTGATAAGGATCAAAATATTCTGTGCATGTGCTCAAGGAGGTCAGTGACCAGTTGAAAGGCCCCATATTAACCAAGATATTTCTGGCGGTATTTTTCATGATATCAAAGAAATGGAAATATAGAGGGTTCCAATTGACTGGGGACTGGCTGACCCAAACTTGGTAGATGAATGCTTTAGAATCTATCAGTGTATTATCATTCCATCAGAGACTGCCACCAGGAGAGGTCAGCCAATTTGTATTCCATGAAACAGAGGAAAATAAACAGAAATGGGAGAACTGGAATAATATCACTGAAAATCTAAGATATCAGACATCAGATCCAAGGAGTGGCCAGCAGTGAGTCTGAGAAGGGCCCTCATCGACCACCCCTTGGTTCTCTTGGTTGACAGGAGGTGGATAACTCTGCCTACTCCCTTAAACTTGGTCTTGTTTGCCCTGGTTTTGTTTAACAATTTCTCATTCTCACAAGGAATATTTTGTTGGCTTTGGGGGCAATTTATTAGACATTGACTTAAAAAACCTCCTAAACTCATCAGTAAAACACAAATACATATATACATACATACATATATAATATGTACATATACATAGTATATTATATACATATATAATATAATAATATATTATCATATATTATATGATATATGATGATATAACATATCATATATTATAATGCATGCTATTATACATATTATATACGCATAATATTTTATATATACATATATGTGTTTATGTATATTATATATATATACACACACACACATGATACACTTCCAAATTCCTTTCTTTGAAATCTGTGTACATGCAAGACAAAAATTAAAAATCAGTCCCCAACACCCAGGTGATATGTGTCCATCTCTATGTATATATGTATGCATCTGTCCATCTATCTCTATCCATTACTCCTACATATTTCCAAGACTTTTTGTACTTGTTACCCATTCTTTTGATTAGGGAGATACCTCAGGCACCTGAGAGCAAATTACTTGCCCAGCATCCTACCTGCCAAATGCTCGATGTAGGATTTGAACCCAGGTCCTCCTGCCTCCATGGAAAGAGTGGGGGGGAGGCTAGAACTATTATGGTTTTCATCTGTGCACTGATGACTTGGAATCTTTGTATCACAAACATTTTTCGGAGTGGGAGGCAGCAGCTCTTCCAGGAAGTTCTGATTCTCAGCTTACCCCTCATCTTTATCTGAGGAGAGGAGCAGAGACAGCTGGACCCACTGGCCTTCATCTTCTCAGGGAAGCAGTTATCTCAGTCACCTGCTGAGATGGGAGGTCAAGGTCAAGTGGAGAGAAGTTTCTCAGGACTTAAGTGGTAGAAACTAGCAACGGAATTGTAGGAAGAAACTAGTAAGGGGAGACTAGAAAAATTATGGCTTCAAGATGAGTTGCCAGTTGGGGGGGGCATAGCAAACATATTGAGTCCAAAGGTTGGATCCATGAATAGATTACCTGGGTCCTGTCAACTTGGATTGGGGAAAAATACATTTTCTGATTTGATAACCATGAAAATAGAATACAAGACTTCAGAGTTGGTGGGGGGGGGGAGAGGGGGTAGGGGTCATGGTGATAAACATTTATATAGAACCTACTATGTGCTAAGCTCTCTTTTTTACAAATATTGTCTCATTTGATCCCCACAACAACCCTGTGAGGTACATGATGTTATTGTACCTATTGTGGGGAAACTGAGGCAGACAGCAGTTAAGTGACTTGCCCAGGGTCACTCAGCTAGTAAGTGTCTTACACTTGGGTCTTCCGGATTCCAGACTCAGGGCTCTGTGCCTTGCGATGCCACCTAGCTGCCTTAGAAAGCATATGTCTAATCTGCTCATTCTAGGCTGAGCTACTATTCTGTTCTCTAACTATGGGGCAAAGCTGAAATGGGACTCAGGCCTTCTGGAGCCAAAGCTGTTTCCAGTCCACCCTTCCTCTGTTGCCAGCAAGCCAAGCGGGAAAGACAAAATGGAACAAACCAAAAGTGAAGACATCCTTTTGCTTAATTTGTGAACTCACCTACAGGAATCCTTGGGCATGTTAACTCAG
Organism: Phalanger gymnotis; assembly: GCA_028646595.1. Classification (NCBI taxonomy): domain Eukaryota; kingdom Metazoa; phylum Chordata; class Mammalia; order Diprotodontia; family Phalangeridae; genus Phalanger; species Phalanger gymnotis. The sequence goes on along the minus strand of CM053626.1, from coordinate 6,823,829 downwards.
TGAAACTTTATTTTGATGTGTCGTGGAAGGTGTTCTCAGTATCTCAGATCCAGTGTGGGGATATTTGAAAGGGTCCTTTGAGAGCAAGAGAGGGTTGAAACTCTGAAGACCCTTTACTTTTCTATTGAGACCTGAATTGTCGTCCCAGAATCTATATTATTTCCTCTTGCAAGAAGACTGCTGTGAAGGCTGAACTAGAGATAGGTCAGGTTAGATGTGGCTCAGGCAAGTTCCCTGCCTTTGGGGGAGCCATACCAGATACAATCCCTTCTCGAGGACTCAGGGAGCTAAGCAGCTGGTGAAATCTCCAGGTCACTATTTATAGCCCATGTGTGAGGGCTGGAAGATGTCTCATGTCTGGTTCAGGCATGCATCATGCATATTTGTAAGAAGGATACTGGGAATTACAAGGCACTTAGACCAAATTTTATTCCTGGAAAAATTCTAGGGCAATTCAATTCTAAGTCAGTCTACAAATGCCTGGAAAAAAAAATGAAGAAGGCAGATGGCATCCACCACGACGTGGTCAAAACCTAGTTTCCTTTTTGGAAAGTCATCTCCAAATTTCTAATCAAATTTCACTGAGTGAAATGACCTAATGTGTATCTGATGGAAAGCAATTGCCATTAGATGACCAGAGAGGAACAGAGGATTTGAAATGATGATTTTCCCCCCATGAATTGAATTGGAGTTCTGTCAACTGTGCCCGAAGTATGAAATGATATTAAGTTTGTTGGAGTCATGGGAGGAGAATTCAAACCCAGCAGGTAGCACCTAGGCCACGGCCTGATGCCCTGATTGTCCCCTCTACTGGGACACCATTTGACTTCCTCAAACCAGCGCTAGGAAGGACTTTGTGCACCACAGAATTCCAAATGAATTTAACTTTCTGTTGTCACCATCTGAAAGGTCAGACTGTGGTCCCAGAATCAGAGAATCCCAAGAGGCTGTCCCTTCTAGCCATATCCCCAACAGGAATCCCCCCCATGGCCCGTTGTGAGAAGCCTGTGGTGATTCTGAGTGGTCAGGGGAAAGGTGAAGCCATTGCTTTAGCTTACTTTCATATAGCAAGACTTTTGTGGTTTTCGTCGTTGTGGCAGCCCTTCCTGGCAGCGTGGCTGATTATAGTCATGGCTCCAGAGCTGAAAGGACCTCAGAGGCCATCTGGTCCAGCCTCCATTTTATAAGGGAGGAAACTAAAGCCCAAAGAGGGTCACTGACCTATCCAGGGTCCCAAAGATTCTGCTCCTGCTACCTCTATTAACAACAAGAACAAAGCTAGCATTTATATGTCACTTCAAATTGGCCAAGTATTTTATCTCTGTTATCTTATTGGATCCTCGTAATATTGTGAAGTATTATGTATCCAGAGGAGAGAATTGACCCTGAGAAGTTGTGACTTACTCAGGCTTATATAGCCAGTAATGTGTCTGAGGCAGGATTTGAACCTTAGTTTTCTAAGCTGCCATTTCAGTCCTCCATCCATTATCCCAGACTGCCTCTCAGCTTCCTACTAAATCAAATGGCAAAGCTTTTTTTCTGGCTCATTTTTACCCCTAGGGTATGATTTGAGAATCAGTTTGGGTGTATTTATATTATAATTTGAAGTCACTGAAATAATAACCAAAAATGTCCACCAAGTAACCAAAGATTATGAAGCCAAGAGCAGATGCCTGGAGCAGGAAATACTGTATTTTTAGTTTATCCCCTCAGGCAAATGCAAATCTTGACCATGTAAGCCACCTTGTGCTAAATGTTTAAAGTGCACAGTGACCTGCTTGTTTGTCTTAACTGGCTCCTGTCCGATGGTCTGAGGAGATACTTGCTAGTGAGCTCTCTGAAAGAGGTGCATGAGCATGAAGGCTACGGCAGGTGTGTCAGCATTGCCCAGCCCCGATAAGCCAATAAGCAGTTTCTACATCAGCCGAGGAGAGATTGATTGTTAAGTGCCTGCTCTGAGTCTGCCACTGTGCTAATTGTTAGCTATCAAACAAGAACAAGAAAGATAGCCCCTGCCCTCAAGAAGCTCACCATCCAAAAAGAAGCTGAAAAGGAGGCTGGGGAATCAGCACTGGAGCATGCACTGCGCCCACAGAGCAGCTGATGGCAAATCAAATTAATTGGATAATCCTGAGCCCTTAAGAAAGGGAGGACTTCTGGAGGAGTTTGTCGCCAAGCCTTCCAGCCTTCCAATGAGAGTGGAGAGGCAGCTGTTGGTATGGAGATGTTGCGCTGAGATCAAAGCTAGATGAATCTCTGTGCTGATGGGGTATCAAGTAATGGGCTTCTCCTGGGGAAGGTGGGGTTGCTGAGGTCAAACTAAGCAGAGCAGCTGATAGAAAATGGGGTGAGGTATTGTTCCCCATTTTCCAAATCAATCTAATTGAATGTTGTTGAAAATGAAGCAGAGACCAAATATATTTCCAGCAAGACTCTGGCATGCAATATTGATGAAGGGAATCCATACAGTGTGGAATAAAGAAAAAAAAATGGTGGTCTGTGGAGAAAGCTATCTGGGTTACATGGCCTGGCTTGCCCCCTTGCAGTTGGATGATGTTGGCAAAGTCACTTCGCTCTTGAACCTCTGTGTCAATGAAGGTCTGTAAAATGAGGGTGTTGGATGGATGCTCTGATCTCTGTATATTCCTTCTCTAAATTTCAATGTATCTTCTTATCACAACTTTTTCCTTTAGTGTGGTATTATCTGTGTTTTCTTCTACCCGAGTCCTTTGGTATGTCATTGTGGGTTATAGATGACCCTGTTTTGTTCGCAAATACTGCAAGTATGCATTCCCTGGCCAGTTCAGCAATGGGCATATTATATTCTCTCTCATCCAAGGGGGAGCCAAGATGTGTCTGGAGAAGAGAATCACTGGTTTGGGTAAAGAAAGGGTGGGGCATTGTCAGCCAGAGCAACTTTAGGAGACCCCGTACCCATCACTGGAGGGGATGTGATTTCTATAGGTGGAAGGACTGGGGGTACTTTTCAATTAGGTGAGTTTCCAGGGTTTTGAAAAGAACTTTTTCAAGCACAAAAACTCTGAAGTTTCCTCATTTTTCATTCCTTTGTCTCCTTGTCAAGTTAGAAGGGAACTCACAGGCAATCTTGTTTGTTTAACCTTCCCATTTTAAAGATAAAGAAAATGGGGCCCCGAATTTAAGGGTTAAGGTCAGAGAGGTCATAAATGTCCATGGTTAGGTGTGAATCTGGGCCCTCTGACAGTTTAGTCTGTTAGTGTTCCCTTAGAATATATGCTCCTGGAAGGCAGGGGCTATTTTTTTTTGGATGTGTAGCACCTAACACAGCTGTGGTATATAGTAGGTACTTAATGAGTGTTTATTGAGGCAGCATGTTGAAGAGGCAGGAAGCCCTGGGTTTGCAACCTTCCCTTGACACTAACATTTAATGTCTCTGGGCCTCCACTTCCTGAGCTGTAAAATGATGGTTTCTAAAGTCCCCATTCCCTCTAGATCAATGATCATCGGTTTCTGTGATTGGTTGATTGTCCCCTGTACCATGGTGTCTGGCCTTGCCATTGAAAAGGACCTGGAAGATGATTTCATTTACTCCCTTGTTTTCCTGTGGAGGGAGGAGGAAAAATGCTTTATTCTACTTGACTGAGGGCAAATGATATTTGCTTCATCTTGGAACCAACTGCAGCCCTACCGCCCCTGGCACAGTGCCTTGGCCCTAGGTGGCTCTTCCTTAAATGGCGAAGGTAGAGGACTGACTTGAATTAGGTAGAAAGATGGATAAACCAACAGACTTATAGAGGAAGCTGGAATCTTGGATGTGGAATTAGGAAGATCTGAGTTCAAGTCCAGCCTCAGACACTAGCTGTGTGACCCTTGGCTAGTAGTTTAACCTCTGTTTGCCTCTGTTTGCTCGACTGGAAAATGGGGATAATGATAGCACCTACCCCTCAGAGTTGTGAAGATTGAATGAGACCAGAATTCTCAAGCTTTTTGAACAGTGGCTGGCACACAGTAGGTTTTTAATAAACGTTTGCTTCCTTCTCCCCATCCCTTCTTTCCCTTTGAAGACTTTCTCCTATCTGACATAGATAAATACACAGCACACACACACATACATGTATACATATATACATACATATATACATACATATCATACAGGCACACATACATAGCATACATGTGTACATACACACATATGTACATTGATGGACAGAACTTTCTTTTTTGGAACTTACTATGTGCTTAGCACTAGCAATACAAACCAGAGCATGCTAGGCAGTGTCTGTCCTCAGGAAGCTCATATTCTAATGGCCTGAGATGATACATATCATATATGTACAGGGCGCATGTCCATAGGGGGACAGTGGTTGTGAGGGGGACATGTGACCAGAGCTGGCTAGGATGTTCCTGGAAAGAGACCCCCAAAGGCTAAGCTTTTCTGGGTCTCCTAAAGCCCACCAAGGCCCTGGGTGGAGTCCAGATTTCTGGTGAGGCCAGAGTGGAGACAGCATGGCCGGAGAAGTCTCAGAAGAATTAGGTCAAATCCTGCTAGCTAGTGAGAGGACCCAGGTCTTTGGATCCCCACTCATTTTATAAACTAAATTACAGGGATTATGCAGGTTCATATTTTACTGGGATTGTCATTTTTGTCTTAATTTTTTTTTGTTATCTAGAAAATTTGCTTAGCCATTTTCCAAGATTTCTGTGAGGCTGGAAACCTAGCCCAGGCATCTCTAGGCTCAGAGGGACGATCTGTCTCTTATGCAAACTCAGAGGGCAGAGAGGTTTTGGCTTTGGTATTCCATACAGAGCCTCAAACACTTACATAAATATCCAGTTACCATTAAAAACAAAACAAAACAAAACCCTCATTCCAAGGCCAGGCCTCGCTGGCATCTTTGTGGGATCTGCTGAGTCATGTTTCTGGCATGACAGTCTGTGGTCAAGAGAATGACTCGGCCCCTTCTGCTCCCCGGTGCCTTGTCAAGTTGTCCATTCTTGGTGCTTTTCTAGCCCAAGATTGGCTCAAGAACCTTGGCCTGTCATGCCTAAAGTGAAATAAAACTGATTTGGGGGTTGACATGGCCATGGCCTTTGTCTGATAGAAGGCTTTCTCAGAATGTTCAGTCAAAGAGCAACACCACCACCTCCGGGTTAGAATAGATTCCTTGTCCTCTAACACACCAGCCTTGTCAGTGGAATGATGATTTAAGATAGTAACTGCAATGGAGTAGGGGAGAAAGAGAGAGATGGAGAGAAGGAGGAAGACGAAGAGGAGGAGAATGGTAGAATATATCCCAAGGTTCCATTAATGTTGAAATGGGCAGTCCTGGTCTCAGCCTCCACAGTCCTTGTGAATATCTCCACTGTCTTGGTCAGGTCAGACATTAGATGATATTGAAGTGGGTACCCATTCAGCTCAACTTTTCTCTGATTCTTAGTGCAGGAGTCAAGAAGGGTTTATTGGCACATAAATGTCACTGGTGAGTTGTAATTGCATTAATTATAATTCATCTCTCCAGGTAGGTTCATGCTTTGCTTCTGTGCTTAACTTTAAAGCCCAGTTGTGGGGGAATGGGCCTATGCATGCCTGTCTCTGCATGCATTTTTTAGTGGGAAGGGGGGAAAGAAAGGCTATGACTACCAGGGAGTAGACTGCAAGTGGGGAGGAGAGCCAAAAGACTAGGGTTCTAGTCTAAGCTTGGAAGAGATAAGAACAAGAGTGAGACTGGAGACTTTTCATTTCCCTCTACTTCATCACAGCATGGAGGTGACTTTGATTTCTCACAGGCTGTACCAAAGAAGCCTGGGCCCTGGATGGTCCTACTAGTGCCAGGGACACACCCAGTCTGCTTTCCTGGCACTTTCTCCCAATGGAGAGTGGTTCATCTTCCTCGCTTGTAAAATGATGTAATAGGCCGATGGTCCTCCTCATGCTCTGGGCCACAGAACCCACATTTTAGAGTTACCTAGAGGGGATGTGAGTGGACATCTTTAATTTTGACCCCCTTATTTGAAAGAAGAGGAAGCCAAAGTCCAGAGAGGAATGAAGGCTCCTAGATTTAGAGCTGAAAGAGATGCTAGACATCATAAATTCCAACCACTTCATCATGCAAATCAGTAAGTTGAGTCTTGGAAAGCTTCAGTTACTGCTTCAAAGTCACATATGTAGTAGACTTCTTATCTATTAGGTGTGGATTTCTGTAGTTTATCTCTCTGTCCATTCAGATGCTAAGTCAGTCATCCACATAGTTAGAAAACTGGTTCTCAGGATGTCTGGAAGCCCTGATTCCTCATGGTTTGTACTTGGCTCTTCGGCAGAATTCCTCAGTGCTGGGGCAGTGTGCCTCCATGCTTCTCTCCTTTCCTTTCCACCCCTGAGTTCATGAGTAGGTAATAATCATCGCCTTCCTACATAAGAACGAGGCTATGAAAAGAGAGGAGTTTTTCATCTCTTATTCTTATTTCTACAGCTGTTAGTGTGGCCAGGGAAACCTTCTAATGCATCCATCCTGCTATGTCGGACATTGTCTTCTGCCTGGCTTAGAAAGAGAGTGCTTGGTCCATTCTATAAAACAGGGGTGAGAGGTAAGGGAAGAATATGCTTCCTTCATATCTGCCAATCTCCTTGGTAATTTCCAGTTCTCTTCTGGTCCTTACCTCGGTAGTACAATCCCTTCTTTCTGGGAAGAGCTGGTTTCCACCATGCTAATGGGCTTGTGACCTTGGATGGTCCTTCCAGTGAAGCTGATTGCTGCTTGCCCATTCTGTACCATGCTGCTTTGGGTGCTCCCACCAATCCATTCCATTTGCTGCTGTCTTCCTCATGTTCTCTCGATGTTGGAATATTACCAGTGGAGCATGTCCATTAGGAGCCCAGAAAAAAAATGATGAACTTCCTTGAATTAGGGTTTGCATGGTCAGGGCCTGAAGGTCTTGACTTTGAAATGCCACTTTCTCTTTCCATGCTAGCTCAGAAAGGGCAACATTATTCTGGACTGGAATTTTCTATGGATTGATGGATGCTCTGGCTCCACACACAGTCTATCCTCACCCTCCATCTCTTCCTCTGGTGGACACATTTATCGTTTTGATTTCCCCATTTTGAAATGAGATATATCTGTAACCACCAAGTGTCTGTCTTTCTATCTGCCTCCTTTCCCCAGTTTTGCCTTGTTTTAAATTAACATCTGGAAAAGGAGGCTCCTCTTCTGGAGGGATTCAGTAAGAATGGCCAGGACAGTGTTTGGGCAAGCTTGTTCTCAGATGTTGCTTTCTCTTGAAATGTGCTGCTTATCCTTCCATTGTAAAGCTGGGCTTGAAAAGACCTTGGGGGCTTCTTCCCATGATGACAAGTCACTGCCTTAGTGCCAATTTGTTTTGTTTCCCCTGGAAAACAGAAGTTTGCTTGTGTCTCTTTCCCTCCTTTGAAGGCAGCGGGCCTGAATTTGTCTGCCTATTTTCTTCACCACTGCTTTTGATTTTTTTTCTTTCCCTTCCCTCCCTCCTTCCCTCCCTCCTTCCTTCCTTCCTTCCTTCCTTCCTTCCTTCCTTCCTTCCTTCCTTCCTTCCTTCCTTCCTTCCTTCCTTCCTTCCTTCCTTCCTTCCTTCCTTCCTTCCTTTTTTCTTCCTCCCTTGCCTCCCTCTTTTTCTTCCCTCCCTTTCCTTGCTTTCCATCCTCCCTTTTCTCCCTCCCTTTCTTTCTGTCTCTCTCCCCCTTCTTTCTCCTCTCTCTCCTCTCATGTACGCGTGTCCTTCCTCTGTCCAAATGGATGACTGTGAAATGCTTTTTACATATCAGTGCTTTAGGTACAAATTCAAAATTGATTTAGTGCCTGCCCCCACAGACCTGCCTTCTAACAGACAAGCTGACTGTTTAGTGGACTGGTGACCCAGGAGAGAGTGTTTTGATTTGCCTTCAATTTGGGGGAGATTTTTCACCCAACATTTCCAGTAGTAATAAACACTAATTTTTTCCCCTCATGTTTTAAATTTTGCAATGCACTTTGCATCTATTGGCTCATTTGATCATTATCACCTGTTGACACAGGTGCTGTGGAGTAACCACTTGCTGAGGTCTCACACCTAAGAAGTGTTTGAAACCAGTTTAAACCAAGTTTTGCCCAATACCAGCCTGGTGCCCTGTCCACTGGGCCACCAGGAACCACCAGGGGAGTCAGCATACTTCAGTGAACTTTCACTAGGGGAATGGTCCCACCTCCTCAATGGCCATGAGGACGATTTGCCTATTATCCATACATTCTATTGGTACAGGCCTTGGGATTTCGATTCTCTTTTTAAGAAATAACTTTTTTAGGTGGGGATAACACACAAAATCCCTCATTTCAGGTGGTCTGGATCCTTCAAGTAAGGGTGGCAGGACCAGCTCCTGGGATGAGACATGTGAATAAGGGTGAGGTTGTGAGACAGGGGATGGGGATAGGGGCAGAACTGCAGATAAAATTTCGTTCCTGCCCACTTTGGGATAGTGACTAAGGGGTGGCTTTGGATGTCCTTCTCAGTCCAGTTCTTGTATAGTTATCGATGGGCTGATCTATGTACATTTCCCATCAGCAGGTTTCAGTCACATTTTACCATTTCTTGGTGGGGACTCTGTATTCTCAACGCTGAGTACAATGTGTACAGAGAAGCCATATTGATGAGAGAAATATTGGTTCTGAACAGGTTGTAAGGGGACCCAGTAGTCCTCTTGCCCATGGTTTAGACCTTGTAGAGCTCCCCTCCATCTATACAGAGCATGACTCCCCAGCTCCAACAGAGTAGAGGCTCAATGACAGTAATGATATCTTACCCCTCCCATAGTAACCTACAATGATTCTTCATTGTCAAGTAATTCTTTTATGATGTAAATCTGCTGTGGAAGTAGAGGGAAAATCATTCTGTCTCTCATAACTAGGGATTTTTTTCTTTTGGTGGTACTTTGAAATATGGAACTGTGTCAGTAGATATGCAGGCATTATCTAAGGAGAAAAACAAGAAAACATGAACCACTATGAAATCATGATGTTTAAAAGCTTTTATCACAAGCAACAAGCCCCTTATTCATATATGTTGAATGAATCAATTATATATTTTGATTAATATTGTATCATTTATATTTGCATGTGCTGGATGGGTTTGGAATAATTAAGACCCTTCTTTAATGAAAAAAAGAGTCAATTTCTTGTGTCTGTGCCTTTGTGGACAATGGACCCCTCCTTCCGCTCTTGCCTGTGGATTTCTCAGCTTCTTCATCTTGACTGCTCTGATTGTGAACCTTCTACAGCTTGAAAGAGATTTGTATTACATTAGAGATACTGGGTCGTTATTGATTGTATGGGTTATTCCTTTCCATTGGTAAACTAAGCTGGAAGGTCCTTAAGAGTGGGACTTATCTTTTTTCTGTTATGCCTCAATCTAGCCTTACATACAGTAAGTACTCAATGAATCCTTGTTGAATAGAATTAGCCTAGCAGTAATGTTGATGTTTCATTCAACCTCAAGTTCTATTAGTAACTATTGTGTCCACATCAGGTCTTAGAAAATGAGACTCGGGGAATCCAAGCGATTTTCCCTAAGGCCCAGATAGATCGAGGCCCAATGAGCAATAGAGTTAAGTACCCAAACACATTTACCTCCTCCTAGCAACCCCAATGGACACAGATCTAGGCCAAGAGTCAGACAGACTCATCTTCCTGAGTTCAATTCTGACCTCAGATGCTTACTAGCTGTGTGACCCTGGGCAAGTCACTTTACCTGGTTTGCTGCAGTTTCCTCATCTGCAAAATGAGCTGGAGAAGGAAAGGCAAATCACTCCAGTATCTTTGCCAAGAAAACCCCGAACAGGGTCATGGAGAATCTGAGACGACCGAACAACGCCAAAAAGCAACCTGATTATTTCTTATATTCTTCCACTCTTTTTGAAATTCGGTATCTTTCTGCAAAATTCCCATGTCCATGACATAGTTGACAAATTACTTTGATTCTAAATCATCAAGGTTGTTTGCAGCTAAATTCTGCCAAATATATATATATATATATATATATATATATATATATATATATATATATATATATTATTCGTATATCTACACACAAAATATTATATTTTTATTATATTATTCATATATCTACACACAAAATGTTTCGTTGTTGAAAAGATTGAGTTCAGGACCCCAGTAGCTGCTATGATCCATCATCCAATTAAAAAAAAAAAGAAGCCAAGTCAAAGCACACAGATGAGTGTGTTATGTTGTGGGAAACTTTAAAGACAAACAAACACATTACCAGAATAAAAGAAACTTGCCCCTTACTGAAATCTAAATAAAAACAAAGCCAGAAAGATGAGCTCCCCTTCAAACAACAAACATGACTGAAAGTTAGCTGGAGCAGCTTGGAGATCTCTGCCATCTGCCTTTCATCTTAGAGGTGGTGTTTGGTTTGTGACTAAGAAGAGGGAGTGAGTGAGGGTTAAATGAAAGGAATCCCACAAGGAATGAAAGTTGGGCTCCCATGGTGAGATGTCCAAGAAAGATCGGGTGTCGTTTTTTCAAGAGGTGTGTGAAGAAAATCTGACACGCCTAATGGGGCAGCTATGGAGGCCAGGCCCTGTCTAATCCACTGGTGTGACTGCTTTTCAGAAGTCTTTTTCTGAGCCTAAGCCCCAGAAAATACAAACACAATGGCCTTCGTATTGGAGAATGTATGTGTCTGCTCATGTCAAGAGCTCTTAGGGTTAGAACAATGCCCCTAAATCCATAATCTAATCAACAAACAGACCATCTCTTCAGTTCTGCCTCACTAAGGTAATGTCTCTCTCCAACCTTTTCCTGCACCTTTTCCTCTATTCAGAAGAAAAGGATTATGCGTGGGAACCCAGGGAGACTTTCTCTTCAAAGGAGAGTATTTAGACCTTGTGACTGGACGCCTTGTTTTTCTCTTTGGAGCTGATGGCTGTTTATATTGGGAATTTTCCGTCTTGGTAATTTGGTATTTCTCTGGGCCCTCACTGGGAGTGGCTGAAATACATCCCCATTGGACTTCAGACATGTTGTTGCATCACCATCTTTCTTCCTGAAGACCAATCCAGAAATTCTTCCTGGTTACCAAAACCTTAACCCTATGGCTTGTGGAGGTAAGTTCAAACCGTCTCAAGGGAAAGAGAATCAACCATCGCTGCAGTGCTTGTCACAAATCTGCCTGGAAGCTGCCTGGGGGGCGAGCATGCAGGACTGTTAGCCCCAAGTCACTCTCAGTCCTGCCCCTGGAGGTGGTGGGATGTCTAGGGGCATCCTTTTAGAGCAATGGTTCAATTACATGGAATAAAAATCTATAGGATTTCACAGATGCCCAGTATAATGACATGCAGTTATCAGAGTCTGCAAAACAAAACAAGCCAAAAGAAATAATCCAGGGCCCCTAGCTAGAGAACCCCTGGCTTGGGAGGATATTCCTGGTGCCGCAGCCTCCCAGTTATAATGACACTACAGGCCTTGGTTTGACCCTCTTCTTTACTTCTCGTGTCGCCCGTAAGACTGGTCAATATGTTTTCCCTGTGGGTGATGCTTTCCTTGTGTTTCTGGGGGATGTGGATGCTTCAGCCTGAGCTGCCGATGTCCTCTTGAAATTCCTTCATCACTCCTGATGTGGTCTATACCTTGTATGTGCTTTGTGATTGCTTATAACGTTGTTTTCCTCAAGGAACATAAGCCGTTTTGTGTTTGTTTTTGTGTCTCCAATGCCTGGCAATGTACCTAAAATAGGGAGAGGAACTTGGCTGTAATTTTATTGTAATAAAGAACAAAATTTCTTGTATCAATTTCTCTATATACTTCATAAAAAGAAACAAACATTTACTAAGTGCCTTCTACATTCTAAACAGGAAGTTAAGCACTTTACGGATATTACCTCTTTTGATCCTTACAATAATCCTTTGAAGAATTTTCTCCATTTTCTGTTGAGGAAATTGAGGCAAACAGGTGAAGCAACTTTCCAGGGGTCGTACATGTAGTAATTTACTGAGGCTAGATTTACACTCAGGTCTTCCTGATCCAAGGCCTAGTCTTCTATTCACTGTGGCACCTAGATGCCTTTTAGTACTACAAATGGTCACCTTTTTTAAAGTTGTAGAAGGTCACCAAGAGTGCTTAGAGGTTGAATGTATTTCCCCAGTCATATTGCCAGGTTGTGTTGAAGGCAGGATTCGAACCCAGGACTTCACGTCTTCGAGGCTGGCGCTTTGCCGTAAGACCTTTCACAGAATCTGGTGGACGCGCAGTATATCTTCGCTGATTGATGGTCTATGGGAGATTCCTTAATGGGAATGTCTTAGAACTAGCGCCGCGGCAGCGCTCCCGAACTCTGATCGTCTCCGTCGGAAATGTTCCTTCTGCTGTCCCCAGCGATCACAACGCCCTGGTTCCCCACGTCCCTCTGCCCTCAAGGCCTTTTCTAAGGGCCGCACACACGCACATGCACACACATGCACACACACACACACACGCACACACACACACATGCACACGCACACACAAGCACATGCGCACACACAGTTCAGAACATTCTCTTCTTGAAATCCTTGCTATGTAAATAGAATCTACCCCCTTCCCCCATTATACCCTTATCTAAATGTTACAGCTTTGATAAATCCAGATTTTACATTCTAGTCTGCCTTAGACATGAGAGTTGGGAAATTAATGCAAGGAGAGGCTCTCTGAGTCTGAGTCTTGCGCCTTTCTCTGAATCTTAGAAAACCTCAGGGCTCCTTTTACAGCTGGCCTTATCCAAAATGGAAGACAACCCTGCTGAGAGAGGAAATGGTGGGACAGAGGGAAAACAATGCGGTTTAAAGAGGAAGAGAAGAATTGGAGAAGGAAAAAATGGACAACTATGTCAATGTATTTAATTAAAAAGTCAAGGTTAAAGCATTTAGGAAAAGGATCTATTATATACATACACATATACATACATGTGCATGTATATGTGTATATATATATGTTTATGTGCCTGCACATGTATATGTGTACACACACACACACAGAGCTGTTAGCTAGAAATGAACCATTTCCAGCCTGAGACCTTACTGTTCTTGTGTTTATCCATGGACATCAGGAGCTGCCTGATTTCTCCTCACCGCTGTTGACTTGCCAGGCAACATCTCGTAAGACTGCTTAGTCAGTCAGCAGTAATTTTCCTGAGTTTCTCCTGCGGACGACGGATCACACTTGAGGTCAGCTGTAACTAGTGATGCTTGTACCCAGTGCAGAGGAGGGAGGGAGGGGCAATGCTTGCTCACCTGGGTCACTATTGAGTTCCTGCCTTGGGGTGGGGATGGGGTGGCTTCGTGTTTGGCATTGGTTGGGGAAGGTGCCTATAGATAAAGGAATTGCTTCAGGATGATTTCAGCCCTTGGACCAATATTCTGGTGTCCTGCCCTTTTTCCTTCTTGGTTTGGGATGGCTGAACTAGGAACATTGGACGGAAATGGCAAAAAGACCCACTTAAGCTTGATGTGTATGTTTGGGGGGGCCTCAACAATAAGCTTCATCACAATTATGGCAGTGCCCAGCTGGGTGAGTGGCCTTGGGAGGCAGCAAGCTCCCCGTCCCCAGAGGTCTTCAAGCACAGGTGGATGACTGCTTATTAGGAAGGGTGTCGATGGTATTCCTGTTTAGGAAGGAGTTAGAATGGCAGGCCCATGAGAGCCCTTTAGAATCTCCTCATATTAAGGCCCTGTGCTGAGCAGCATGAGGGAGATGGAGGAACAAGGTGCAGTCCTTCCCCTCTCTGCTTGTCCGGTCTTCCTGGGCACCAAGGACACTCTGTCTTTTACCACCTGCAGGACTTTGATGACTCATTTATTCTCCCTGGGCTCATCTGTAAAATGGGATGTCGCTTGAGGTCGCTTCTGGGGTCCCTTCTAGACCTTTGCTTGATGGTCCTGTGGCCTCTCTGAGGCTCAGTCTTTTCACCCATCAAATGGGGCCATTGGACTGGATGGCGTCCGAGATCCCTCCCGGCTCTGGTTCCTGTAAGACATATGTGCCCTCAGATGGCTCACCCTGCAGACCTGTGTTTTCTCTGGACTTGGAAGGCCAGCGCAGACAGGGGAGGAGCTTGGGAGGGGAAGCCGTGGCTGTGGCCTGGGCTGGCCGGCTGGTAGCAATCCTGTTTGTTTGCTGACAGCAGTGCCCTTTCCTAATAACTTTCTATAAAAAAAACAAAAACCAAACCCGTAAAACAAGAAGCAACAAAAACCTGTGCTCCCTGCTGTTCCAGAGGCATCCCAATTAAGGATTCAGAATGACTTAAAGCGTAAACAAAGGGGGCCCTGGTCCCTGGTAGAGAAGGTGCCAGTACAGCCTGGGGAGGCAGCTCATGGGCTGAGATGGGCCTGTTTACGAGGCCAACGTCATATTGCCAGGAATGGTGCCACCGCCGTGTCCTTGGCGGCGATGAGGGGACAAATGCTCTTAAGGAGGAGACACAAAGCCGATCCCTGAATGCCAAGGCTGAGATCATCAATCTCAGAGGACTGGGGCTCCTCGTGGAGGGATAAATGGAGCGATAAATCCTTTGCCCTCCAGGAAGTCAGTCCTCGAGAGGCGGTCTGCCAGATCAAGTTGCTGAGTGGAGTGAGATCCAGCGAAGTTCAGGGAAGCCTCAAGCAGTTCCACTGAAATGGTGAGGCGTATGAACTTTTGCCCAGGACCAGTCTTAGAACTTGGTCATTTGGGATCCTCTCACATCCAACAGGAGCTTGAAATTCAGGGTGAGAGGGCCTTTGGGGAATGATTTCTGGCCTCACTGGATGGAACAGAATTCTGATTTCTTAGGAAACTTTGCCCCCGTGAATCATTAAGTCAACAAGTCAAGTCAAGTTGAGGCATTTGTTACTTGCCTATTTTATGCCAGGTGCTATTAAGCACCGGAGATAAAAGGAAAGGGGAGGGGAAGAGGAACGAGCATTTCTAGGGTACAGATGATGGGAAATGTAAAGCCAGATTTCCCTAAGCTGGTACAGGTCACCTAGTGGGATACTGAGGGCATGCCCATGTCTCTGACCCTGGTTAGCAGTATGGCTTTGGCTAAGAGACTTAATCCCTTGGAGCTTCAGTTTCTTCATCCGAACAAGTCTCTGTGTGTGTGGTTTTAATTACAGGGCCTTCTTATTTATTATCTCATGATTCGATTATCTTCCCCACTTCTTTAGCAACAACAACAAATTGGACTCTGCCATTGTGTCAAGCTAGCATCTGATTTTTCTCATTCCTTTCATTTCTAGGGAAAAAAGTCTGCACTTACTGCTTCTTCTTTATCACCTCCTGCTCCCTTTTACATACTTTGTAATTTGGGTTTTATTTTCAAAGTCACCAGTGATAACTTTCTTGCTAAATCCATTGACCTTTTTCTCAATCCTTCTCCTTCTTGACGGTGATTGACTGTGTTGACCATGTTCTCTAACTCAACACTCTTTCCTCCCTCCTCCCTCCCTCCCTTCCTTCCTTCCTTCCTTCCTTCCTTCCTTCCTTCCTTCCTTCCTTCCTTCCTTCCTTCCTTCCTCCCTACCCTCCTCCCTCCCTTCTCTCTCTTCCCCACAATCTCTCTCTCTCTCTCTCTCTCTCTCTCTCTCTCTCTCTCTCTCTCGTAGAACTTCCCAGCTTTTCTCATTAGTTATAGCACCATTACAAATGACTGTGGACAGCTTGGATATCTTCTCTTAAGAGCTACCTGTTTATATCCTTTGGCCATTTATCAGTTAGGGAATAGCTCTTATTCTTAGATTAGTTGAATCTTCCCTCTATTTTCACTATCCTGCATTTTGTCGTGGTTCTCTTCCTACCTGGCTGACTGATCATTCATGGTGTTTGCAGAATTGTTACTGTTGATGCACCTCCTCTGACTCCACTTCTTTCTGTTCATTCCCTGTCTTCTCTCTGGGTGATCTCTTGATCCCATATTTAGGCAGATGACTTCCAGTACTACCCCACTAGTTTCCTGAGAACTGGCCCTGCACCTCCAGCTGCCTACTGTTCATTGTCATGTGGCCAGAGAAACTTCAAATGCAGCTTGGCCAAAACTGAGCTTGTAGCGCCTCCTTCTACTTCTCTGGGTTTGAAACCTAAAGGTCATCCTTGACCCTTCCCTTTGCTTCCTCCCTGTATCTGCTCATCTGTTAAGGTTTATTTCACCTCCTCAATTTCTTACATCATCCCCTTTGGTCTCCTCACTCAGCCCCCAGCCTTGTTCAGGGAGCTATCACCTTACACCAGGACAATTGTGATACTCTCTTTGTCTCTCTGCTTCGAAGCACTCTCCACTCCATCCTATCCTCCTTCCCAAGGCCATATTTGTATTCCTAAAGCACAAGCCTTGCAACATCAATTACCAGCTCAGGTAGTTCAGTTAGCTCCCCATTGCCCGTCTGATCCAACACAATCTTCCCTAGAGTCCATAGCCCTTCATGGTCTGGCTCCTCATACCAGACTTCTTATAAATTATTCTCCATTAGGGCTGAGTGACCTACTACTCTCTGCTCACAATGTTCTGTCTCTCACACCTTTGTGCTTTTGCCCAGGCTATCTCAAATACCTGGAATGTCTATCTATTTCCCCCCCGCCCCCCTCGATTTTGTCTTTTAGAATTAAAACGATTAGGCTCCTTTTATAACTCCACTCATAGGACTATCTCCTTCCAGAAGGCTTTTCTGATTCCTCTTTGTTATTCTGTATGTGTCCTAGATTTGTTTGTCTGTGAATATATTCTGCCACGCATTCTCCCCCCAACTCAGTAGAATTTAAGCTCCTTGAGAGCAGGACCCATTTTGGCATTCTTGTCTTTGGGCCCAGCATGTGATATTGAAATTTTTTCAGAAAATCTCCTTAGTTGATGGACTAATAGAACAGGGGCTCCATCAGGGCTTGTCGAACCAATGTCAAGATTTCAGCTTTCAAACACTGGCCGGAAAACAGTTAAGGACCAGTGGGGATTCCATTAAATTCAATTAACACATTTATCCACTGCCTACTATATACCAAGCACTGTGCTAGGCACCAGCATTCAGTGGTAGAAAGGCATTAGCTCTTGCTTGTAAGGAGCACAACTTCTATTGAGATGAAACTATAAGTATGGAGGGAAATAAAAATCCGAAATCGATACAGATGAAGTACAAATTAATTATGGTGGTCATCTGAGAGGGAGAGCATTAAATCTGGGAGCATTCAGAATTGGCCTAGTGGTCAAAATGGTCCTCGATCTAATTCTTAAATGGAGCTTGAGATTCCGGAAGGAATGCATCTATCTCATCAGCTTCAGTTTCCTCCTATAAGAAGGAAAATAACATTAATGATGAAATGCGTTGTAACAGCTCAGACTCATGTAGCGCCTTGTGGCTGGCAATGGTTTCTTCATACATTGTCTCATGATCCTCACAACAAGTCTGGGAGCTATAATTGTCCCCATTTTACAGATTAGGATATAGGATTAGGATCCCTGTAGAGATGGGCCCCATTGGTCTCGACTTTGATTCCATACCCGCTTGTTTGCTTTCACTTGACACCAGAGACTATGATATAGTGAAATGATCACTGCGTTTGGAATCAGAAGACCTGCCCCTGACTCTGTGACCGTGGACAGCCACACCACTGCTCAGAGTCTATTTTCACAACAACATGTGTAAACTTATAGAAACCCACAAGGATGTTATGCATGTCAACGGAGACAAAGGTCATTCAGAACATTATAGATGTTTAGTTGGAAACGTCCTTCAGGTGTATGCTCAGAGAATCTAAATTGGAAAGGACATTAATGGTGACATTTCCCCCCTCCCAATAACTGAATCAAAATTGCTTATACAGTGTTCTTGATGAGTAATTAAAATTCTGCTTTTACTGTTTTCTATTTAGGTACCTGGGACAGATCTCTTACTTTAATTGGCTGTCAATTCCCTCATTTATAAAATTTGGGGGCTAGATTATATGAAATCCAAGATCCCTTTTTGCTGGTTGAATATTCAGTTCTTTCAAGCTCTCTTTTCTTTAAGGAGGAATAAAACAACATGCTAGAGAACTTTTTTTTTTTTTCCTTTTGAAGCTGTCAGGGATAAATAACTGGAATGATTGCAATGATGAGTCCAATGCCTGCCCAGCAGTGCTGCTGGTAAATTGCATCGTTCTGCAGTACTTTTCTTGTATGCTGCGTTTGCAGGCACTTGATAGGTAGTCACTTGCAGCTTTCTTACACAGCCTCTTTTCCTGAGTGGAGGGAGCGTAGCATCCTTGTTGACATGTGTTTTATTTTGAAGAGAATATTATGCGTCAGGTCTGAAATCCATAGCCTTCATCTCGCAGAGCCCTGTGTTCCTGTCTTCCAGCTGAGAGAAACTAATTCACCATCTTGTGTTGTAAACACTCACTCATTTGAACTGACTACATCTCCAACGAGGCTCCAATCACTAAAATTCCTAATTGCTATTCCTTCTACATCAAAGAGTGAATCCTGAATAATTAACCCCAAATAAAATTAGATGAATTGGCCCTTTTAATTAGGGTCCCTGCTGCTGTTTGTTCTGAGCTTCCTTTTCTTACTGTTAAGAGACTTTTCGAATGATTAAAACTGTTGTAGACTTAAACAGCCAGTGACCTTTTAATACAATATAAATCCATAAAAGCAATATTTCAGCTAGCAGGTGGTGACGGAAATTTTTAGTGCAAGTACCTGACAGCTTCAACATTCCTTTTAAAAACATGCACATGGCCCATCTAAAAGGAAGGAAAGAAAGAAGGAAGGAGGGAGGGAAGGAAAGTCAAGGAGAGAAGGAAGGAAGGAAAGAAATGAGTGGCTCTTTTCAGAATTTGATTTTTCTGGAGTATTTTCACATTTGTCTATTTACGTTGGACAGAAGGCCCAGACATGAACAGATTAATTTTTAGCTGTAATATTTCAACACAGAGAGTAGCTAAGAGCAATATAATGATAAGGTCATAGATGTGGAGCTGCAAAGGACCTAGGTAATCATCTGGTCTAGCCCAGATGAAGAAACAGACCCAGAGACTTTAAAAGCATTACTAGAGTCCTGTGATCTTCCTAGTACATGTGTTTGAGGATGATATTGCACCCTCTGAGCCAAAGAGCCTTGCAGAATCTCCAGGATGAGGTCCATAAAGATTGAGGTCTTAAAAGATTGAGGTCTCACCATCCACACAAGAAAAGCCAAGTGGATGAAAAGTGCCTATTTTCTACCCTTTACATGCATGTGTATATACATAGCAATGTTTACATCTACATATTTATGTGTGTATAAATTATACAAATGCACACAAGCTGATCAGAAAGATTAAATAGGAGAGAGTGCACTGGGTTGCCTTTTTGAAATTAAAAAGTTCCTTAAATGGTTGCAGGCTACGTTCAAGTCTCATCTTCTGTAAGGAGCCTTTCCCCATCCTCGTGAATGTTAGTCCTTCTTCTCTGAGATTATCTCTAATTTATTAGATATTTGTGTATAATCATGTATGTATAGATACATTTAAATGATAGAATTTCAGTGTGATAAACATTTTTAAAGCACCTGCTATGTGCCAGGCAGTGTGCTAAATGCTAGGGAGACAGTGAAATCCCAAAGCCTATCCTTGCCCTCAGGAACTCCCTTTCTAATGGGAAAGGGACTACCCGGAAGAAAGCTGAAAAGCAAGGAGGTGGGGGGAACCAAGGCCACCATGTGCCATGATATTCCATGGAATGGAAACCAAGCAGAGGTGCTAGCAGGAAACTGAGAGTTCCCTGCAAAGTTCTGAGCCCTTGGCATATAAGAAAGGCTTTGGGAACCATTTATTGCTCCACTCTCTGGTCCTGGATCCAAGGGGAAGAGGCAGCTTGGGGAACTGTGAAGGTTTGAGTGTCAAAGCTTGAGTCAGCAAGGCTGGCGATGAGATTTCTCACAGTCCTTGGGGGAGGCAGGAAATTCAATGGAGTGGAAGCCAGGCGGAGTTGCTGATGAAAATCGGAGAGACAGCACAGAGATAGACGGGGAGGGAAGAGGACATGCATTTATTTAGTGCTTACTGTGTACCAAGCGTTGTGTTAAGTGCTTTACACATATTTTCTTGTTTGATTCTCACAATAACCCTGTAAGGTAGGTAGGTGCCATTGAGGAAACTGAGGCAAATAGAAGTTGGATGACTTATGCAGGGTCACATTTGATTTGAACACTCGGCTTCCTAAATCTTGACCTAGACTCTCTCCATTGTGTCAACTATATAGATAGAAATTTAGAAATATCTATATTTACATATATGTATATCTCTACCTCATCTCCATCTGTATCTATATCATCTATATCTTGTTTTTCGTTTTTTTTTTTTTTTTTTGGAAGGGTGAAGGCAGGGCAATTGGGGTTAAGTGACTTGTCCAAGGTCACACAGCTAGTAAGTGTGTCAAGTGTCAGGTCCTCCTGACTCCAGGGCCGGTGCTTTAGTCAGTGCACCACCTAGCTGTCCCTATATCATCTATATCTTAATTGTGCTTAGTTGTCTGCAGGTTGTCTTCCATGTTCAACTATATTTCTTGAGTGTCGGATCTTCTTTTTGTTTGTCTTTGTATGCTGGCATACAGTAGGGGCTTAATAAGGGCCTGTGGACATTACCTACTCTCAGATTTTCTCCTAGGTAAAGGCCTTCCTACCTGATATCAGTGTTCACTTGTTGTTGAAGGCCTGGGGAAGGACAGGGAACAGACACAACTGGAGAGCCCCCTGTGAGATTTTGTATACCACGGTCTAATGTGGGTTATGAGGGAGGGAATCCATCGTGGTCCATGGTCCAGGGCAGCTTCTATGTCCTGCTTGCTGATGCATCAGAGCAGCTCCTGTGTTATAACAAAAGGAGGGGTCCAAGTCATTCCAGTGTCAAGTAGGTTTTGTGCTGTTTGATCATAGGTGTTAGGGGCCGCAATCTCCCTGGAAACTCGAAGCTTTCATACATGGGACATACTGATTTTGGGAGGTGTAGACAAGAGTCAGGGTGGGAGGAAGGAGATGTTAGGGGAGGGAATGAACTGCTTTTGGAACAGAGAAAATCAGCTGGAAAAGCAACAGGAACACGAGCGACATGAGCAGATTCCCCAGGCCGCCACAGTAGGCTCCATGGAGCCCGCTGAGATGTGGCCTAGGCAGTTCCCCTTTGTGGAGGAGTTTAAGAGATACTTCTCCATGTCTCTGCATGTACACCCCCCTCCCTCCAATAAATAAAGCATTTCTTACTCCTGCAGAATTTGTCACACTTGAGGACAGGAAGATTTCTGGTTGTAGGTTCCTTAGGAGGATTGTGCCCTTGTCTCCAGATGCCAGGGTCCTGCCACAGAACTGGAAGCTGGTATAGCGCAAGAAATATGCTTGTTGCAAGCCTTTCCTTGTGGATAATGGAACATTGGATCATCAGGGCTCATCTTTTTCCACAACATGAGATTATTATTATTATTTTAATTTAAGTTTTAAGCCAAAAGGAATCGCAGTTCAATTGTTACGGGGCCTAGAGCTGCCTTGTGAATGTATTGAAAATTGAAGTGTGAGCCTCGACTCATTGGCCCACTTACTTCCCAGACATGTCTCTGAAAGTCAGAATGCATTGGGTGTGCTTTGCTGTTTGGGTAGCAATTATTTTGTTTTTGCAAGACAAATGAGACTTGGTTGGTTCAGAATTGCAGCCTGGTTCCAGTTCATTTGCAGACCTCGACTCGACTCATAATTTCATATTATTTGAAATCTATTCAATATTTTCAGCTGAGGCACTGGATATTATTCAACAAATGGACCCCCTGGAAGCCACAGTGTGGTGGCAAAATACAATCCTTTCAGATCTGATTCGCCGGCGTGTCTCAACCTCACCTCGGCAATTTACAGGTGATCGAAACCAAGAGTTGTTTAGCCGAGACATGGCCTGGAACTTTGAGAGGAGGCCAAGCCAAAAATGAAAATGTTCCTTTGGGGATCAGGAAGTGCTTATCTGCTTTAGGGCTGGTCGAGTTTCTCCTCTTTTCTAGGAGAAACTCAAAGCATCTCTCCAAGGCCTTCTATGAACAGGCAATGCAGCTGTTAATTAATTATGAGTTTGCTTACACAAGGTGACCCATTTAAAAGAGATCTTTATTCTTAGCATTTGTTGGCCCTTTGTGCCTGTGAAAAAGACCTGGTGGGAGTGTAGGAAACTGGTGGCTTGAGATGAATTAGTAGGATGCCCTGGTTACACCGAAAGCTAATCTGAGTCAGAGTCCTGAGTGAGGCAAGTGGCTGTCTGACTGGAGCATTGCAGCTACATCTGGGCAGTCTCCACCCGTGAATGAGCCGAGAGGAGGACCATCGAACTAGTAACTGAGCTGAAGAGTGTGTCGTGCAATGAATGGCACTGAGGGAACCAATAGAAGAGAGATCCAAGGAGGAAAGGAATGTCTTCCTACTTGCTTGAAGCATGATCACCAACAAAGTAGGATTTGAATTTGTCTGCTTAGCTCCAGAAGATCTGGCCTGGGTAGAAAGGGCAGAGAGGCAGATTTCCTGTTCCTAAGTGCGATGGACTTCCTTGGAAGCAAATTGATTCTGTCTCACTGTAGCAATTTTAGTAAAGACCAAATTCTCCCTTTTGTAGAGGGATTTAAAGGAGATATGAGTTCCAGTTGAGTCAACATGTATTCATTAAGTATGTACTGTGTGCCAAGCTCTCTGGTCAGTGCTCATAATACCACCCCGCCCCGCCCCCCCCCAAAAAAAACCAACACAACAAACAGTCTCTCAAAAATTCACAGACAACATAGGAGCAACGATGTACATAAAAGAGTATAAATTGGAGGCGATTTCAAAGAGAAGCTCCTAGCATTGAAAGGGACTGGTCAAGGGTTCTCATAGAAGGTGTGATTTGGGCTTGAAGGAAGCCAGGAGGTAGAAATGGAGAGGGAGAAAGGGAGGGAGAGAGAAAGAGAGAGAGAAGGCAGAAAGAAAGAAAAGGAAGACTGGAAAGGGAAAGCATCTACTATGTGCTGGGCACTAGGGATACCAGAGAGGGTCCAGACAGTGGAGGTTGTGTGTTTATCCTAGAGGTTATAGGGAACTACTGGAATTTCCTCACTATCACAGTGACATGGTCAGATCTGCACTTGAAAAAGTTGACTGGTAGCGAAGTAGAGATGGCCTGGAATAGGTGACTTGGGAGTCAGGGAGGCCAGCCGAGACAGTCTCAGTCATCTGAATGGGAAGCGATGGGTGCTTGCATCAGCCTCTGTGGCCTCCAAGGTGCCTTCCAGCTCTGAGATTCTGTGATTCTTTGAATTCTAGCTTAGCTCCCTGGTTGCTATGCCTAAATGAGGTTAATTATTCACAGAACCTAATAGCGATAAGTGACATTTCCAAATCCAAATTAGGCTTTCTTTTTCGAACCTTTCTTTTTGGCTGTTCATGGCAGATATGGCCCTGGTTATTCTATCTGTTTTTCAGATGAGGCCATTCAGGCTCAGAAAGACTAAATAACTCATCTGGAGCTGCCCCATTCATTAGCTGTAGAGCTGAGGCAGAGTTGGAATGGCTTACTCAGTAGGCACCATGGAAACAGAAACATTTTGAGCAGATCACGGCAATTTGGAGCTTTTATGTAGACGAGGCCAGCAGGAAGTGAATAGAATCGGAAGGCAGAAAGAGGTGCTTCAAATGGAGCCTTTTCTCTCTTGGAGACACTCTGTCCAGACTATGATGGGAGGGGGGACTGGCTAGGGTGGTTTTGGTTTTTTAATGTTTTTGTTGTGGCTGGCTCCTTTATTTATTTGAAGCTTGGTTCACTCGTTATTTCTGGACAACTAATCAGCAAACATTTATTAATCACCTACTATGTGCCGGGCACTAGGGATACCAAAATGAAGGTGAAAAGTCCCTGCCCTCAAGGACCTTGTATTTTATTGGGATGAGGAGTGTGTGTGTGTGTGTGAAATTCAAGGCAGTTGGTCAGGAAAAAATATTGACTCCTGGGAGAAGGAGCTTTGAAGGAACAGGGGTACCCAGATACCAAAGGACTCAGATTTTATCCCTTCTCCCTAAAAGAACTGCTGAGACAGGTTTCATGAATGGGGTATGCAGAGATGCATCAACCTGGTGTGCTCGTCTACCCTGCAACTGCATTCCTATTGGTCCTTCCCCTTGGAAAGGTCCCCAGAAGTGGCAGCATCCCTGCCCAAGCACTGTGTGATCCCAAAACCTTGGGCAGATGCTTCAATGACCTCATCTTCCTTTCCTAGCCCTGTTCCTTTGGCTGTATCTCATCCTAGTGGCTGCTTTTCTTCTGTCTTCTCACTTCCACTTTCATACTTCACCTGCCTGTGACAGACATACAGTAACTAGCTTCTGGGCATAGTAGTGTAATAGTGGGTAGGCTCAGCAAAGGACAGTCTCAGACTGGCTCCTTCCATGGAGCTGTAGCCAAACCACATCTCCTCCCACTGGGGCATGGACTGTTGTCCCTTGCCATGAGGAAACAGATGTGTTTCAAGGAAGTGAAGGGCCATATAGGCACTGGTGAAGAAATCATTTCTCACTTCTCCGTAATAAAGAGCCTCAGTTCCTTTAATAGGCCACTATGTGTGTGTGTTCTCCTTCCCAAACCCTTGGTTATTTTTCTTCATTTCCCACATGTTACATAAGTCAGGGAATTTCCAACTGAGCTTAGGACTTAAGTATTCCTTAAGTGGTCTCTCCTGCTGGTTATACATACCCATGGCATGCTGCCTCTTTGACATGAAGCTTCAATGAGTCATTTTGAGGTAATGAGCCACTTTGAACTCTCACTCATTTTCTACTTCAATGACTTTTTTCTTTCTTTCTCTTCTTTTTTTTTTAATTTTATTTAATTTTAGTTTTTCCTAATTACATGCCAGAACAATTTTAACATTCCTTTTTTTTTTGTCAAATTTTGACTTCCAAATTTTCTCCTTTCCTTCCTCCCATTGAGAAGGCAAGCAATTTGACATGTTATACCTGTACATTCATGCAAAACATATTCCATATAAGTCATTCTGTGAAAGAAAACACAGACAAGACCAAAAAAAAAACAAGAAAAATAAAGAAAGTAAAGAAAAAGCATCTTGATCTTCATTCAGTCTCTACCAGCTCTTTTTCTGGAGGTGGACAGCACCTTTCATCATATGTCCTACAAGACTGTCTTGGATCATTATATTGCTGAGAATAGCTAAGCTATTCACAGTAGATTATCATATAGTATTGCTGTTACTTTGTACAATGTTCTCCTGGTTCAGCTCATTTCACTTTGCATCAGTTCATTTAAGTTTTTCCATGTTTTTTTTTTTTTTTGAGAGCATGCTGCTCACCATTTCTTAAAGCACAGTAGTATTCCATCACAATAATATGCAACAACTTGTTCAGCCATTCCCCAATTGATGGATATCCCCTCGATTTCCAATTCTTTGTCACCACTAAAAGAGCTGCTATAAATATTTTTGTACATGTAGTTACTTTTTCTTTTTTGTTTTTTATCTCTTTGAGATACAGACCTAGTAGTGATATTTCTTGGTCAAAGGGTATGCATGGTTTTACAGCCTTTGGGACATAGTTCCAAATTGCTCTCCAGAATGGATGAATTGATATACAACTTCACCAATAGTACATTAGTGTTTTAATTTTTCTACCTCTCCAATATTTGCTATTTCTCTTTTCTGTCATATTTGCCAACTTGACAGTTTTTTAATTTGTATTTCTCTGATCAATAGTGATTTAGAGCATTTTTTAAAAAAAATATGGCTATAGTTAGCTTTGATTGCTTTGTCTGAAAATTGCCTGTTCGTGTCCTCCAAACATTTGTCAGTTGGGGAATGGCTTTTATTTCTAAAAATTTGACTCAGTTTTCCATATATTTGAGAAATAAAGTCTTGTTCAGAGAAACTCACTGTGAAACATTTTTTTTTCCTCACAGTAATGATTACCAACTATGTGTTTCCCTCCATCCTATTTTTCCTACTCTTTCTCTCTTTTGACCCTATCCATTCTCAAAAGTGTTTTGCTGCTGAATTTTACCTCCTCCAAACTGCCCTTCTTTCTATCAACTCGCCACTCCCTTCTTTTAATCCCTTGACTTACTACTATCCTGTATGGTAAGATAGATTTCTGCACCCAAATAAATGTGTATGTTTTTCCCACTTTGAGCCAATTCCAATGACAGTAAGCTTTGTGTGCTCCCCTCCCTGCCTCCTCCATTTCCCCCTCCACTGTAAAACTTCTTTATGCCAGATAATTTATTCCATCCTACCTCCCCCTTTCCTCTTCTCCTAGTGCATTCTTCTTTCTCAAGCCCCTCTTTTTTTTTAGATAATAATATTTCTATCTATGTATACTCCTTCTAACTGTGCTAAAAATGAGAAATTTTTTCAAGAGTTATAAATATCATTTTCTCATGTAGGAATATAAACAGTCTAATCTTATCAAATCTCTTATGATTTCTTTTTGCTGT
This sequence comes from Phalanger gymnotis, assembly GCA_028646595.1. Lineage (NCBI taxonomy): Eukaryota > Metazoa > Chordata > Mammalia > Diprotodontia > Phalangeridae > Phalanger > Phalanger gymnotis. The sequence continues at coordinate 6,797,364 of CM053626.1, read as the reverse complement.
TTACTTTTTAATGCTTTTTTTGCATCGTGTATCCGAAAGTCAAATTTTCTAATCAGCTCAGGTCTTTTTATCAGGATTGCTTAAAAGTCTTCTATTTCATTGAATTTCCATTTTTCTTCCTGAAGAATTTTACTTAGTTTTGCTGGGTAGGTGATTCTTCGTTGAAATCCTAGTTCTTTTGCCCTCTGAAATATTGTGTCCAATCTTTCTGATCCTTTAATGTAGAAGCTGCTAAATCTTGTGTTATCCTAATGATGGCCCTATGATATTTGAATTCTTTCTTTTTGTCTGCTTGCAGTATTTTCTCCTTGATCTGGGAGGTCTGGAATTTGGCTGTAATATTCCTCAGTGTTTTCATTTTGGGATCTGTTTCAGAAGAAGTTCAGTGGATTCTTGTAATTTCCACTTTATCCTCTGGTTCTGGAATATCAGGGTATTTTTTCTTGACAATTTCTTGCAAGAAATGTCTAGGCTCTTTTTTTTCATCAAGACTTTTAAGTAGTCTAATAAATGTTAAATTATCTCTTGTAGTTCTATTTTCCAGGTCACTTGCGTTTTCAATGAGATATTTCATATTTTCTCCTATTTTTTCATTCTTTTGATTTTTTTTTATTGTTTCTTGATGTCTCCTAAAGGCATCATTTTCCACTTGCCCAATTCTAACTTTTAAGAGATTATTTTCTTCTGTTAGTTTTGTACTTCCTTTTCCATTTGGCTAATTCTACTTTTTAACAAATTCTTCTCTTCAGTGATTTTTTGTATATCTTGTTCTATTTGGCCAATTCCACTTTTCAAGGCCTTCTTCTCTTCATTGGATTTCTGTGCCTCTTTTAGCATTTGGCTTATTCTATTCTTTAAGGTGTTATTTTCTTCAGTATTTTTTTTTGTTCCTCCTTTACCAAGCTGTTGATTCTTTTTTTTTTTCATGATTTTCTTGCATCATTCTCATTTCTATTCCCAGTTTTTCCTCTACCTTTCTTACTTGATGTTTAAAAGCCTTTTTGAGCTTCTCTATGGCCAAGAACAATCATATTTTTCTTTGAGGCTTTGGATGCAGATATTTTGAATTTGTTGTCTTCTGAGTGTGTGTTTTGATATCTTCCTTATCACCACAGTAACCTTCTATGGTTAGAATTTTTTTTTTCTGTTTCCTCATTTTCCAGCCTATTTCTTGACTTTTCACTCTATGCTAAAGTGGGGTTCTGGTTTCTAAGTGGAGGGAGCACTATGCTAAGCTTCAGGTTTTTTGTGCAGCTGTTTTCAGAGGTAATTCTGGAGACCTCTTTTGGTCTTTTGGCTCTTCCAAGCTGCTATGATCTAGGGAGAGGTGAGTTTACCACTTTACTGGCTTGTGCACTGTTTTGTGAATGACCACAAATATTCTTTTCAACCCTGGAACTGTGACCAGGGTCCCTGCTTCCTTGTGGTCACAAACTCTCCTATGCTAGTGCTCCTCCTCACACTGGGACTAAGACCCAGGATGTAACCCAGATGCAAGTATAGGCAATGGGACAGAATCCTGCCCCTAGCGCCAGCAAAGAGACTGCTGCAAATCTCTCTAACCCCTTCTCTGATCCCCTTCCCATCTGTGGGATGAAAGGTCTGGAAACTGCCACTGCTGCTGCTGATTCAGACGCCCCAAGCCCTGCTCCTGTTTTGCTGTGGCCTGGTCTGCACTGCCCTGGCTTGTGCTCGACTATGCTCCTTTCTCCCCCTAGTACAATAGATCTTTCCTGCTGACCTTCCAGGTTGTCTTGGGCTGGAAGGTTGTTTCACTCTGTCTTTTTGTGGGTGTTGCCACTCTAGAATTTGTTTAGAGTCATTATTTAAAGGTATTTGGAGGGGTTTGGTGCGAGCTCAGGTGAGGCCCTGCCTTTAGTCCGCAATTTTGGCTCTTCCTCCGGTGACTCTTTTCAACGTTATGTCTGTCACTGAAAAGAAAATGTACTCTGCATTTTAGGTACAGATATACTAGAAACATTTGGGAAAAACCGAATTTAGCTTTCTTCTAAATCCAGACCTTTCAGCTTAGGGAGGGAAATGCCCACACCTTCCACCACCACCATCATCAGTAATAGTCGTAGTCAGCACTTATCTAATGTTATCTAGGTTTGTAAGCGCCATACAAGTGTTCTCTCATTTGGTCCTCACAACAACTCTGGGAGGTAGGTGCTTCTATTATGCCCATTTTACAAATGAGGAAACTGAGGCAAACTGCTTGATTGACTTGCCTGGGGTCACACAGCTGGTAAACGTCTGAGGCTAAATTTGAACTCTGTTCCTCCTGACTCTAGGCTCAGTGCTCTGTTTATTAGAATGATAAAGGGGATTCTTGTTCTGATCAGGGTTTGACTGGAATGTCTCTGAGTTCTTTTCCAAAGCTGAGATTTGTAATTCTACGATGTTGTCGTGTCTTATTGTAAGTGATTTTGGCAAACCTCAAAGTACTCTTTCAATGCTAGCTTTCTTTCTGTCTCTGGCCCTGTGTCTATTCTGTGGCTTTGTATTTGCTCCTCTTTGTCTTTCTTAGAGGCAGCTGATTGAACAGTGGTTAGAGCCCTAGACCTGGAGTCAGACAGGAAGATGTGACTTCAAATGTGGCCTCAGACACTTACTATCCTTGTGACTCTGGCTGAGTCCCTTAACCTCTGTTGCCTCAGTTTCCCCAATTGTGAAATGGAGATAATGATAACACCTACCTCACAGGGGTGTTGTGAGGATCAAATGAGATGATATTTGTAAAATGTACTTAGCACGTGATGGCACTAGATAAATACTTGTTCTCTCTGTCTCTGTCTATCCATCTGCCTGTCTGTCTGTCTCTCTCTCTTTCTGTCTGTCTCTTTCCCCCCCTCCCTTCATCCCTCCTTTCATCCTGTCTCTCCTCTATGTCTCTCTCTCTGTCTCTTTCCCCCTCTGCCCCTTCTTTCCTCCCTCCTTCTTCTCTTTTCTTTTCTCTCTTCTCTCCTCTTCTCTCTTCCCCTCTAGCCCCCTCTTTCCTTCCCTTTCTCTCCAAATATATGTATGTTATATATATATATATATATATATATATATAATATTATGTGTATGTATATATTGAATAGAAATGCATGTGTATATATGAGTGTGTATATTCCTTTATACACAATTCAATCCCAGCAGCAACTCCCTGCGTGAGTGGCAGTAGCTGCACCATGTCCTCGGGGCCATCACTGTGACCATCTCTTTCTTTTTGGGGGTTTGGGGAGGCAGAGGGGCTCTGTGTCCATTTACAATGCTCCTCTCCTTCACCGTCTGCCCTTGACATCAGCTTCTCTGGGTGTGCTGCTGTCTTGGCTGGGAGCTACATGGCCTCGCCCTCCCCCTGCCCCCCTGCCCAGGAGTGCCCCTTTTCACTTTGGTTTCTAGTGTGCTTATGGCTCAAATTCAAGACAAGAAAAACTTTTGAGAAAGGAGAAAAAAAAATCCATGCACAAGAGGAAGAACTCCTCCTTATGTGTCTCTCACCCCCTTTGCAGATTAGCTTGTTATTCTCTGAATTGAATTGGCAACGATCTGGTCTTGTGGGTCCCCTCCTCTCACCCCTTCTGAAAATACCATTTGTTGGCCCAGTGGTGAAATGAAATGCATGGCCATCCATCATCTAGGCTTGACAGGGCCCCCAAGACCGTTGGAATTTTGGTAAGGGAGACCTTGCACAATGACCCAGCCTGGCTGCAGCCAGCCAGAGGTCAACTGAGGACCTTGGTAGTCACAGGCCCATGTATGAAATGGACATCCACGCACGGCCCCTCCCACCTACTGGAAGATTTGGAGTTCACCTTCCCAGAGGTTAGTTTCAGGAAAGACAGGGGTGTCAGGGGAAAATGTGCAAAAAAGTGCTGGGCATAGTGTGCTGAGTGAGCATGGACACAGGTTATGAATAGAGAATTTATGATTTTACCCAGAAACAGGGCCTGGAGCGGGTGAGATTGTGCTGGAAGAGGGGAAGGCCCTCCCTTACAGACAGGGTGGGTGTGGCCATTTTCTTTCCTGTTCCTGAGAATGCATTCCTAGGGCTCTGGGGAAGCCAAAGACCTACCTGAGCTGCCTGCAGACTTAGGACAGCAGGCTGAGAACCTTGGATCCCATGATCTGAGAACCTAATGGCACCTCAGAGACTGTCTGGTCCAGCATAGAAGTGAGAGCCCTCACTCTAAGACATCAAGGCAAGCCATTTGTGTCAGCCTCAGACTCTTGTGGAGTGTGCGTGTGTATGTGTGTGTGTGTGTGTGTGTGTGTGTGTGTGTGTGTGTGTAAGTCAACACAATGATGAATCACTATATTGAGAAGGGGCAGGGAGTGACTATCATTTTCCCTGCATTTGAAGTTGGGACATTTAAAATTTACCTCTAAATACCTCGGCTCCCACCCAATGTCATGACTAACATAGACTCAGTTAATAGCTTGTTAGCTATAAACCAAGGTAAGCCTGCCTGCCATATTGAATGGATTATTGGTCCTCTCTGAGCCTCGGTCTCTTCTTCTTTTGAATGGACCTCTGTTATCCCTTCCAGCTCTGTTGCCTAGATCTTAGATCCTATGATTCTGTGAAAAAACCTTGTCAGTCAGCACTTTAGGGCCTGCCTGCCGAGTCCCTTGTGAGCCATTGACCTGCTTCATTCCAGCTGTTGCCTTGCCGACAGCAAGAGTCAAATTCTTCCATCAGTCTCTGTGCGAGGTCTCGGGTAGAGTATACACTCCTTGAGAGAGGGCAGGGATGGTTGGATTTTCAGGGCTGAGTCCAGCGTGGGGCACATTGGTGTCAGAGGCGTGCCTGTGCAGACTGACACCCTCTCTGTGCCTTACAGTCATGCCCACGTACACTCCCACCTGTGCCTACCTTTATTACCAAGGCCCCTTAGTACACTCAGGTGTGCCTGCAAACATCTCTTTGCTCTGTGTCTACCCCCTTCACCTCTTCTCTTGCTGCCAAATTTCAAATTGTAATTTCCTTTCTGGAATGATGGTCTAGAGGAAAAGAGACTGCCATAATTCTTGAGTATCTGTCCATCTGTCCTTGTCATTGGAGGCCTCTAGCACTAGCTAGGTCCCTTGGGCTCCGTGAAGCTCATTCCCCAGGATGGCTGCAAAAGTGAGTTGCGGTTTTCTATCAAAATGGATCTTCTATCATCAGTCCAGCGCAGGGCAGAGCTCTCTGCCAACGCTGGTGGCCTGGAAGCTCCAGGAGATTGGGGATGGTTCACATCCATCTTTGTGTCCCCATCACTGAGCAGTGGTCGGCACATAGTAGGCATTCAAAGTTGCCTTCGTCCTTGTTTGATCAAATAACGACATTCAAAAAGACACTTTGTGCTCTTGCGAAGATGGGCTTTATTTTTTTTATTAACTTATTGATAATTATTGCTAATTTCCTGAGCCTTACTTCAGAACTCCTAGCCACCTGCCTCACTTCCCAGACTCTAAAGATCTTAGAACTATAGATTTAGAATGGGAAAGGACAAGATCTTCACTTTAAGGAACAGATAACAGCAGCCCAGGGACACAGCCTTGGCCAGGGTCCCTCAGAGAGTTAGCAGCAGAGCTGAGTTTTCAACTGACATGAGATCAAAGGTAATAATCTTTAAAATGCCATGTATATGCTAGCTATTGGCATTACCAGCATCATCAGCATCACTTCTCCTCCTTTTCCTCTGCCTTCTCCTCCTCCTCCTCCTCTTCTTCCTTCTCTTCTTCCTTCTCCTCCTCCCTTCCCCCTCCTCTTCTGCCTCCTCTTCCTCTTCCTCCCCCTCCTCCTCCTCCTTTGATACCTCTCCCCCTCCTTTCATTTTGTGTGACTCTAAACCCAGGGTCCTTTCAGTCCTATTATTTGGAGATAGCAAGTCTTGATAGCTAGAAAGTAGTAAAAGACTAAGTAATTCATATCCCTCCCTTCAAAACGGTGAGATGAGATCGGGTCTATCCTCACTCTGTGTGCATTTCTCTTGGCCCCAGGTGACTTTCTGCCCCCTCCGCCTCCCCCTCTGGATGACATTGGCAGTCTACCGTCTGGCCCTGGCTCCTTCCCTCCACCTCCGCCACTCGATGAAGGTGTTTTCAATGTGCAGGTAAGTTCTGGCTCATTGTGTCAATAAATCCTTCTCAGAAAGCGCCACTGTCAGCAACTGTGTTTCTGTGAGGCATGAACCCCGGGAAACAGCCAAAGGGAGTGTTTCAAACCCACAAACACCTTGTAGTTAACTGTAGACCCAATGCCCAACTTTCGCCTCCTTCTGAATCCCTTCTGCCTCCAGCTGTTTGTTTGCCCTGCACACTGGCATCCTGGGACTCCCTCATTCCCTGGTTTGGTTGGGACCATGGCAATGGTTATTCAGGAAGAGTCTTTGACAAGTGTGAGATTCTCATTTTCCTAGGGCAGTATTTAGCTGCCTGCCTTTGCTTGTTTTCTTTGCCCACAAGAATTGCTTTTCATTTTCTGGTAAGTGGATGAGGATAATGGGGTCCGTCAGCAGAAGGGGTGCTCAAAGCTGGAGGCCCTGAATGCCGTCCCTGAATTTTCATCCTTCATAGTCAATAACACCGATTCGGAAGACTTCTCGTCTGTCGTCCAGATTTAGGCATAGGGGCTCACTGAGCATTTCTCCTGCCTGAGACCCTGCAAAGGGCTGAATCCAAAGAACTACTGGGCAGGGGGAGTCTTTTCTACCGAGGATCTCCCTTCGTTCAGTGGCATCTGCTTGGTTCTGGCCAGGGTCACTGACGGCAAGCTGCGACTGGTAATTTCCTGAATTTGTCTTTGTCAAAAGGAAGATACTGCATAGTAGGAAATGACCGGTTGCATGATGGCGTCACATCTGGTCTGCCCTCGCCATTTACACGGAAGGAGAAGCAAGGAAATTGATAAACAAATGAATGAATGAATAAATACATTTATATCTATCCATCAATCTACATTTTTATCTATGTGGATCTTACCTATCTTTGTTCATCTTCTCTCTGTCTCTTTCTGTCTCTGTCTCTCTGTCTATGTCTGTCTCTCTGTCTCTGTCTCTCTGTCTATGTCTGTCTCTCCATCTCTGTCTGTCTCTGTCTCTCCCTCTGTCTCTGTCTCTTTCTTTCTCACGCATGATCTATCTGTACTGTAACATGGTTGGGAATAAACAAAAAAGGAGGTTGGTTTGATTGTAAGACTAGTTTGTCTCTGTGTTTCTAGGGCCTGACAAATAATAGGTGTTTAATGTTTGCCCATAATTCCTTTCATGCTTAGTGGAGGTTTTATTGCTGATGAGATTTTTTTCCCCCAAAATGTCTTGGGCCTGTTGCATACTGCCCCCCATCCTACCTGCACCCAGCCATAGTCGTGACTTATAAAAGATAGCATGTGATCAAATGCTGTGACAAATTCGATTGGCCCAGTAACACATCTGACAAGAATACATTGAAGCTGGCAAACTGATGAATTGTTATCTCAGTCACTTCCTTGGGTCAGAGGTGGTAAGCTATGGGTTGGGGCGGGGCGGGGAGGGACGACTATTGCTGACCCCTATAGGAGATGCCATTTTGTTCATGATCACAACTGTAATCCGTGTGTGAGTATACAATGTTCAAACTTGAGCACTCCAGGTTCCTGGGCCCGCCAAGGCATTTAGATTAACATCCTGGTTTGATAAGAAAGTTTGAAATGATTCAAATCCTGGAAACAAACCAAGGGATTAAGGGCCTTTCTCATTTGAGCCACCCCTCTGCTCTTGGGGTGGGAAGCTGAAATATCAACTCTGACGGCAGCTCATTCCATCTCAGACACTGCTGGGCAAGCTGAGTAATACTTCTGGGGTTCAGTTTCCTCCTTAAAGACAGGAAGAAGGGTCCCATAGATGGAAGTGTGCGTGACAAGCTTTTTGTTTCTAAATAAGTATTGGAAATAAAATAGCAAGGTGCCACCCATTAGAGACTGGCTACTCACGTCATGGTATAGGTTTGGCATGGAGCCTCACGGTAAAAAATGACAAATACATGAAACTCAGAGACACATGGGAAGACTTCTGAAGTGATGGAGAGTGACCTAAGAACCCTTAAGGCATGACGTACATCGATCCTAACGATGGAAATAGAACGATAACAATTTTAACGAATGAACTTGGCCACAAAGAAAGGTGGAGGAAATCTATTGCCATCCTTACACTGAGGAGGTGCGGGAACTACGAGTGTGGCATCCTCTTTACAGTGTCACAGTTAGTGCTGTTGAATCCTTCCTTCCTTCCTTTTTTCTTTCCATCTTTCCTTCCTTCCTTCCTTCCTTTTTTCCTTCCTTCTTTCCTTCTTTCCTTCCTTCCTTCTTTCCTTCCTTCCTTCCTTCCTTTTTTCTTTCTTTCCTTCCTTCTTTCCTTC
>CM053626.1:6765304-6788494 GCA_028646595.1 Phalanger gymnotis | reverse complement strand
TTCCTTCCTTCCTTCCTTCCTTCCTTCCTTTCTTCCTTCCTTCCTTCCTCTTTTTCTCCTTTCTTTTTCTCCCTCTCCTCTCCCTTCTTCCTTCCCTCCTTCCTTTTCCTTGGGCAGAGAAGCACAAAAAAATTTATTAGGAGATAAATATTATGGAACATCCTAAGATATAAAAAGGAGAGGTATTAAAATGAAGAGGTTGGATTACAAATCCCCTGAAATCCCTTCCAGCTCTACACTTACTATTCCCATCACTCCTGCACCACAGTGTCCTGATAGCCTGGGTCCTAACGTGACCTTGCCCCATTTTGAATGTACTTGACCTTGTGTAGGCTGGCACTATGGCCAACGACCTTTGATCATGAAGACTTTCCCTTCCCCTCCACCTCCCCCCACCCCTGTCTTCCATCTGTGCCTTTCCTCTTACAAGCAAAGCCAAATCAACCTGCAGTCCTTGTGGTCCTCACCTACTGCACAACCAGAATGCGTGGCCTTGGAGTGGTCAGATTTCCTTACCAAGACAGATTTCCGTGGAAACATACCAGAGTGGCGACTAAAGTCTTGATGTCTGCCAGGCCCCTTTTTTTGGGTGCTTCTGAGGCCTTGGGTCAGCAAGCCCTGGAAAGTTGCAAGTCTATCTGAGACCATGGCAGCCACAGATTCCTTTGGGATTATTAAGTCCTGCAAACCCTCAACACGTGGGTCAGTGGCATGGCTGAATATTTTTATCAGGCAGGCTGTAGGACTCTGTGGGTCCTGCCCGATTGTAGGAAGGCTGGTGCTCTTGGCTATGAGTCATCTGATGATAGCATCCAGAGAAGAGGAGGGAGAGTTCAGGGATGCACAGATTTGTATGAAGCAGCAGCATTTTGTTTTTTACTGGCTGCTCTCTTATATCCTTTGAATACTTCCAAGCTGCAAGATGGGAAGTCTCTTTCTCTTGGACACTTTTTTTTATTGGAACAGCAAAAGAAGCAGAGAGAGAGGCAGAGACAGAGACAGAAAGAGACAGAGAGAGAGAAAGATGGAGAGAAAGACCAGAGACACAGAGAGATGGAGATAGAGACAGAGAGAAGGCTCATCAGTTTAATTTGGAAGCAACCTGAAAAACTGCAATCCAATCTCTTTATTTTGCCTTTGTGAAAACTGAGGCTCTGAGAGGGAGTGAGTCACTCAAGGTCATACAACTAAGTGTTAGAAGCATGATTTCAGCAGAGGGAGGGGGAAAAGATGGGAAAGGGGGCTGAGAGGAAGACCAGGGTCTCTCTCTCCCTCCTTTTTGCCTTCCTTCTCTCTGTCTTTCTCTCTTCATCTCTCCCTTTTTCTCTGTCTCTTTCTCCTTCTCATAAGTTCATGACCCTCAAGTTGAGAATCTATGTTTTAGACAAAGCACTGGACTTGGAAACTCCTGGGTTCAAATCCTGCTGTCTCCATTTCTTGATGCTTGGCAAGCTAAGTTTTCTGAACCTCAGTTTCCTGTGAAGGGGGGATAATTCTATTTGAAAGTATCTACCTCCAAGAGTTGTTCTGACTCTCCAAGGAAGAGGCAATGTATAGAAAGTATTGTGTATGAGGAAGACAGGATAGCTGAATCCAAGGCATGTGGAAAGAGAAAAATGGAAAAAAAAAACCGGAGAAAGGGGAAAAGGTCAGAGAGTATATGCTTAGCCATCTTGATCTGTTTTTTTCCTCCCTTATAACAGGGATGATCCTCATTCTCCAGCTCACTACACTGTTGTGAAAACCAAACCTAACCAAATTTTAGAAATGTGAGCAGTTATACCTGGCCACTTAAAAGTGGAAGCAGCCTGGTCTGGGGCGCAGAGCTTGCTTTGGAACCCTGGGGTCCCAATGCTTTGTGATCCTTTCTCCTCTGTGAGCATGATTAGATGGGGTTAGCTTGCATGGGAGGATGGAGCCCCCACACTGTTGGGCCCTCAGATTACTCATGGATCACAAGACAGTTTTCTTCCATTGAACTGTGCAGAGAGCAGAGCCAAGCTTACAGAGAGCAGCTCAGGATCCAGACACAAACATGACAATAATGAATGCATCCTGTTGCTGCTGCAAGGCAAGGGGTCCTCAGCTTTCAGAACATGTTGTTTTGTCCTTGGTGCTGGGAGATTATGCAAACTCCAAAGAAAGGGAAGGAGCAGAGAAACTGATGGGGTTAGGTTGCTACCAAATCCGCACCAGAATAGGTGGGTACAGAGTGATCTGAGTAAAGTGCTGGAGAGGAAGTCCTGCTCCCAGAGGTGACAGCAGCCCTGCTGGGGGCTAGGTAGGAAGGAGTTCGACTGTCCGTGGAGGTATCACCACTGAACCCTGCCTTCAGGGCTGCCAATTATACCACATTGGGACTCTCAATATGCAAAGTGGTATCAAGGTTTCATCATCTTCATCCTTCAAAGTTATGAAACTGTGTGTCAGAAAGCTGGAAAGCATTTCCAATGCCACAGGTGCCTTCCAGGCCTGAGCATCCAGGGTGATCTCGGACATGTTCCCCCACACTCGGACTTCAGACTTACTGTCTACATGGATGTGTTTAAAGTAAACATATACATATACATATACATATACATATACATATACATATACATATACATATACATATACATATACATATACATATACATATACATATACATATACATATACATATACATATACACATATACATATACATATACATATACATATACATATACATATACATATACATATACATATACATATACATATATACATATACATATACATATACATATACATATACACATACACATATACATATACATATACATATATATATATATACACATATGAGAAGGGGGAAACCGCAATGGAGGTGAAACCACATGTACATTCACATACATAGACACACATATAGATGATAAGAATACAAGACAAGGCAGCGTGGGTGAGTGGATAAGGATATTAGAGAGAAGATGGAAAAAATGGTTATAGATTCCAATTCCATCTCCTCCCCTTATTCCTGGGTCACCCATTTCTTCCCTCCTCCTCTTCCCTTCTGTCTTTGCTTCCTTCCTCCTATTTAAGTCCTTCTTCTGAAACTTACCAGGTGTGATCATGGGAAGGTGACATTTCTTTCTGAATCTCAGTTTCCTGATGAGTAAAACGAGGGGGTTGAATTAGATAAACTCTCGGGTCCTTTCCAGCTCAAAATTGTTGAGCAAATGTGTTTCAGGAAAGATCAAAGACTCATCTCCTCATCCCATTCTGTTCCAACCTGAATTAATCTTAAGAGCCTACTTTTGTCAATTCTTTGCATCCCCAGCACTTAGCATAGTACCAGGCACACAGTAAGGAAGGGATGAATGCTGACCGACTGACTGACTGACTGATTGCATTGGTAAAGGGAATCCCAAGCCCATGAATCCATAGTTTCATGTTTGACCTACTGTTTTCGAGAAGAAATATCTATTGTTAGAGAACATGGGATTTTCAAGGGCCAGCATCTTCCATGCTTTCCTCCCTCTCTGTCTCTGTGACTCTGCTAGTGGCTGGGGTTACCTGACATGTTTCCTTATATAGGACCCAGTGTTTTCTGAATGGCGAACTGGACACCACCTGTGGGGGCTTTGTTGGATCCTCAGCAGCAGCAGCCCATGCTGCCCTAAATGATACTTATTTCAGCTCCACCTGAAAAGCAGAAAAGAGAAATTGAAGTGTATCCATGACGTCACTTCCCATTATACAGATGGCTGTAGGACAGTGAGGGTTTGTAAAGATGATTTTTCTGCTGGCTAAATTATTTCTCGTTTACATTTTATTCTCTATGCAGCAAAATTCAGATGGTTCAGAAATTAAGGATCTACATACATATACCTGTATGTTTTCATCTATGTATCCATCTATCCACCCATCCATTTGTCCCTCTATCCATCATGATGATAGCTAACTCAATATATAACATCTGCTTTGTGCTAAGTGCTTTACAGTTAGCCTCTCATTTGGTCCTCATAAAAACCCTGGAGGTAGGTGCTACCATTATCCTCATTTTACATATGAAGACATTGAGGCAAATAGGTGAAGCGACTTGCCCAGGGTCACACATCTAGTAAGTATCTGAGGCTGCATTTGAACTCATGTCTCCCTGACTCCAGGTGCATCTGCCTCTTATCTATGTCCTTTCACATACCGTAGACTGAACTTCAAAGAATAACCTCTTTGGAGGACTAGAAGAGAAGTTATCCACCCCTAGAGAATAACAGGGCTTTGGCTAGTGAACCATGAATGGCTTGAGATGCTTTTACTTTTTAAAAATATACTTTCATATTGTTAAATATTTCCCAATTACACATAAAAAATTCATTTTTAAAAATTTCATTTCCTAATTCTCTCCCATCCTCCCACCCCTTGAGAAGACAAGCAATTTATATTGATTATGCCTGTGAAGCTATGCAAAACATATTTCCATATTTGCCATGTTGCCAAAGGAAACATACCCCAAAAGCCAGAAAAATGAAGTATACAATAAGTCTGCTCTAGTCCTCCCTCTGAGGTCATCACTTGTCTCTCTGGAGGTGGATATCATTTTCATTGGGGTGTCTTTAGATGGAGAAGTTTTGACCTGGTATGTAGAAGATGTAACTCTGGTCATGAGAAGACATAGCTTCCCAAATTTTCTTTCCCTTACTCTGATGAGGTCAGTGTCCGTGACTTAGAATCCATTATATCTGGGTGGTGCCATCCCTCAAGCGGTGCCACCTAATAAGACCAGAAGCAGCCACCGTGATGCTCCAAGTTCTTTTTGCTGCTCACTTAATAGAGAACTGAGTCATTTCATTCCTTATTACTGGCTCAGCCCAATTATGGCCTTAGCAGTCATGTTGAGGTAGTTATGCAGATCACCAGCTGCAGCAAATGAGAACTTTTTTTTCTTCCTTATGTTCCTTTATGTGCATGGTTTAGTGGATTTCCTTCATTGCTTAGATTGGCCAAACTACTTTGTAGAAACATTTTGCAAATGAGTAAAGGAAGGCGATGTGGTGTAATGGAAAGAACACTGTTTCAAAGCGCACTTTGAGCCTCCCTGCCTCACACTGAGCGGATCTATTAACCTCTTTGGCCTTCAATTTCCTCATGGCTGAAATGAGGGCATTGGAATGGATGGCCTTGAAGGCCCCCACAAGCTCCAGATCTCAAATCATCACTCTGGTTCTGACTGTCTGTGTAACTCTGAGGAACTTGCTTAACATTTCTGATGCTCAGTTTACCTATCTGTGAACTGGACACATCCCTATCTGTAGCATCAATGACTCAAGGGAATCATGATATTTAAAGTGACTTGTAAACATTAAAAGTTAAATACTATTACAATGATGATGATGATGATGGTGATGATGATGCTTGCCATAGGATCAAGGCATTCTGGGCAAGCAATGTGATTGAGTGATATTGGAATCCTTGCTCAACTACCCACCACTTGTATAGCCTTGGGATCATCACTTATCCTGCCTGGGCCTCAGTTGTCTCAGTGGCAAAGTGAAAGGGCTGGGTCAGAAAGCCTAGGGAGAACATTACAGCTCTTCCTCCAGGATCCTACTTATTCCTGACCTAATCATCAAAAAGGTAGAATCATGAAAGCCAAGGTCTTTTGGCGTTATGGTATAGGCATATCTGCCTTTCCTGCTTCAGAGGAGAAGAGTCCTAGAAAGATGAAGAAACTTCTCTGTGCTCCTTCCAAGACTGGAGGGACAGTCTTTGTGAATGCTGAAGTGCTTTATACAACCAAACTCTATTCTTAACCCCAAACAGTGGTAACTAATTCCTTGATTGCTTTAGTCAAGAAATCTCACTGCTGAATTTCACATTTTTGCCCGTCTCTAAGAGCAGATTCCTTGTTTCCTCTGACAGTCAACTATTCAAGCGTTTTCTCCATTATTTTTTCTCTTACTTGTCCTCAAGAAATATAATTACCATTTGGCCATTTGACATAGCATGGGACCTCAATACGTGCTTCTTTTTCCTCCATCATCAAACCATCTCTGAGCAATTGATGCACAAAGTTAGTTCTTTGTGCCCAGATGTGGAAATTTCAGACAAAATCGAGGAAGGGACATATTAAGTGAGTAGGGACATTTTAACTTTTCCTTTTTGTAAAGGAATAAAAAAGATCACCTATAATTCTGAGCGGAATTATTTTGTTGTGGTGGTTATTGGTGGTGGTATTGTTGTGTGTGTATACATGTGGAAAATGCCTACAGCAACATGAATGACAGATAATAAATACTACACTTAAAGATTCTATAGTGCTTTAAGATTTGCTACTTAGATTCTGGCCATTATCTCATTTGAATCCCATAACGACGCTTTCAAGTGGAAACTATGAGTATTAATATCCCCATTTCACAGATTTGAAAAAAAAAAAGTGAGACTCAGAGAATGCCTTCCCTCTTTACTTTTGTCTCACATAGTTCTTCTCTTCCTTTAAGGTGCAACTTGGATACTGTATTTTTCATCCTATGACTTTTCCTGATCCACACAACTGCTGCCCTTCCTCCTAAATCACTTTGCCTTTAATTACAATGTGTGTGTGTGTGTGTGTGTAGTTTTTATTTAAACTCCAAAAGCTTAAGTCTCCCAAGACTTTTGGGATGCACTATGTTTTCACCATATAAGCTTATTGGGAGTTTGTTTGGTTCTTTGTACTCATGTCTTTAGAGCCTAGCATGGTGCCTGGCACGTAACAGGTACATACAACAAATATTTATGGATTCATTGAATTGTCCTAACCTCTATTTGAATTTGTTTTCTCAGCCCACATGAGGTAATATTTGTGAAACATTTTGTGAACCTTAATGTGCTATAGAAATGTTGCTACTATCATCATTGTTTATTATTAGCTGAATAGGGGTGAGAAGTGAAGTTCTAGAGATTAAAAGCAGATTATTTTTTGGAAAGTTCAAGGGAAGATCTAACCTCTAGAATGAGTCATACTTTTGACCCAAGTACTGAAAAAAGAGGGAGAGGATAGCACCTCTGCAAGATAGAACATCTGGCATCATGGGAGTTTTCCTGACCTGTTTGGCACAGCCAGTCTTTTGTGAAATAGCTTAAGTTGTGTGAAAACCTTTGAAAATGCAAAAGGGGAAAATTGTAAAAATAGAATTTTTCCATCAATAAATGTGCAGTTCCTTGGGTAGTAGTACAGTGGTTTGTCCCAGAGAATTAAATTGATTGAGAGAAATGTTATTGCTACTCATTACAAAACAGAAGAGGATATGAAATAATATTTCATAAATTCTGTTTTGTTTAGTTTGTTTTTGTTTCTTCTTTTCCTTCTCTGATATCCATATTCTGGAAGATAGTACTAATTTCTTTTTTTTCAAGCCAGTAAAAAGGCAATCAGCTGGCACGGAGACGCTACAGCTGTAACCTTGCTCAAGTATCCCCACAACACCCCCGAATTGGCCCTAGCCAACTCTTTGAAGTTTGAAAAACATGTCAGTTTTAACACTCACTTTCTGTCATGGCTTGTTAGAGTCAACTGACTGTTTTTCAGCATTTCTTTTGATTATTACTCAAAAATCATTTCCCCTAAACAGGAGAAGTATTTAGTTCCTGAGTCACTGGAGACCATCTGCTCCCAGGCATTAGCCAGAGCTCTGTACCCCAGTTAAGCAGTATGGTTGGCTTAGGGGCTAACCACTGAAGGCAAAGCAGGGCCTGCCACCAACGCAGTTACGAAGTAGGAATGTCAAGGGCTTTGTACGCTTGAGTGGTGAATGAAAGTCTGATTGAGTCATGAAACATTTGGAGCTAGATGAGGGAATAAAGGTAACGTAGGATGGCCCTCACTTGAAAAGTAAGGAAAACAGTCCTCACAAGGTACAGTGGTGCCTGGAGTAACCCTCGTCCTCAGAGGGGTCAGCAGAGATTCTAGGGCATTGCTCTATGGGGATGGGGGGGAAAAGGACCTGCCAGGGCACTGGGAGGCTCTTGGTTATGGGGTAGGGAGGATGCTTTCTTTAGGTAGCTGATTTTGTTAAACCAATTATTCTTACTAACCAGAGAATAAATTACTTGGCCATAATTATGTGCACGTTGTCTCCCCCCATTAGAATGTGAGTTCTTTGATAGTTTGTCCTACTTTTTGCCCTTCCTTGTATCTCCAGGCCTTAGCATAGTGCCTGACATGTGGTAGTAAGTGCTGACTCCTCAGAAAGTCTGTACTCAAGTAAGATTCTGAAATAGAAACAGACCATTTCCTCACTGTGTTCAGTAAGTGATCTCTGTCTGATAACAACATCCTGGTTGTGAGAACAAAAGGAGGTTCAGACCCTATTGAGAAACCATGAACTCTCTGATAAAACCAAGTTGCAGTTCAGGCCAATGAGCTTTTCTTAAGGGCCTGCCTCATGCTAGGGACTGGAAATAGAAAGCCCAGACTCCAGTGCTCAGGAAGCTTCCATTCTCCTGGGGAAAAGACACAACCTGTACAAGTATAAATAGATGGGGAGTGTATACAAAGTAACCATGCAGTCACGTGAGGCACGTGGTGGAGGTAGGAAGACTGAACCATGACACTTCTGTCAGCATTCCAGATGTCTCTGCAGGACCTGGCTGGTGTAGTCCTAAGAGCTGTGGTTTGGGGTCAAGACCCTTGGATTCGAACCTTAGCATTTTCACGTCTTACCTATGTGGCCTTCCATTGAGTTCAATGATGTTTTAATCTGTGCCTACTATACACAAGACGTTATGCTCGGTGCCCTCAGAATAGATGCGGGTAGAGATTCCTAAAGTTTCTGTATCTCCACATTCCCATATGGAAGCTTAAGGCAACATCTCTTTGTTTGAGAGTGGTAGGCTTGGCATCAGGAAGGCTTATGTTCAAAGCTGCCTCATACTCTAGCTATGTTTACTCTTCCTCATGATATTTTGCACAGTCTTTGAGGGAGTAAATGACTTGCTTCTGATCATAAAGGTTACAAGTAGCAGAATGGAGGGCATAATAACACTTTTGTGCTTTCAGTCATTCCTAAGCACTTACTAAGCTTCTGACAATATGCCAGGAATTGTGGGAAGCTCTGTGCAGGCAGGCACAAACAAACCTAGTCTGTGCCCTCAAGGAACCCACATTCCCTCAGAGGAGACGAGCAGTACTTATATGGTAGATGCAAGGTAGCTATAACAGTGAGGTTCCATTGATCATCCCTCCTTCTTGCAAAGAATTGCCTTTGTTAGGTAAGAACGTGTTTTTTTTTTTTTTAATGAATCAATTCGAATCAAGTTTGAACAGGTCTTCTATATCTTCTTGAAACAATCTGAACCATTGTGTGATGGCCTTGGTCACACCCAGAGGGATTTGTATGAAAGGCAGGGGACATCTCCAATGCAGAGACAGAGATTCTAAGGCCTGGAAGGAGTCAGGAAGGAGGAGGCCACATAGAACCATCAATAGCCCAGGAACAGCTGCTGCAAGGAGTATGAGAAGGCAGATGTGAGCTGAGGCAGAGAAGGAAGAGGTTAGAAGGACTATTATCATGGTAGGCGCCCCAGGGGAAAAGACCTTGGCTTATGCCACCAATGGGGCCCCCTGCTCAAGGACTAAGGGAAATCATCTTGAAAAGGTATGTGTTCTTTCCCTGATTTCCCTTGCCAGTGTTGCTCTGTCTGCAGACACTATAATATAATCTGCTTTTTTATTATGCAGACATTTCCAGTAAATCTGAATTTACCCTCAACCACAAAGAGAGCTTGGGTTAACTAGATGTAGATATAAATGTAAATTTATGCAGAGAGCCCAACCTCAGTCCAAATGTTAGGTATTTTCATAGCTGGGGGCTTGGTGTGATAGTGACATGACATAACTTTTTGTATCAAACAAACTCCCTCATGTTGAAGAGGCAGGAACCATGGGGTCCTTAGGGACCATCATATTGTCTCTTGGCTTAAAGTGAGGGTAATTATTAGGGTGGGATAAGGATGCAAGGGAATGTTGTTGGGGGCTCCTGAGCACCTTCCTGAGAAACGTGTCCAAATCTTAAAGGAAGATGGAGATTTCCACAAGTGGAGGCAAGGAGGGAGAGTATTCCAGGCAGAATGCTAAACCTTAGTAACAACAGAATGTAGTAGTAATAAGTACTATTAATTATCATTAATTATCATTAAATATCATTAATTAAATTATCATTTATATGGCACCTACTATGTGCCAGGCACTGTGTTAAACCCTTTACAAATATGATCTCATTTGATCTTCTTAGCCACCCTTGGAGGTGGGCACTATGATTATTCCCATTTTATACTTGAAAAACTGAGGCAAATGGGGTGAAGTGCCTTACTCAAGGTCACACAGCTAGTTAGCTTCTGAGGCCAGATTTGACTTGAGGTTGTCCTGACTCCAGACTTGGTGCTGTATCCACTGTGCCCCCTAGCTGCCTTTATCCATCTGTCATTTCAACCAAAGAATTCATCTTAACTAACTTGACTACCAAGATGGTATATATGATCTAATTATCTTGGCATGGTGGAGGGAACATTAGGCTGTGATTGTCAGGGACTACACTCTCTTCAGGTCCTCTTTCACCCTTCTCTTTGCACCTCACTTTCCAAAGCTACAAAATACTGGATGCCGCTCTCCAAGGTTCCTTCCTGCTCTCACATTCTTTGCCTCTCAGGAATGTCCCTCCCACTGCCATCAGGAGCCTTGGAGTGGTCACGTTTCCTCCTAGACCCTGTCTGGAATAGGGGCTAAGTTTTTGTATTTCTCCTGCCCAGGGATTTTCTTTTGCAGTAGAGAACACAGTGGTATGAGAATGAAGACAAGTTAAGATAAAGTTTGGATTGAATGCATCCAAGGGATGCCATGAGAGTCGCTTCTTCTCTGCCGTATGGTGCATTGACATTAGCCAGGCTTGGGCCACCAGAAGTTGATGAAAGCAGAAGGATTAAGATAGGTGTGAGGGATGGCACACCACGAAATATGCAGGATCAGGTATGGAATCCAAGTCATGCCTTATATGAAAGTCCTTAGGAAGAAGAAAAAGGAGAAAACTGTAGTGACAAGTATCACATTTTTTCTGTAACTATTTGAAGTGATTGGAGTATTTGACAAATATTTTCCATTTCTTGATTATCTCCCCTGAGCTTGAGCATCTGGTGAAATCATAATTATGGGGAGAAGCCTTGAAAATAGCAAAGCCTCCACCCCCCAAATGGTGACATACTCTTCTTTCAATCTGCAATGCCATGCCACTTCTTTCTTGGAAGCTATCCTCCTCCCTTCTCCCAGGGAGGTTCCAATTTTTCTAGGCCTTAGGAGACCCCTTGAGAGTACCGTAGGAGCCAAGAACAGCATTGCCTTGCAGTTAGCACCTTGGTGAGCTATCCTCTCTGATGTATCGGATTGGATTTGAAGAACAGTCTAATAGAAAGAAACCGATAATGGACGCCTTGTAGCACTGATAGAGGTCAGCAGCATGAGGTATATAGCAAGGCCATCCTGAAACATAAAGGCATATGAGCCCCAGAAAGATCAAGTCCTCTGAAAGTTGAGGTGCAATCAATAAGAGTTAATGGCAGGTACCCGGCGCTGTCCAATGCAGACTGACTGTCAGGGCAGCTGAGCCTCAGGAGAGCCTCCTTCTCCAGTAAACCATTCAAAAGTGTTTCCAGATTCCCCTGAATGATTGTGGTGATTTCTTTCTTGCCTAGCTCCCCAAGTTTATCCAGTCTTTTAGTTGTTGGTGGTGGTGTTTTCATTAGTTCTTTTTCACGACTTACAATGTTATTGATGTAGGGAGAACCTCTCTGAAGAATCTCCTTTGACCAATGCCTGTTGGCACTGGTTTTGCAACTTCAATTGAGCAATCATTCTAGATCTGTTAAGCACCTACTGTGTGCTGGGCGCTGTGTTTGACACTGGAGATATAAGTACAAGGAATGAAACAGTATCCAATCCCAAAGACCTGACTCTTTTTTCAAGGGAGACACTGGGCACATATGGACCAAGACTGGTGACCTAGCTCGACTTGCTATCTTTGCAAGTGGCCTAGAGGCACTAAGAGGCTGCCATTTTCTTTTCCTGTGGCTTTAATAGCATAAAGAATGGTCCCTGGTTTTGTGCTTCAGTCTGTGCTGTGAAGCTCTTCTCATTAACAATCAATGAACAAGTATGGATTCAGCATATATTATTTTCCAGATTCTGTGCTAAGCCTCAGAGGTATCCGAAGACCTCAGTGAGTCTAGATTCTTTTGGGAGACATGTATATATGCACAGATAGACACATACATATACACAATCAGATGTATAAATAAACATAAGTATTCACAGCCCTATCAATCGGTCAATAAACATTTATGGGCACCTATTATGTGCCTGGCACTGTGCTAAGGCCTGTATATCTCTATCTTTCTCTGTCTTTAATTATGTCTATCCGTTTATCTGTCTACATATCTGAGAAAGGCAGTCAGGTAGTTTGGTGAATAGAGCACTGGGTTTGGAGTCCTGAAGACCTGAGTTCAAATTCGCCTCAGACATTTCTTGGCTGTGTGACCTCGATCAAATCAGTCACTCTCCTTCTTCTTCAGTCTCCTTATCTATAAAATGGGTATAATCTTATTACCCGCCTCCCTGGGTTGCTGGGAAGGCTGAATGAGATAACATCTGTAGAATGTTTGGTAACCCTTAAAGTGCTATGTCAATTTCAGTTCTTGTTGTTACTATTAGAGCATGAATCCTGGAGTTAGGAAGACTTCCTGAGTTCAAATCTGGGCTCAGACACTTCCTAGCTGTGTGACCCTGGGCAAGTCACTTTACTTTCTTTACCTCAGTTTCCTTATCTGTCCAATGAGCTGGAGGAGGAAATGGCAAACCACTCCAGCAGCTTTGTAAGAAAAGCCCAAATGGGATCATGGAGGGTCAGACATGAATGAAAGGACTGAACAATAACTTGCTATATTTTCCTTAAAATCACAAACAAAACTGAGCTCGAAGCTCAGAGCAGTGAACCTCTGGGAAGGCTGTGGGAAGAGAGGCCTAGTATGTATGTGGAGGCTGTTTCCTGTTGGCCTCCAGCTGAGGGGCTGACTGAAGGCCCAGATCTGGCTTCCACACTGAGTAGGGCATTGGAATGCAAGGGGGAAGCATTCTCCAGTTAGGGAGGACATCTCCCCAGGAGCACCCTTCTACTTTACAAAGAGGCCTTCTCTTGACTGCTGTTTTAATGGGACCGTGTTTGCATGAGTTTTTCTTTTTGGAGATTCTAGTCAGCGGCTGCTGGATAGTTACATGGGTCATGGGGAGATGAGGAATTTGCAGAATCTCTTTCCAGTACATGCAATAAATATCAAAACAAACAAGGCATTAAGATTTTCTGGAGGACAAAGAAAGATGATAATATTAAATGTCTTTGCATGCATCTTGACAAATGTCTTATGCTATTAGAGACACAGGATTACCTCTCAGGACAGAATTACTCCCTCTTTTGTCTTCATCAGCAGTGGAATATTGGGGTCTCTTGGCTCTCTGGGAGACAAATGTTGGAGTCCTTTCCTTCTAGTTCAGTTTTTATTTTTGAAAGTCAATTGATCAGTTGGTAAGCATTTCCATTCATTCAATCTTTATTTGGTGCCAAGAATCATGCTGAGTGCTGGGGACAGAAAGACAAAATATGGACCCTGACTTCAAAGCATTCACATTCTGATAGGGAGAGACAACATGCAAAAAAAAAAAAAAAAAAACAAAAATATAAACAATCCACACACATTTTAAATGGAGGAAAAAGTTCTACTGGTTCTCATTTTTAAATGCTTGCCTTTGTTTGGAATTTTTTCTTCTATGCTCTGATCATTACCAGAGTGGACCTGCCCATCTTATTCTTTTACCCTGAATTAACTCTCTCTTACCATAAAGTAAAATAATTGTGTAAAACCCCCTGATGTAGTCTCTGCATGGGGCAGTGAGTACCATTTTCTACACATTCATCCATCCTTCTACTGGAAGGAAAGATACTTTTTTCAATCTCTCTTCTCTAGGGTCTGAGATTCTTCATTCTCATTAATCAGAAAATGGCTGCCTTTTAGCCTCGTTTCACCTGTACTTGGTTCATTACCGTACGCTTCGTAGCATTCTGCGTGTTTAGCGGGACAGGAGTTCCTACACAGCTTCCATCTTTCTTTGTTTCCTCTCTAGTGCTGTTTTTTCCAGAGCGTTGGTGTTCCTGTAGAGCACAGGTTGTTCAAATTGCTGTATTGTTCTTCTCCAACAGCTAGCACAGTCCCAGATAACTGAAGGTGCTTAATAAATGCTTGTTGATGGGTAAGCACAAATCGCAATTTGATAGGTCCTTCTCCATTTGGTGAGCCCCAACTTTGTTTCCAATTGTTTGCTACAAAGAAAATCCTGCTATGAATATTTAGGTATGTGATAGTGTGTATTTAAAAAAGGAAAAAAAAGCCCTCGAAATGTCAAATTGAAAATGTTTTTTTCCCCTTTTGTCAGAATCTTAACAGTACCTTTTCAAAATGGAAAGTGAGTGTATCATGCTATTGTTTTTAACACTTGAATTTATATTTTAAGATTGAAATGTAAAAAGAAAAAGTAGTCCATCATACTGACCTTTATTCTTCTTGAATATAATAAGGACTTGAAAATTTAGAAAAAAGGAATTTAGAAAACACAAACTTATGTAGATCGTGAGTTAAATATAGCTTTGTCATATGAAATAAGAGAAAAAGGAATTTAAAAAACATCTGAAAATCATCAAGTAAAAAATTTTTTGTAATCTTGACAGGGTAATATCTCTCCCCGATAAAGTAAGGGAATAAGGAAGGAATCATGTGGCATCATAATTATCACATATGAAGAGATGAACAGCATGGCTCCTGAGAGGTTATCATGCAGAACAAGAGTGCCCATGCACTAATGGGACTCTGCCCATTGGAACCATGATGGATTCAGAATCGATGGCATCTTGGAAGACTCTTCAGATCCTCCTAGTCACTGACCATGCATTTAGAAGTAGTTTTTTTTTTTTCATTCCTGATCTATTTCTGCTCTGATCACTAATTTCTTTGAGATACTTTTTTCATCTACCTTATATACATCTTGTAAGGATGCGCTTATGTTTGTCCTCTCTCTTAGAATGTATGCATCTGGAGGGCAGGAATTGTGTTTTTGCCCTTCTTGTGTCCCCAGTGTTTAGCACCATGCTTGGTGCATAGTAGGAGAAGGAAAAGGATTATGTATTTATTAAGCACCTATTGTGTTCCAAGCACTTTGGTAAATGCTTTACAAATATGATCTCATTTGATCCTTACAACAACCCTGCTCAGTAAGAGCTATTATCATCTTCATTTTCTGGCTGATGAAACTGAGGTAGACAAAAGTAGCAGGAGCTTACTAAATGTTAATTGAATGATGGAGTGGAGTGACTATCTGGCTGCCTTTGTTGGAATCAGGTGCAGAGTACAGGCACCGTTGGAATTGTGGGTGGTGAAGGTGACAAGGGGCTGCTAAGTGTTTTGGAGTGAGCCATCCTATGCATCTATGCATCTATGTTAACTGAATCACACTTTTCCTTCTGATTCTGAGTCCTTCTGCTAACCTTGGAAAGCTCGACTCATACCTGCTACCTGGAGTAATCTGGGACTGAATGGGACATTCAGAAATGAGTCCGAGGGGTCTTAACCTTTTTCAGCATGGATCTCTTGGGGAGTCATGGTTGTGCACTCTTGGGACCCCTTCTCAGAATTATGGTTTTCAGCGCAGCAATTATATTGAATGCAGTTATCCATGTGTGTATGTGTGTTTGTATATGTGTGTGTGTGTGTGTGTGTGTGTGTGTATTACACAGGCCTCTGACTTCTGAACTGGTCTGTTTCCCTCATTTTATAGTTGAGAAACTGAGGCCCAAAGTGATTAAGATAATTAACCCAGACCACACAGGTACTCAGGAATTCTCTGACTCCAAATCCAGCGATTTTTCTTCCTGTTTCCATGAGGCAGTGGATAATTTCACTCCTTTTAAGAGACGTTAGTGGACATTGAACAGTGGAAAACCACTGGGTAGTAGCATCCCAGTTTAGCAGCAAGAATCTGATTTGTCCTTTGCGAACTCCTCCATGGACAAAATGGTCGAGGACTATAGTGCTTTTGTTAATCTAATGTTCCATTTCACTGACAGTTACCTTGGATACTGTATTAATTTTCGAAAACACTGTGTAACAGAGGCTAATTGGAGGGGCAGCAACTCCATCTCCAGTGCTGTTAAAGGCCTTACACACAGGTCAGAGCGAAGATGCCATAATTTCAATGTCTTTGGACTATGTGCCTAGTGAATATGTTGATTGTGTTAGGAGGATAACTGGGTATGTTGGGGTATATAAAGAGAGCTATGTGGGATGGTAGGTTTGGTGGTGCCTGGTGAAAAGAGTGGGCAGAGAGGTAGCCTTTTTTCTCACTACTTTGAAAGAAAAAAAAAGAGACAGAGAAAGAAAGAGAGAGGGGGGATGGAGATTGAGAGGGAAGGGATGGAAAGGCGAGACAGAGAAAGGCAGGCAGACACAGAAAAATATATACACACACAGACATACAGAGAGAGAGAGAGAGAAAGAGAGAGAGAGAGAGAGAGAGAGAGAGAGAGAGAGAGAGAGAGAGAGAGAGAGAAAATCAGATAGTCGTAAAGATAGAGAAAGAGACAGAGAGAGGCACCCAGACAATATTCCTTCTGTGCCTGAGAAGATACTTCACATATCTTTCGAGGTGCTACATTACTGCATCCTCCCAGACTTCTGGCTGTGCCAGAGACCCTCCGTACACTGGAATGTGATTCTCAGATTCTTTTTACTTCCATTTGCTCAGGGCTGAGCCCCAATTTCTGAAGAGCATGTCGATATTGTATTCATAATTCCTTTAATACTTATTTCAGTTCCAATTGAATCTTTTACTATGACCATGCAGACATCTATTCTTGTCTGGTAGCTTGATACAACTTGAGTTTCTATGACCATAGAGGTTCCCATCTGAGCTACATGGTGGCTCCAGCCGCTCAAGCTTGCTCTCTCTTGTAACATAGCCCACAGGTATGAATCCATGAATATCCAAATGCAAGAGGCATTGAGATACCCATCACAGGATTCATCCTAGAAGGAAGAGAAATGAATACTTTATGGATGATTCAATATGGAATCCTTAGGATCAGGAAGTATCACCCTTGTCTAATATTCCATTTCATAAGACTTTGCACTTAGTGGCATCACTTTCTAATGTCAAAAAGTGATTCTTCGATCAGACTTCTGTAGACCCTGAGCTCACCTGTGGCAACCTAAGTGGGGAGCAAGGTCCTCTGAAAGGTGAACCAAGCATGAAAATCAAGACAAATGTGTGGAGGAGTGAAAGAGACAAGGGAGCAGGACAGGAAGACTGGAAGAGGTCAGACAGATAATATTCTAGCCTTTTCTCTTTTTTTTTTTGCTCAACTTGTCAACTCAACTGTAACCTGATGCTACCATCTGTAAGGCAGCGTTGTAGCCTTTGGAACAGAGAGCCTCTGCCCACTGTGCCATAGGCTCCTACTAGTACTGCTGACTCCAGCCTCTCACCCTCCATTCTCCTTTGACATGCATAGTTGAGGTTAGGGAATTTGTGCCTCGTGGGTTTGAGGTTTCATCAAGAGAGAAAGAGGGAACCAGTGTGATTTCACTAAGGAACTATTTTTTGCCACACAAATTCCCTTTTCTCCCCCCTTTGAAATGGCAGTGGAATAACTCATGACAGATTGTCTTAGACTGGAGCCTATGTTAGCTACACAGTAGTTAGAACTCATCTAAAAATAAGCCGTTTTTATTTGTTAAAGATGTATATGACTTCCTCTCTTGTTTCCTTTCCCTTACAACACTGAGTCAGTATACAGAAATTGTGAGCATAACATTACTGGCCAGTCTTACAGGGTTATTAAATGGATTGGATGCCCATATCTAGCTGCGCTCCCTAGAAACTTCCATCTGCCAATGATCTCACTTGTGTGACTACTCTCTACACTTTTATAGTTCATCTCCACGTGGACCTTCTCAACCTGTGTGGTTGATGTCTTCCCCATGAGGTCTACTTAAGGCATTGGAGCCCATATTCCGTTCTGAAGTTCTCTCTAGATCACCATTCTAGATCTTGGGCTGGCTAGCCGTTGCCAGTCTTACCATTGGATTGGCTCATCTTCTCTCATCATTTATGCCATTGCTGATTTCTTGTCATCGATGCTTTTACCCCAGGTTGTACATTCGTATTGTCACCAGTGCCGTGCTCTCGTAGCCTCTCACCCGCTGTGCATTCTGTCCTTTGCTCTTGGCCTCGTCTGCCAGTCTGGTTCTTCTCAGAGAGTAGCATCACATGACTTACAATCATTGCTCTTCATGGGCAGCATGTGAGTATGAGTAAAATAAACAGTCTGAGATCACTGGGAAGCAGTCGGATGCCCTTAAAATGCTGACTCGGCAATCCATGGACAGCTATTCCAATCATGGCTGGAATTCCAAGGTTCTAAGCTGGAAGAACCACCAACTCAACTCTACTCCTTCACTCTTATTTTCCATATCTGAGTTTTTCTTTTCCCTGGTGCCTATGGTCCACTGAGGATTCTCTTCAATTTATTCCTGGCAGGAACAATAGTGGACCTTCTCTCTGGTCATCCTTGATATTACCATACATATTGGTTTCGCTGGAGCCACATGAATTATCCTCCCCCTCTCAGATCTCCCATCATTTGTTTTGGTTGAGTTCCCTGGAGCTGTCAGTGTTGGTAAGGAGAATTTCAAGTTAGCAAGTTTTTGAGTCCATATGGGAATTCCAGGCCCACAGAGGCAGTAGAAGAGGGGAGGAAAGTGGGTGTCTTTCCAACCCCAATGTATTTTGTTGAAAAGTATTGAGCATTTAAAGAAATGAAAACAAAAGTGGGAAGACGAACAACAAGCCCCTGGGTTGCAGTTACCATTTTAGCAGCAAGTAAACATGTTCACACATTTGCTCAGTTGGATACATTTTTCACTTGCCTTTCTATTTGTTTGCCTCATCAATGACTGGTCTTTCACTAATATCGCAAATATGAGAATAATGAAGTTGAGTGAAGGTGAGATGGGAAGCAGTGATGAGGGAGGGAGGCTGTTGCTCACTCATAATGCTCCAGTCACAAGCACAGGAGAGTCTGAAGTTACCTCTGGAGTTCATGTGCTGTCATTAATTCCTGGATTTTCTGGCACGTTGGGAACTGAGACTGTTTTAGATATGAGAGCTTAGGTGATGTGGTGGTTTTATTTATGCAGTAATGGGTGCCGTGGAAATTACCATGAAGGTGTTCTCTTCTTGTCAGACAATCAATCAACAGGCATTTATTAAGAGTCTACTATGTTCCAGGCACTGCGCTAAGCACTTCCTGAGTCTGCCCTTCATCCAGCAGGTGAACTTAGGTAAGGCATGTAGCCCCTTTGTCTACCAGAGAGTCAGCAGGGTATAGTGGATGAAGCTCTGCCCCAGGAGTGAGTTTCATTTGAGTTCAAATCCTGCCTCCAACCTTTACTGGTAGAATGATCCCAAGCTAATCCTTTAACCACTTTGAGCCTCAGTTTCTACATTTGCAAATATGAGAGGGTTCAATGGGATGACTTCTAATGTTGTTTCTAGTTCTACATCTATGACATTATGATTCAGTCCTTTTTTCTCAGATGTGTATGTATGTGTAAGTATACATATGTACATGCACGTGTGTATATTTATTATATACTACACACACACACACATATATATATATGTATATATGTATATATATATATACATATATATATATATATATATATATAGTACCACACACATACACACAAAGCAAGAAGTGGGTTCCTGTGACTAACCTGGGCCAACTAGTCAAGGAAGTGAAGATCGAGTATATATAAGCACGTATGTATAGGCATATACATGTGCACACATATGTGCATGTGTGTCCATATCTGTCCATGTTCTTCTTGACTCACCCTTTCCCAACTTGGTTATTAGATAACCTCACAGTTATTCTAGCAGAAGAGAAATTTTTTGTGCTTTTTAAGATTTATCAGTGATTTGCATCTTTATCCATACATAGATAGCGTGCCTATTAAACTTGCAGATGGCACAGATTTGAGAAGGAGCACAAACATGTTGGATCCAGGAACATCTCAGCAGGCTTTCATAGTGAGCCAAGTAGAATAGATCAGATTAAACCAGTTGATTTTTATGCTTTCTTTTGGGTTCCCAACGTGCACTTCCCAAGTACAAGATGAGGGGAGAGAGTTAGATTATTTTGTTCTGACAGTATCCAGGGGTGGCATGGGGACTGCTTGTTTCTTATGAGCTCACGGTGTGATGTGGCAGCCACAGAAGAGACTGTACCGTTAGACCATGTACCATTAGAGACTGAGATGAGAGGCAGATAGGTCACAATGAAGGAGTCGATATGCCTTCCATCACCTGCTCTGGTCAACCCACACTTGGAATACTGTGTTTATTTCTGGGTACCATGTTTAAGGAATGCCATTGAGGAACTGGATTGTGTCCTGAGCAGGAAACCCGGAGAGCGAAGGGCCTCTCTGAAGCCATGTCGTATGACGATCAGATAAAGGAGCCTAAAGTAGGGAAGACTTACACAGAACATACAAGGTGCCTTTAGCTGCTTGGAGGACCGACTTCTGAAAAAGGGTCAGATTGAGGCAGAGCTAGCATCAGTGGGTAGAAATTTCCAAGGAACTGTTTAGGGTTGTTTGGCTATTAGCTGAAATAGATGGTCACGGAGCCTCCCAGCTCTGAGTTGCCATGATTCCACTGCTCCTTATTTCTTTTGTCTGCTTATTCTTTGCAGTGAGATTGGGACATCATCCTGCAGCCATGAGTGAATGGCATGTGTTGTGATCCCATGCACTTCTCCTAGAGGGTTCTAGGCACAACAATTGAAGAACGATTGTCAACTTATTATATCTCAAGTGGCCAAGGGATGGAGCACTGTGAGCGAACCATGAAATGTCATCCCTAATAAAAGGAAATAAACCATACAGTCAGGAGGAAGCTAGGGTGCTCAACACTCTGGGGACCTGAGAGAGGTCTGGAGCGAGTGTTGTTCCATGGTTATGGTGTATGCCATAGGGTCCACGCACGCCTTTCTGGCAATGATGTTATGTCAAAATGAATGAAATGAAAGCAGGTCATAGAACTCTTATACTCATGTAATTTAAAACCTCATCACACCCAAAGAGATGGCGATAACGACAGCAGGATTGATGGTGGTGGTGGTGGTGACGATGATGACGATGATGATGGTAGCAATGGCAGTAATAATAGTAGGAAATGGCTAAGATCTGAGAATGTCATCAAAAAGCCCTCAATGGATGAAAGTCACATGAACTTTGCCCATAGTAGCTTGAACAAAAGGAGTGAAAAAACATGTTTCAAGTGCATATTTGGTGCCAAGCGCTTTTCTAAGCGCTGGGGATACAAATAGATAAAGGGAGATAGTGCCTGCTCTAATGGGAGGATACAATTCATTGAAAGCATTGCCACAGGGCTGCTGGAGAGGCTGGGAAGAGCAAAGGCTTCAGAAGCAAGGGCAGGGGCTAGGCCCAAAGATCCCTAGGTCTCTTTAGTAGGTCAGTTGACTGTGCTGAGGTAAGACAGATGGCCACAACTAGGGAACCACCGAACCAAAGGAGTAGAGTTAGTGAAGCTGTGTGACCAAGCCAGACTCCTGGATGGATTCTGTGTGGCTCTGGCTGGGGCTGTAGATGAAGGAGGAAGGCAATGGAGGAGGGAGCTTCCTGCTACCCAGCTGTGCCAATTGGGCTCAGGGGCAGCATAAGCAAGGGCAGAATGTGAGGAAGGAGTAGTGTACCTCCCATGACCGAAAGCCTTCCCGATACCAGTCGTACCCAATGAGATCTTGCCAAATAATGAATCCTTATCCAGGTACATGTAAGAATAAGTAGAAAAAAAAGTAACTATAGGTAAGCCTCTTTACCATCATGAGCCATCATGTTAGAAAAAAATTAAAAAGAGAGATTTTGATGTGTAGTTAAATATGTTAGGTGTTTTCTTTTGTTTTTTTGTTTTTGGAACTTGGATCCAGCCTATTCAGGGATCCTCCTTGAAGCTTCTACACAGAACCTGCTAGTACTTTGGTTGGCCACCTCAACAGAATAGAAGTTATCTCAGGAAGGCCTTTGTGGCTTGTATGATAATTTGCAGATGACATCGCTCCCGCTGGACCAAGGCCCGGGAGGATGGAGAGCTTCATCAGTGCAGCACAGAATCCTCAAGGGAAAATCTAAGTGGGTAACACCCGTTGGTGAGAGCATAACATGCACATTTGTGCAGGCTCAGCTTCTCGGACAGACCTCGTAAGTGGATCCGAGTCTGCACCAAAGGAGATGAGAAGGCTGCACTGCATTTGGGAAATGTCTCTCATTGAGCTCACGCTGCTCCCCAGCACAGAAACTCCCCTTTGGGACATCACTGTTTTCTTGGTGATACAAACATGGTAGTATTATGCTCTTCAGCAGATCAAGGGAAAGTTAAGATTCTGTATGAATAGAAAAAGAAGGGAGCTATTTAGGGAATAAAGGATGTCAGATAGATAAGCACCAGGGTTCCATTTTTATCCACAAAGTTTAGAATACTTAGAGGAAAAAATGTTACCCTTTGCATAGGCCCTCAGACATGACTGGGAATTGCATAAACTGAGAAGATATTGAAGAGTTCTGATCTGCAGAGGTAACTTCTCACAGGGATGTAATCCCAAATGCACCAGGAAAGCAAAATAAGATGGCATTTGTTTTTAATTTATTTTTCTAGTTTCCATTTCAGCTTCTTGAATTGCTGAGCTTGTGGTCCACTACAACCCTAAGATCTTTCTCTTATGAATTCCTTTTCCTTAAAGTCTTCTTAACTTGTACTTGGTCTTTTTTTTTTTAATACATAAGCTGAAATTTCCATCCAACTCTATATTTCTTTTTTTTTTTTGAAAGTAACTCATAGAATTTATTACATACTTAAAAAAACAAGAAGCGTATAACAGAGGTTCATGGCTTCATTATAGAATCATCTTTTTGCATTATGTTGTATTTATGGAAATGTTCTTTTTAGAGGTATTTTTATTCATAATAAAAATTTTCCAAAATAATTTTCCAAAAAAGAAAAAGGCACCCCCAATTCCT
>CM053626.1:6732433-6764804 GCA_028646595.1 Phalanger gymnotis | reverse complement strand
GTCCTGCTTCCCTCTGCCCCTTTGTGGGTTCTGTAGTTCTAGAATTGGTTCAGAGCCATTTTTTCATAGGTTTTTGGAGGGACTTGGAGGGGAGCTCACGCCAGTTACTGCTTTCCAGTCGCCATCTTGGCTCCGCCCCTCCCAACTCTATATTTCTAACCTTGTTTTCTTCAGCTCCCTATTCCATCCAGTGACTTTTTTCAAATCAGATTCCATTATCCAGCATGTTAGCTTTCCTTTTCCATTTCATGAACTTTAAGAAATCCATAGTATTCTCATTTTTGTGTAACTAGGCTTCCATCTTTCCAAAGGAGCATTAAATTGCTTTTTTACAACATCCTTTACTCAGTAATACTCAGAAATTGTGCCCCTGTGAGACTTCCTAACATCTTGAGAGGAAAGCTTTGATTCTCATTTTCTAGATCCAGTAACTCGGGTGCTGTGAGGACTAAATGCTTGGTCTTTAGACGTGTTCCTTTACAATATTCGCATATATTTCAGTGCTTTAATTCTGATAATATTTGCCAACTAATGATTTACTTTTCTCAGCCCATCCCTTGATGGAGCAGCCATCTCTTCAAGAACAGCAATTATCTGTCTGAGCCATTTTACAAAGAAAGGTCCATGTGCATCAAGAAAATGAGAACTACTTCGAAGCTCCCCAGAATGGACGACAGTGACCCATCCTATGCTTTCAGATGTGCCGCTTGGGGCCTTGTGAATTAGGCCAACTCCTGTCTCTCACTTCCATAATGCTTTGAAACTTGGTGACAAAATCCTTCATCCCCAACTGCCCTGAAGTGCAGACTTTTTGATGACTAAGTGAGCTATTGGGCCGAACCCCTCATTGAGGTTGGAAGGAGGATTTTCAAGTTAGGAAATGGCGTTAATAACTTGTGGTCATAGGATCTGCTTTTTCTATGAATGGGGAAACTGAGGACTAGAAGAATCAGATGACCATAGCTCTGAATTCAAAGGGACCTCCAACGCCGTCTGGTCCATTTCCTTTATTTTACAGATGACAAACTGAGGCTCAGGAAGGTGAAATCTGGCATGCCTGAGATCATACGAGTGCACAGGCCGGGATTCCAGCCTGGCTTCTGTTTCTCCTAATCCAGCATTCTTCCTGTTGTACTCATTTGTCTCTATTGTACCACTTAAGTAGAGGTAATAAGGAGCTCAATCAGTAAGCCTTTAGTCAACTAATGTGCAGCTAGTTGGGACAGTTGATAGAGCAGTGGGCCTGGAGTCTTCCTGACTTTAAATCCAGCCTTAGGCACTTACTAGCTGTGTGGCCCTGGGCAAGTCATTTAAGCCTGTTTGCCTCAGTTTCCTCACCTGTAAAGTCAGCTGGAGAAGGAAATGGCAAACCGCTCTAGTACCTCTACCAAGAAAACCCCAAATGGGATCACAAAGAGTCAGACATGATGGAAAACAGCTGAACAGCAATGAAGTCACTTAATGAGTCCACATATTAGGGAGTAACTGGAGGCTTGCATTTAAATCCCACTTCTGGGCCCTCCCTGTGTGATTGCAGCCCTTTTCTTTCATTACTCCAGGCCTCAATTATTTCTTCTGTAAAATATAGATGTCAGACTGGATTGGAGCTCTTCATGTTTGTGTGTGTGTGTGTGTGTGTGTGTGTGTGTGTGTGTGTGTGTGTGTACGTGATGGACCCTTTTTTGCAATCTGGTAAAATATATGGACATTGCCTTAGAATCACATTTTAAAATTAGTAGAATAAAATACATAGAATTACAAAAGAAATAGAATATATTGAAATATGATTATCGAAATATTTTTTAAAAGTCCCAGACTGCCGGGTCTGAAGACCTGGATGAGATAATGTCTGAGGCCCTTCCAGCTCTAGACCTATGATAATGTCTCTGTCACTTAGGCTCGTGGAGGACTCAGTTTCCCCATCTATAACCTGAAAGGACTGTGAGTCCTCTGATTCCACACTGCCTCATTGTGGAGGAAGAGGGAAGGGAAGGGAAGGGGAAAGTGATAAGCATTTATATAGCCACTGCCATGTGCCAGGCATTTTACAGATCTTATCTCATTTTACCTTCACAACAAGGCTGAGAGTCTGAGGTAGTTGCTGTTTTTATCCCCATTTTACAGCTGAGGAAGCTGAGACAGTCAGAAGTTAAGTGACTCACCAAGGATCACGCAACTAGGAAGCATTTGAGGCTGGATTCACATTCAGGTCTTCCTGACTCTAAGCCCAGCTCAGCTCTTGTAGAGAGCCAGTTCTTGGTGTCTCTGCTGGCAGAGCCCAACTTCTGCCTGCTCCCACTGTGCTAGAGCTGGTTTGGACTCAGGTGCTAGGTGTGTAGCCTCATCTCCAGGGGCTCATCCTCCGCCTGGCCCTGGGCTGATGAATTTTCCCTCAGGAGCTGTGCCTTTCAGAAACCCATTTCCAAGGAGGGGAATGTTGGTTTTGGTGAAATGTTCCCATCAGTGCTGGTCCTCATGATTCACTGGAGATTCCAGCTCTGACAAAGCCACCCAAGCCTGGGAACTTGCTGCTCTTCCCTCTTTTGGCTGCTTGGAGAAAGCAAGCTGAGGAAAGGGCCCCGCCCCCGCAGCATGGCAGCCTTTGCCGAGGCTGTTTGGGGTAGAACATCCCCTCCAAGGACCCCTTACTTATTGCCATTCCTCAGCTGAGATTGGAGGAAAAGAGGCAGGCTATCACTGGACAGTGAGCAGGAAAGCGTGTTGCTATTCTCCTTTCCTGTCTCAAGATCCCAGTTTCCCAAAGTTTGAAATGGTTTTTTTTCCCATTTGTCAGGCTCAAAAGTGATAGAGAAAGCCTGAGGACCGGGAGTCATAAGAAACTATTGTCAAAAAAAAGAAACTATTGCCAGCTTCACCTCTTAACTGAGGGCCCTCAGGTAGGTCCTTGCCTTCCCTGGCTCAGTTTCCCGCTCGCCCCGTTGGGTGGTTGGATTAAGTCATCCCATGTGACTGTGTGAGCTCATGCCCGTGTACGTCTGCTCACCATGACTTCCTTTCATATTGAGCAATACTGGAAATGGGGATCTGTGTAAATCAACAAGAGAACGTGAAATTCAACAGGCAATTTCAGTCTCTCTCAATGGCAAACTCATCCATGTCCTTGAAGCTGTAGCTCTTCTCAGGGAGTATGATTCTTAGGTGTGAATGAGCTCTAGACCTCGACATTTCTTAGCCTTTGGGTTGGCAGACTTCATGAAATATTGGTTTGTAGGACTGTGGATGAAAGATGGAAGGGATCTTTTCTAATCCTCTTATTTTGTAAGTGGGGAAACTGAGGCCAGGAGGGGTTAAGTGACTTGCCCAGTTTGAAATAATTAGTAAGAGGCAACACTGAGATGCTTTGGATTTTAATTCAAGTTGCTTAATTTCTAATTCAGTTTTTTTCCTCCCACTCTCCTAATTGTCTCCCATATATTAAATTATATTTTAGAATCTTAGAGCTGGAAGGGGTTTGAAGCTTGGCCTGGCAGTCCGTTGCATTTTGTTGCTGCCGTTCATTCGTTTCAGGCACGTCCGACTCTTGGGCCCCTGTGGGGTTTGTATGGCAAAGATGCTGGAGTGGTTTAGTTCCATTATGCAGTGGATGTCATTTGTAAGTTCTCCCATATATCCTCCTCATTCTCATATGACCAGGCTCTGATTTCTCCTCCATGCCCCAGGAATTCCTCATAGGGAAATATCATCATCTTCTCAGATCTAGTCAGCTTTGGTGCTCACACCTCATCACTACCCTCTATCCTTCAGATTGTAAGGCAGACCGTGAATTCCAAGATTATCATCGAAGGTGGGGCCCTTGGGCCAGACAGCTCCTGGCTGCCCCACCTGGCTGCCCTGCTTGGGATTTCCCTGGCATTGGATGCCTCCTGCTTGCTTTTGTGTGATGTTTTCCACTAGACTTTAGATTGTAAGCATTTTGAGGGCAGGGATTATCTTTCTTTGTGTATGTTTCCCTTGCTTAGCACAGTGCTTGGCATGTATCAGGCCCTTCAGTGTTTGTTGGCTGGCTGACCATATACTGCATTTGAAATATTCTTCCTGATGGCTTTCATCTCTCAATGTTCTCCCTCTTTGGTTTCCCACAAGTGTACATCCTCATGAGGATGTGTCATTCACGTCTAGTAGTGTTGGAATACTTGGGGATCATTTTCTCATAATTTGAATGCAAAGTATATTCGGACTATATTCTGCAATTAGTTTTAGGCACCCCAGCTTAAGAAGACATAGATAAGTTCAGAGCCGTTAGATAATGGCAGTGTGGATAGTCAAAAGTCTTTAGTCCATGCATGATTGCATTTCAAAGGAAATGAAGATATTCAGTGTGGGGAAGAGAAGGCTCAGAGAGC
This sequence comes from Phalanger gymnotis, assembly GCA_028646595.1. Classification (NCBI taxonomy): domain Eukaryota; kingdom Metazoa; phylum Chordata; class Mammalia; order Diprotodontia; family Phalangeridae; genus Phalanger; species Phalanger gymnotis. Next base: position 6,760,440 of record CM053626.1, on the reverse strand, counting down.
ATTGGGCGCTAGAGCTGTTTGGAAGTACTTAAAGACCTTTGGCCCCCAGGGACAGAAAACCATGGGTGCCATGGGTGGAAGTTTGAAACAGACAAATTTGGTGTGTGTGTATGCTCAAGAATTTAGAGCGCTCACAGATAGATAAGTAGATAAAGGAGGATTGTACCTTTGCTTTCATTGGTATGAGGGATCCTCAGATGAGTAGATGTCCTTCACCAATTTAGGTCAGCATCCATAATCATAATACTATAATATTTTTGTGTTCATATTATATATGTATGTCCATGTATTTTTTCCCTTAAAATAAGCTTTATTGGTGCTTTTGGTTTCTGTATCATTGGCATTACCTTAAGCTAAGCTGAACCCTTGGAACCAAGAAATGTTGAAACCCGCTTCTCTAGTTTAGTAGGCACCAGGTTCATCTTTGTGGATTGTCAAAGCATTACAAGTGTTGGGAACTTATTCATGAACTTGGACAATGGCTTTGTCACCCCACCCTAGTTCTGTCACCAGCCAACTGAGTAAGCAGGTCATCTACCTATGGAATACGCTCACTGGTACCTGTTGCTCCTATAGCTGGGGAATGTTGGGCATTTGGAATGAGATCTTAAATAGGATTTTTTTTTTAATGGAAAGCTCTGTGCATCAATTGATAAGTCACCAAGCATTTAGTAGGTGCCACTCTGCAGGTAGCACTCTGCTAGTTCCTGCAGAGACAAACACAAAGAAGCCATAATAGTCCCTGCCCTCAAGGAATTTGCATTCTATCAAGGGAAACAGCATTCACTTCTATAAGAACAAAATCAACAAAAGACTATTTAGTAGGTGTGTGTGGGGCGGGGGAAGGGGAAGTTGGGAAATCACAATGACAGCCCTGACATCATTTGGACAAGCCAGCAACTACAATGCTTTCCTTGACCCTTGGGTTTCTTCCTTTTCAGATGAATCCTGGAAGCAAGACCCTGGAAGAGCGTCGCTCCAGTTTGGATGCAGAAATCGACTCTTTGACCAGCATCCTGGCAGACCTAGAATGCAGCTCCCCTTATAAGCCGAGGCCCCAGCAGGTAGGCATTCAACTATCGCCTTTGGGCTGTGTTCTCAGTTACCAAAAATCAGTCAACCACAAGTTTGCTGATTGGAGGGAAAAGGGGAAAAAACCCACCAATTTTCCAGCCTTTTAATTTTATTGATTGATTTTCCTCTAAGGGCAAAGCATCCAAGTTGACATCTTATGTAACATCCACATGCACAGGGGATGCTCTTATGACATGAATAATTGCCCCAGGGCTGATGGGAGGATTAACAGCACGATCTCAGTCCAGTCTGGGTGGCCTTTAGTACACAGTTATCCACCTGATGAAAAAAAAAATATTCGACATCAATGGTGTTGCTGTTTTCTTGACCGTTTCATGCATTATCCCATATTCCCAAGTGATGGTGCAAATGGGGTCCTGGGCTTCCCTTCTTTTCTATGGTCATACCTTCCATGACCACCTTTCAATGAAGGCAATTCTACACTATCTCCTGCATACCCAGCCACCTTGACTTTTTCTCCATTCACACTTACTTCCAGTATCCATTCTAGACTGATGACTGGATTACTGGAGAAATACATTATGGAACAAGGCCACTGATTTCATGTCACCTTTTTAGCAGAACCAGTGGAAACCAAGGAACTCAGCTGCCTCTAAAAACATGCTACCAGCGCTCAGAGCACCGGAGTTCAAACCACTCTGTAGTAATAGGACTGTTTTATAGGTGTGCTTCTTACCTCTCTTCAGTTTTTGACTTTTGACCCTCTCTGTGGTTGCCAAGTGTCTCAGCTGGATAGAGTGTTGGAATGGCAGTAAGAAAGGGTTGAAATCCTGACCCCATCTCTACCTGTATGACTCTGAGGAAGTCACTTAAACTGCCATACTTTACTTTCTCACCTATCCAATGAGGGGATTGAACTTGCTGCTCAGCCCTGTTCCTGCTGCTACCAACCTATGATCCTTTGCTCTTTCCACCATTTTGCTGGATGGAGTTTGAGTGGAACTCAGCAGTTCTGTCCCCAAATGCTTATCTTCTAAAAGCCGATATTTGTTACCTCAATAAACCCGAGCATACTTTTTCTTGAGCAGTTTCCTTTAGAGTTTTAGATTGCCATGAACTCTAAGGATAACCTACTCTCCTGTCATCATTCCCCATACCCCTTAACAGAGCTTTAATTCATTGAGTCTCTGCCTACACATGCCCCTCAGAAACTATCAGGTTTTATTGAGAACATAAATCCATTCCCTTTTGGAACAAATAAACTCATCTCATACTTAAACCCTTGAAGCTTTGCCATTAACACTGCAAACACAGAGTCCAGATTTACCGTTTTTCATAAGTGGATATCAGCAAAGGATACCAGCTCTGGCATGATCCCCCTCCTTTGGGATGATAGTTTCCTGCTATTCTCTAGAAGAGATGCTCTCTCCCATGAAGGAATCTCAGTGAGATCACCACACTGCTAGTAAAACCCACTTAAATTAGAACATGCAGGAAATGGAGGGGGCTGGGAGGAGGTGTTCTTTCTCCATGTCTGTTCTCTATTTAGGAATGAAAGGAAGATGCTTCCTCACTTTCCTCCTGCCATAGTTGGGCACGGAGGAGTGAGGGAGTTAATGGTGGAGTGTCTTTTTTTTTTCCTGAATTATCTCTGCTCTGGTGGATTCGAATTAGATGTGTTAATATTTATTGGCTCACATAATTATATGCTGTAAGGACAATAATTGCACACACAAAATATTAAAAATTTGTGCCAGGAGATGATGACGTCTGGGTAAATGTGTCGCGTTGTAATTAAGAGGGACTTAAAAAGTCCTAGAAAGGTTTCCTGTTAATGCATATCTTTGATGTTTCCTTTTTTGATCCACAGTACATCTCAAAAATGGGTGAGTCACCTGACTATTTAAAGACAAGAGAGTGGGGCTGAAATTTCTCATTAGAAAAGCGTTTTGTGTTTTTGAGCATCTTGTGCTACTGGCGTGCTTTGATATGATGGGTTCAGTGAAAAGGGGCATTTGTAGGAGTGGACCAAGGGCCAGGCCATCCACATCACCAGCCATCATGGCTGAGTACTCCAATGGACTTTGTTGCTCTGGGTTCTGTCTCCAATGCCAATGTCAAACCATCTTGCCATTGTCCTGAACGACTCTTGTCCATGTACTTCCCTAGTTTTGTGGTTGGTGAAAAGGCTGAGGGGACTCCACTCCCCTCATTGGCTGAGGGACAAGATTCACTTATGCTTGACATCACATCAAGTCAACAAGCATTTATGAAATGCTTACTCTTGTGTCCCAGGCACTGTGACCAATACTGGGGGGACATATTAGTGACCAAGGAAGGCTCTTCCTGCTTGCTGTCACATAAAGAGGAGAAGGTGTTTGGCTAGGATTTTACTAGGGAAGGGGTTGCCTTTACCAGATTTTACCTTGGGGGTAAAACATGAAGGAATGAAAGCTTTTATTGTTTTTTATATGAAAAAGTGTCTACTATGTGTCAAGTCCTGTGCTGTCCCTTGTGGATAAAGATACAAAGAATAAAATTCCCTGTATCCTGAGATCTTACACTCTAATATAATGTAAATTGCATTCTAATGTAACTTAGCTACTCCCTTCAGCGGTATCCAGGGAAGGGAGTCACAATCTAACACAATGTCTGGTACAAGCCCATTGACTTGGTTTGTTAAGACTTGTCAAATCAGAAAGATTGCAAGTGGAACACTCAGGTCATCGTTTGATACTTGCCTTTTGTGGATGCTCAGGCTATCTACTGAAATCCTCTTCCTAGTCCAAGCCTGAATTATGTACAGGAAGGGGCCCCTGTTCTCCTTAGGCCCCATGGAAACTCCCAACTCATGTGCAAGAGCATTAATAAATGCAGACCCTTTATAATTCTCAGTAGCCCCTGTGGTAATAATGTCCTTTTTTTATTAAATTAATTTTGTACTACTTACCCATTTTCCAGTGAGGAAACAGAGATTAAAAAGTCAGTAGACATGGTCCAGATCTACACATTGCTTCTGAGGTAACATGTAATCTCCCGTACCCACTAAGCGCATACCTAGGAAGAATTTTAGCCACAGAAATGGGTGAGAGTTGTGAAACATCGTGCCCTGATCAGTCTTTTGGCTTTTTAAAATCTTTTTTAGGGGCTTCCCTATAGAGATCATTCATTGGCATCTACATCTTGGAAGGTCTTTGTGTTAACTGGGCCGAGACATGGACAGGATGGGGAGAGCAAGCTGGCTTGCCTTGGTGGAATGATCTGTTAACGATTGCCAAGTTTCCTTCTAAAATTAAGGCCTATCTTTTTAATACCAATATTTTCCAGCATATTGTTATGGCTACGAAATGTCCAACATTGTAGTCTCCAATGAATTGGAAATAATTCTTCCCCAGAGGCCCTTGGGAATGCATGTGCAGGTTGGACATGAACACCCTTCCAAACACTGGAAATCAGACTTACGAGGGAGATAGTGTAGGAAAAACATCTACAGGAGCAAGAATGAGCTAAACAAAAGATACAATGGTCAGGTTCTGAGTGAGGGGTCACCTCTGGGTATGTTCTATGCTCTGCTGAGATTTTCTAGATGTCAGCAGGATGCCCAGAAACTCTCTGTTAGGCTGAGTAGACTCCCTATGTTGAAGCTATGGGGAGATCTGGTGAGTTGTTTGCATGGAAGGGGAAGTTTGGGATGGATGCTCAGCAGTGAGCGGCATCTTTTGCAGGAGTGCCCACAATAATGGGGTTCCTGATCCATTTGACTGTTCTAGAGCCTTCAGTGGCCAGCCTTGCTTCTAGGCCTTTTTTGCTTATGGCTGTCCTTGAAACTGATGAGACCCCTGTAGCTCTGGGTGTGTGTGTAGGACTGCACCTAGAGGTGGTTCCCCACAGATAACAAGGGAACAGCTCTGGCTTTTTTTGGTGAGGTCTTTAGTTTGCATTGATTCCTAAAGACAGACAAGCCCAGCCTGTGCAGCTGCTAACAAGGCCTGAGCCAAGGATTGCCAAGAAACCCATAGCTGGGGTTCTGATTATTCCTCTGGGGAGAGAAGATAAGATCTAGAAAGAGGCGGGGAGGAAGCACTTGATCAGTGTTTGTTGGGGAGCTGATTCTATCACTGGCCTTCCCCCCAATAGTCCCTAGGCCCAAGATCATGTCAGCTCTTTCCGAACATCAGTGTTTTCATCTGTCCGACAACAATAGCAATAAAACCACAACATCATTTCTTCATATAGTGGTTTAAGGTTTGCAAAGCCTTTCAAATCTTTACTTATTTTCTCCTTACAACAGCACTGTGAGGTAGGTGCTCTGTTACCTACATCTTACACTTGAGGAGCCTGAAGAAGACAAAGGCTTAATGACTTTCCAAGGCTCATGCCTCTAGTAATTGTCCAAGGCTGCATTTGAACTCATGTCTTCCTGATTCCAGGTCCAGCGCTCTTTCCACGGAACCAACTAGTTACCAATTTTACTCTATACCTCGAAGAATTCTTTGGGGGGAAAAAATGCTTTTGTAGACCTTGCTACATAAGTGTGAGCTAGTAGCCTTACTTGGTGTTTCTTCTGTTATCACTTTGTCTGGGGCCCCTTGAGTTCATCCGAAGCTGATTTTCGAAGGCACATACCAGTGTTCAGAGGGTATTCAAAGGCTTTAGAGCTGGAAGGAGCCTTAAAGGTCATTTGGTCTGAGTCATTTTATAGATGAGAAAACTGAGGCTCAGGAGGTGAGGGGATTTGCTGTAGGTTCCAAGGTAGAATATGGAAGGTCTGAGTATTAACTAGAGCTCTTTCCACAACATGATGCTCACCTTGCATACTCACAAACGGATTTCTATTTCTGTCTAAAACTGATGGCTTTGTGAAGGAATGGTTTCTTCTCTGTGCCTCTGGTTTCTAAGTACACAAGTCCATTGGAGATTATGACTTGTGATTTTATGGGGAATGGTCCTGGAGTCCTCAATTTTATTTTACTTCTCTTATTTTGGACCATCCCTTAGCACACTAAGTCTCCTGGACCATGTTGGTTCTTGGCAATTCCCCAGATATCCTGCTGACTGAGCTGGTGGGTTGGTCATGGTCTAGTAACACAGTTTCCTTTCCTTGGCAGTCAACACAATAGACACTGCCCTTCTTCTGCTTCCTGCCCATGGATTTCCTGTCATTAATTCTCTACTCAATTCATATTACTCCAACTTTGAAAGCTGCTCCTTCAGTGGGGTGTGATAATTTATTTACTTTTGGAGGGACTGCCTTCTACCTCTTCTCAAGGGCAGCAACATGGCAATTCTATCATACCTGCATCCTTCTACAAATGTCCTCTTACCACGACTAGAACACAGGAGCATTCAAGGAAGCAATGCCCATATTCTTCTGTCAGAAAGTATTAGTGGGAATAACATTAAATTTGTGATGGAATATCTTTTCCATCTGGGACTTTTTTGAGCATTGGCTGACTGATTACCTCATAGTCTAGACCCCACCAAATTATCATGCAATGTGTGTGTGTGAATGAGGAATTATGAGTAAATGAATATGGGAAGTTCAGGCAAATGGCCTAGCAGAGGAAGTTCCTAGTTCAATATAAACATGCCAGAACATGAAGTAGCCTCTCTAGATAAAGAAGCTGAGAGTGGGAGTAGGAGTTAGGTGGATTGGTCAGGATCATCTGCTAGAAAGTGTCTGAGGCAAAAATTGAATTGAAGTCTTCCTGACTAGACATTCAGTGCACTACCCTATGTACTGCTGGGCTGACTCTATACTTTCATTTCGCCAGCTGCCATAATGTTCCCAAATGGGCCTTGATTCCACTGTTGATGGCATAACTGGCTGACAATATTAGGAAATTAGATCATTTCAAATATCCCCACTTTACTATATCTGAAAGGACAGTGGCAATGGACACATTTCTATGCCCACTTGGGCTTATTTTAACATCTGACAAAGCTTCCAACTCATAGCAGCAAGACAATGGAAAAAAAAAAGAGGTGAAAGCAAAAGAAAAACTTCTTGTAGCAACTCTGCCTTCTCTCCAAAAGAGAGACAAGATGCACGAGAAATTAGCAACCATGTCTTCTGTTTTTCAGAATACGACCACTCCAGCCACATGGCGTACTCACATGTGGCCACATTCCTTCCTTATGATATTCAGACTTTCTTATCTCTACTGTGTTAAGAATTGAAGACAGTTACTTAATAGAGGCCAAGAATTTTGCCAAATATGAAGGTCAAAGGGTATGTTCCTTTACAAGGCTACTTTGGTTTTAAATATTGCCTTGTTTATAAAGGGAAAGCTGTCTCCTCAGTATAATTCAATGCCTGGACTCCAATGGTAAGGCTCCTGTCCTTGAAATCTGTCATACTGGATTAAGTCCTTTCCCTGTGGGCATTAGATATCGACTGATAGTTCTTCATATTACCTAGAATGGCAGAACAGGCTAACCCTTAACCAAGTCATTGAGTAGTTGTAGATCCTTTGCCCTCAGGTCCTTAGACTACTTTTGTATTTCACCAGAACACTTTAGGCCCAGAAGAACTTGGTCTGGCTGTTTTGGACACGAGTAACCCTATAAAAATAATTTATTTATATTCCTCCTTTAAAAGTGATGGTTAGTCAGCCAGCTTGTTTGGTACCTAACTGCCTAAGTGTTGGCTTTGCTTTGTGGGTGCCGGCCCTAACCTCAATCATTTCACTTGCAATTGAGTCATTCATAGATGGGGCTTCATTTTAAAATCAAGTCTGTGCAATGGTTTCTGGTGTGTGCTATTTGTTGAAGGGCATTTATTAGGAATTAATGTGGCCTAAGGACTTAGAAACCATGTAATCAGAGTCAAACACAGTGGGATCCCATGGCCTCTCCTTTGGTGCATGGTGAATGCACCAAATAGCTTGCTGAATCTGGGAGGAGCTCAGAGGGTGCTGCAGGGGTGATTAATTTGTAACTAAATTTTTAATATTTCATCACCTTCTTGTGTAATCAAAAAGAGGAGAGTTACTGGTGGAATAAAACTCTTCTGATCTGCTTCCATCATACTAAGCATTAGACCTTGGCTGTTTTAAGGGTAGGTAGAAGAAAATGCTTTTGGGATGCTGCTGCTTCAGGCTTGCCCTTGGCCCTTTGTCCTCCCTCTTTCATCTGGGTGACTCTGATCAGGGCTGTGCTTCCAGATATTGTTGAGAAAATGCTAAATTCATGTTGCTCACCACCCTTGCTGCTCATCAGCCACCTGCTTTGAGTCTGGGAGTCACCTGTATAATCCTTTGAGACTTCAAGGGACCCCAGGGAAACTGGAGTAAAATAAAAATAGAGGAAGTTGTAAAGATGGAAATCTCCAATTCTTGCTAAGGTCCACAATTAGGGGCCCTGGCCAGTTATGAATGCCTCTATACCTGCCAGAAAATGTTGCCATAAATAACAAACCGGGGTATGAGTCAGAGGGAATTACGCACATACACCATTGTGGATGATTTTGATGGTGGAGTGTGTGTGTGTGTGTGTGTGTGTTTGTGTGTGTGTGTGTGTGTGTGTGAATTTTTAGAATGGATTTAATTGCCTTTCCCCAGCACTGAGAGGGCAGGAGGTGCCTTCACTCTTTCTTCTACTTCCCACCTGTAGGGACAGAGGAGTTTGAGGACATCTAAAATGCTACTGTTAAAATCACTGTGGGACAACGAGTTTCATTAAAATGACCATGGCTGTGGGAGTATCCTTCGCAGCCTCACAAAGTTGGAATGCTCTGCAGCAGAGTTTGGTTTGAAATTCCACCATGCATACCTTCTTAATGAAGAAATGCAAGCACAGGACCTGATTTCAAATCCCATCCCTGACAATAACTACAATGTGACTAGAGCAAGGCCGTTCACCATGCTGGGCCTCAGTTTCTCCAACTGTCAAATGGAGGGCTTCAGAGCAGACAGATCTAGTTCTCTGTCAGGTCTGGATGTATGATATCCCAATGCATAGTGGGGGCATGAGCATGAATCTGAATCAACATCAGTTGATTGTGAGGCTGTGATCAGTGAGGCTGTCCTGTATTCAAAAGAAGGGGTGATGTAAAGGTGCAGGCACGGTTATTTTCAAATAGCTAATAGAATATAATGTAATGTAATATAATGTAACGTAATATGATATAATATGATATAATACGATATGATATAATATATAATATAATGTAATGTAATGTAGTGTAATATAATATGATATGATATAATATAATATAATATATGATATGATATAATATAATATAATATAATATAATATAATATAATATAATATAATATAATATAATATAATATAATATAATATAATATAATATAATATAATATAATATAATACCAAAAAACCCAAATGGATATTGGTGGTCCCAGGACACAGAGGCAAAGTATAACAAACGCTTATCCCGTAAGGCTAGTGTAATATAACATAATATGATATAACATTATATAAGGCATGATATTTCTATAATTTTACGTAACATATGTCATCATGTGCCATGATATGATGACATATTATAAAATACAGAGTGTCCTTAAAGTCTTGGGACAGTTTAAAATTTTAATAGCTTTAAAGACGAAAGCTTTAATTTCTTAAAACTACACTAAAACTTTTTGAACATCCCAAATAATTAATACAATGCTTGGAATATATAAGGGGCCTAAGAAATGTTTGGTGACTCTAATATAGTATAAAGCATGACATTATATGAGATAATATAATCAAGCTTGACAGGATACAATATGATACAATGCAGGACAATGCAACATCATGCAATGTAGTACATTTTCACACACGTGTGTCTTTGTCTCTCTGTCTCTGTGTGTGTGTGTGTGTGTGTGTCTCTCTCTCTCTCCTCCTTCTCCCTACCCCAGGGGGGAGGAATTATATCTCTCCTGCCCAATAGAGCCAGTGGTAGAAGAGCTCTGGCTTCAATCCTTCATTGATTGCTTACTATCTAACAGACCTTGGACAACTCACTTGATTTCCTTGGTCTCAGCTATAAAATAAGCACCAGGATTAGGTGGTCTCTGAGGCCCTCTGCAGCTCCAGATATCTAATCCAAAGATTTTGCTTTCATTCATTGTGGCTCAATTTGTGAAGACTTGCTGAATTCTTGGTTTTGTGGTGATTGGATAATGCTTGAGTAAATTAGTCAGCTCCCTGATTGGGTTTTAAAAGTTAAAAAATAAAAACTGCCTGGTTGGTTCACTGTGAGTAGATTCTTTTTGGAAATGATTAGCCCCATCTCTACTCAGAGGCACATATGGCATTGCAAAATTAAAGGATTTTTATGTTTAGATGTTTTTTCTTCCCTTTTTTCTTCTTCTTTCCTTCCTTCCTTCCTTCCTTCCTTCCTTCCTTCCTTCCTTCCTTCCTTCCTTCCTTCCTTCCTTCCTTCCTTCCTTCCTTCCTTCCTTCTTCCCTCCCTCCCTCTCACTGTTTAAATACTTGATTTTTTTTTGGTATAATCTGCATTTATCTGGTCTCTCTTTTTTGATCTCTTGTAAAAAAAAATGAAACAGTTCAACTACAGTTTGGATTTAAGGAAAATGGACTTTCTAGTACTCAATGAATATGAATTATCGTGTTGTATTATATCCTATCCTATTCTATCCTGTCATATCTCATATATCAAGATATGTTAAGTGCCTACTCATATCTGTCTTTCTAAATACCTATCTAATATCCATACTTTCATAACTTAAAACTGCACTAAGATCTTTGAGCACGCATGCTCATGTGTGTGCATGTGTTGTTGCTTTCCTATTTTAAGATTACTTTTCCCTAAGGCACATTCTAGACTTTGAGCTAAAAAAGATAATGGTGCACATGAATTTCAAGAGATTAGACATGATCTAAATACTTCTATCATGGTGTGTGCCCTTTACCTGCTCCTTACATAAAAGAACATCCCATGTATGTTAACACAGATGTCTAGCGGCTCAAGATTCAGCCTAGTGTTCAGAAGACAGGAAGAAAGCTGTAGATAAGTATGCAAACCTTCTGTTTCAGTTTGGATCCCAAGATATGTCATTATTACTTCAGTGAAATTAGGCTTTCATAGCATCATGGAAAATCTGCCAGGGATCATATAGGGAAATTCATCCAGCTCCTCCTCAAGTCATTACCCCCTTTTATATTCTTGTTTCAGGCATGTCTTATCATGAAGATTATGACTGAGCTCCTTTTCCAATTTGAAATACGACACTTATGAAAATAAGAATTAAGGTTAGCTTTCCTTCTGTTGGTGATTTGTGATCACCCCGATCAAGCTACAAGCCCATTCTTTGAACAGTTGTCTGGTTGGTTTAGAAGTGAACTGTGCTACTTAGGACTTTCTATTCATCCTTCCCTTGCTACTGATGTTGATTCAGATTCATGCTCATGCCACCACTATGCATTGGGATATCATACATCCAGACCTGACAGAGAACTAGATCTGTCTGCTCTGAAGCCCTCCATTTGACAGTTATCGAAACTGAGGCCCAGCATGGTGAATGGCCTTGCTCTAGTCACATTGTAGTTACTGTCAGGGATGGGATTTGAAATCAGGTCCTGTGCTTGCATTTCTTCATTAAGTTCAGTTTAATAAGCATTTATCAAGTACCTATTTTGTGCAGGGTTCTGTACTCAGAATTTGATATTCAAGGACAAAAAGGAATCTCTTATTTGCCTTAAAGAAACTTCCGTTCTTTTGGGGAGATGAGGGGGTGAGGCTTGGGAGGAAGCTGTGACCTGGGCACCTTGCAAGCTTGTAGAACCAACCGAAGGCATAGAGACTGAAGATGAAATGTCAAGCATTGGATTGCTTCACCTCGAACAGAATATTGTGAAGAGGGATTGGTCCCGCCCCCTGATCTGTCACTTCTGTTTCTTATTCTATCCCTTTTTCCCCTTCCCAGACAGCTTTTCATTATTTAAAACAAATACATACATAAGTTGTTAGGGTGAGGAATTAGTATAGCAAAATTAAGTAGTGCAATAATCAAGTTTTACATTATAACATAGTGTTCCATACCCATAGTTCACCATTTCTTCAAAGAAGGGAAGAACGTACATTCTTTTCTTCTCTCTCTCTCTCTCTCTCTCTCTCTCTCTCTCTCTCTCCACACTCTCCTTCTCTCCCCCCTCCTCCCATGAATGGTCATTATAATATCAAAGTATTCAGTTTAGACTCCACTCCCCCCACATTTTTCTGGTCTTGCTCACTTAACTTTCAATCACTTCATGTATGTTTTCCTATGCTTCTCTACATTCTTCGTATTTTTCATTAAAATCAGTAACATTTCATTCATGAACCATGACCCGTTTCAGCAATACTTAATCAATTTGTACCCTTTTGCTGCTGTTTTTTCCAATGCTACAAGTATTTCAGTGTATGTGGATGTCACTTTTTTTGTTGTCTTTGCTCCTTGGAATATGTCCAACATTGGAAACTCTCAATCAAAATATATGGATAATTTAATTACTCTTACTATAATTGCAAATTTCTTTTCAGTATTTTGGAACGATTCATAACTTCACCAAAGAGGCACTGGTGTTGGTTTGTTTTTTTTTTTTCTTTTCCAATTTTCAAGGTGTGAAGAGAAATCTAAGAATTCTTTTGATTTTTATTTCTCATATTATTAATAAATGCAAACAGATTCTTACAGTTGTTAATAGTTTCCAATTATTTTCAATAAATCCGTCAATCAGTAAACAATTATTTAATGGCTACCATGTGCCAGGCACTCTGCTAAATCTTGGGGCTACAAAAAGAGATAAAAGGTCGTCCCTCCCTTTAAGGAGTTTATCATTTAATGGGGTGACAACATGCAAATACATACAGATGAAGCAAGCTGTCTGTAGGATAAATAACAGATAATTAACTGAGGGAAGGCGCTAGAATTGAGGGGCTAAGAAAGGCTTCCAGTAAAAGATCGGACTTTCTTTGGAACTTACAGGAAGCCAAGGAAGTCAGGAGTCAGAGTTGAGGGAAAGTGTTCCAGACATGGGGGACAACAGAGAGACCTGATATCAGGGTCAGTGGATTAGCTTGTGTTGGGGAGAAATGTGGCAAAAGCTGGAAAAGGAGGAGGAGTTAGGATACTCTTTAAGAAACGTTTAGTTCATGGATTCGTATTGACTTTATTGTGCTATATGGCATAAGGTTTTCATCCAAACATAATTCTTTCTGTAGAGAGACAAAGTACTGGAAATTTTTATTTCTGAATGAATGTAAAATCTTAAGGAGAGAGAGATAGAGGAGGAGGGAGGGAGGGAAGGAGGAAGGGAGAGAGAGAGAGAGAGAGAGAGAGAGAGAGAGAGAGAGAGAGAGAGAGAGAGAGAGAGAGAAACTCTGCCAGATCCCAAACTATATTCTAAACTGTTAATCATTGAAATTATTAAGTGCTGCTTTTAAAAGAGGGATTGAGGGAAAACAAAAATTAGACTAAGCAAAGAAGTATCAGAAACATCTGATCTCACTAACCTGATGTTTGAGAAGTCTAAAAACATAAATTACCTTGGAAAAAATATTCTCTTTGGTGGGAATAGCTATGAAACTTGGAAACCTGTCTGGAAGGAGAGTAATTCTATTGTATATTATATAGTCAGTGAGCCAGATTGGGGCAGGGGCATGTGTGAGTTTTAATTCCAGGGCGTGGATTTTGCATAACTAGGTGCCATACTTTCTATCTAAGGCAAAAGTCAGTAGAACTGACGGGGTGATTTTCAGCATCTCTGTCTGAAATCGGACTTATTAATGGGGCTGATCATTCAAAGGGCAATTGTGGTAATGTAAAGAAACAGTTGGTATGAAGCCAGTGGAGAAAAGCATCCCTTTGACTGGCCTGTGGGCTGGTTGATGCCTTGGGGAGGAGACAGCTGTTGCCTTCCTGCCTGGATGCCCCACAAACATATGATGCTAACCCTTCGTCAGAGGAAAGTGAGACAATAAAGGGCAATTTGGTAGAAACATTTGGCTTGATGAAAGTCCATCTTCATTACAAGGATATCATAGGCCCCCTGGTGAAAAGCCAGACACTCCCTTTTCATTCTGGGTTCATTCACATGCTCCTGTCTCACCTCCATGTCTTAAGGACCCCATGTCCTTGCATGGTGCGGGTTCTTGTACTCAATTTTATTGCCCTGAGTCTCAATGTCCTCATGTGTAATAGGGGGAGAAAACTTGCCCTTTGTGCCCGATGGGGCTGTTGTGACCAAAGCACTTTGAAAAAACTTACATTCTTTCAATTCTGCATTTTAATAACAAACTCTGAAAAATTAAAGGAAAAACATAAATGAATTTTCACTTTAAAAGGTGTTTCTCCCCAGATTCTATTAAATAATCTAATTAGCTGGTGGTGCACAATTATATACAAAGCATAAAATTATACATAACCCATGAAAAAAGGAAACAAGCATTTATTAAGTGACTACTGTGTGCCAGTTGCTGTGCTAAACCATTCACAAATATTAGCTCGTTTGATCCTTTCAACAGCCATGCAAGGCAGGTGATGTTATCTCCATTTTACAGTTGATTAAAGTGAGGCAAACAGAGGGTCATTGACTTGTATAGCTACTAAGTGTCTGTGGATGAATTTGATATAATTTCTTTATGACTCCAACCCAGTACTCTACAAGATATGCTGCCTAGTTGGCTAGAGGCTATAAGTGTGCATGCGTGTGTCTGTGTGTGTTTGTGTGTGTGTTGTTGTTGTTGTTTAGTTTTCAATCATTTCCAACTTTTTGTGACCCCTTTTGGGTGTTTTCTTGGCAAAGATACCAGAGTGGTCTGCTGTTTCCTTCTCTAGCTCATCTCATTTTACAGATGAGGAAACTGAGGCAAACAGGGTTAAGTGACTTGCCCAGAGTCATACAGCTAGTGTGTATATATATATGTATGTTTATGAGTGTAATTTATATATATATGTGTGTATGTGTGTGTGTGTATACACACACATAGCACCTAGCTTTATATATGTGTGTATATATGTACATCTATCTATATCTGTGTGTATATATCTTTATAAACATATAGGTGATAAATTGATAGATTTACATAGCAAATAGAAAGCTACCTACAAATATCTGTGTATCTCTGTATGTGTACGACAAATATTTATAAAGAAAATTTGTATTATGTACAGCAAAGGATACTTGAAGTTGGTGATGGGTGTGGGAGGTATCTAACCCCATTATGCTAATGATATTAACACATTAGTCCTGGATTCTGATGACAAGTGCCTGTACCCTTTTCTCAATCATACTGACACTTTTCTGGGGCTGGCTCAATACCAGGAAGTGACAAAGGTGGCAGCTGAATGACTCACTAATGAAATCGGAGGTCTGGACCCAGACAGAAATGCCTCCAGGCACTCGGCCCTTTCACCAGCTTCCATTCTCTGTCGTCTCCGAAGGGGGCTGTGCAAAGGAACGATCTTTTCCTAATCTCTCTCTCTGGTTGAATTGATTTTTTTTTTTAAATGAGGCATTCAAATACAAGAAACAAAGAAAGGTGGGATGGGAGAAAGATTAAAAGGTTTGGAAGACTTCTTTCCAAGGTTCCTTGGTTCCTTTTCTCTTTCTCTAAAGTAAAAAGTATGGCAGAGGTGAGAGTAGGTGTTTACATCATCCTGGCCGTTATTATTACTTTTGTTGTGGTTATTATAGCATACTTTGGCAGAGCTTGTGGATTCGGGTTCACACCCTGTGAGAAAGAGGTCCCGAGTGTAGCTCTGTTAAATCGATTGTCCCAGAACACCCTCTGATAGGAAAAATGTAGAAATAACCATCAGTGAAGGTCCATCATGATGAAGATAGGAAAGTACAGAGAGAAGTAGAGGTTAATATTTTGTCATGCAGGTGCAAATAGACACCAAAATGCATTGGAGATGTTGGGTTAAGGGTTTGGGCAGTGGATTTAATTAAGCAGAGGGACAGTAGGAAGACATTTTTAGTGGGCTAGATATGCAGCCATCATGTTTTCCTTCCAGGGTTCAGACGTTCTCATCTTCTGGGGAAAAAAAAAAAGAGTTTAGCAGTGAGCATAATTCCATGTCAGCCACTCCCTTTCAAGTCCTCCTTCTGGGCATTTTGTGGTCTGCCTGTACTGCTTGGCTAGGCCATGTCAAAGGAGTCTGGACACCAGATTCCACATTGCTCATGTTGAGAATAATCCAATTTTTCCATGGTGAGTTTCTCAAATGATTATGGAGTTCTAGTGATCCTCAAGATAGTCAAAGGAGAACAATTTATCTACGTCTTCCAGCGACCTGGGCTTCTCTATATTTCAGGAACTTAGAGATCTGTGATTAGCCTGTGTTCACCAGTATGGACCGTGAGTTCTCTACCTTAGTAGAAGATATCCCTGAATCACTGTGCTTTTCTTCCCCAACCCCTGCCCCACTCACCTTTTCATAGCCACCCCTTTGGTTGTTATAGGATTGTAGATTTAGACTTGTCAGGTATTTTAGAAGTCATCTAGTCCAACTTTCTTCTTATACAGATGGATAAACTGAAATCCTGAGGAGATAACTCATTGTTTAATGTTATGCAAATAGTAAGTGGCGATTTTGAGCCTATGTTCTCTTTCTCCAAATCCAGTGCTCTTTCAAGCCATCCTTGGCACTATAATTGATGCTACTTGGTCTAACTTGCTAAAGCTTGTGGTGACCTGACAGCCATTGAGATCTACCATTTCTCAGTGAAGAGGCCCCGGGAAGGGTACTTCAGTTGAAGCTCTTACCTTGAACTTCAATCCAATTCCACCAGAAGCAGAGTGGATACCCTCCATGACATAGTTCTCCTTGGGGGTTATAACCCAAGTGTTTCAGATCTTTCTTGGAAAAAAGCATTTCCCCACAAATGTGGCCTCAAAGTGAAAACCAGAGCCAACTCTGTGATCAACTTGAATTCTCTAGCATTCCCTTTTTGCTCCATTGCCATCCTACAGACTAGCAAACATTACCTTAGATAGGTCATGCCCCTCCCAGGCCTTCTTACCTGTGGGCCAATCAACATGCTCATGTGGGCCAGTAGGCTATCACCATGGTAGGAGAAGCTTAGTAGGTGCTTGAATCTCAATCTTCTGTTCTGGTGCACTAAATCAATCCCTTTGACAAGTATATATGAAACATATCTTGAAGCTAATAGTCAACCAAACATTTCACAAATTTTGGTCTTCATTTCACACTTAGAGTTATTCCTTGGATTTCTGGTACTTGGAGCAATCCCTTTGGTCAGGAAGGACTCAGCGGCAGTGGAGGGTCCCAGGATGTTGGTACAGAAGAGTATACAGAAGGAGAAACATCAGAGCTCCACCTTAAGAGATTCTGATAGAAAAGCCTGGGCACCATTCTTTTGACACTCAGCTATGACGAGGCCATATTCAGAGAAGCTGACAGGGAAGGGTACAGGATGGGCATGGAACACTGAGATGGTGAGGATGCTGCTGCTGCTGCTTTTGGTATTAATAATAATAACAATAATAGCTAAATGCATGGCCTTCTTCTTTTTGCTCTTTGTGGTTACTGGCATGGTAAACTCATTTGTTTTGCCTTCTGAAGTCATCTTGTCAGGAGTGTTGCCAGTGCTCTTTAAATGCTGGCATCCTGAGGTAAAGCTCTAGCCGCCCCACCCTGGTTATAGTTTTGTCTTCTTTGCGCCTGTAGAGGGAACTCTCAGTGTTGCCCATTTCCTCCAATTCTGGAGCACCGAGAGTCCTCCTCCCCCAACTCCCAGCCCTGCTCACAGATTGGCCCTTAACGCTTTGTGAAGGTATGTAGGGATTTTTTCATCAGTTCGTCCCTCTTATATTTCAGGGTAAATATTGACTTCTATAACTATGATCAAAGGCAAATAAAACATTATAAATCACTTTCTTCACTCAATCTTTTCTTCTCTCCCTCCCCAACTCTCCACCCTCCTGGTAAATAATCCGAACCCTGTCATTTAGCTGTTCATGTATTTGAGCCTTCTTACATAATGTGAGATTTGGTTAAACTAAAGAGAGAAAAAGAACGAAGCATCTATTTTCTTCTGGCTGGCATGATGCCAGCGAGGCCAGCTCCACGACAAACATACACAAGGCAATAAGTGAATGGACGTCCTGCTGCTGGTATCATTCTGCCTAGCTGAATTAGCTGGGTGCCGAATAGGGTCATTTGTGAGATGGTGTCATGGAAGTTGGTTTTAGCATTGTCCAAGGCTGGACGGTGGATACCAGGCCTCAGCCCCAGCTATGATCTCATTGTGGCAGGTCCAGGATGCTGATCAAGGGCGCCGTGTCATGGCCAGTTTCCTGAGAACTCTAAGTACTGGTCTTGATCTCCTCACCCCCCCACCCACCCACCTCTTTCTGTTTGTCTGTCTCTCTGTCTCTCTGTCTCTCTCCTCTCTGTCTGTCTCTCTCTGTCTCTCTGTCTTTCTCTCTCTCCTCTTTGTCTTTTTCTCTGTCTCTCTCCCTCTCTTTCTCTCTTCCTCCCTCCTTCCCCATATACGTATATACATACACACGTTTATATATTATATGTAATTTCTGATTTTGTTTTCCTTAAAGGGAGCAAGGCCTCGATTCCAGTTTGTCACTTGCCTGGGAAGCCAATCAGTTATGATTCACAAGCATTTGAAATGACACCCCCAGTTTCCTGGCACAATGAGGGGCTTGAATCAGTTAAGTAATGGTCAGAAAAGATTGAAGGATGAATTGCTCTATAATTTCACTGCGCGAGATGTTGGAGGAAGACAACTAAGGAGTATATTGAAAAAAATCCAATATTGGCAGGGTTTTTTTTGCTGCCTACTGTGTGTGGACAAACCATGTGCCCTCTCTGGGCCTCGGTTTCTTTATTTGTAAAATAACAGGCTAAATATCAAGATTTCTTCTCACTCTATGTTCTTCTCTCTCTAATGTGCCATAGCTCTGGCATGGAGAGGTGGCTTCTGGGAACATGTCTGCTTGTTACTCATTTTTCCAGTTCTGTCCAATTCTTCGTGACCCCATTTAGAGTTTTCTTAGCAGAGATCCTGGAAGGATTTGTCATTTCCTGCTCTGGCTCATTTTACAGATGAGGAAACTGAGGCAAACACGGTGAAGTGGCTTACCCAGGGTCACACAGCTAGTAAATATCTGAGGCTGGATTTGAACTGTTTAGTCTTTCTGACTCCAGGCCCAGCACTCTGTGCACTATGGCACCCCCTAGCTGCCCTGTATCTGCTTAGAGATCCTAAAGGTGACTTTTCCACCATTTTGCTCTGACCTGACCCCCACTGGTGCCTTCATGGCTCTCTCAATAGCCTCTCTGCAGCCTTCCTTTGACCTCGCACCTTTGTGCTTTGTACTTTGGGCCAAGTCTTATTGTTAAGGACAAAAAATGCCCTGACATGAAGCATCGATTTGCCTCCTTCCATCATGCAACTGTTCTTCCTTGTCTTGACCTCCGTGGCCAGGAAGAACTGGTGAATCCCCCTATCCCATGACCCCCCCTGGAATAACTAAGGGCAGCCTTCATGGCCCCAAACAGTCCTTCTCCAGCACAATCTTGTGGCCCATCCTTCTCCCGTTCATTCACTTCTCCATCCTGTCCAGCCTAACAATGTCTTTTCTACAGCGTGGAATGAACTAAAACCACGAATCAAAAGGCCGTTTGGCCAAACGTACAGCAGGACTCTCCTTTCCCCAGCTTTCAGCACTGTGCTGTGCTTGATGGGGCCTACTCTTGCATCTGCTTATTTTGAAGTCCACTGATAACCCCAGATGGTTTGGGAGTGATAGACTCTCTCACCACTCCTCCCCTGTATTTTAATTTTGAAATTCATTTTGACCCATCTGTATTGAACTTTTATTTTATGCAGAAAGTCTTTCCTAATTCTTACCAATGCTGGTGCCTCTCCCATCCACCAGCTTGTATTTCACTGCATTATGTTTGTATTTATTCTTAATTTATTGATATGTGGCCATTTTGGCTTGCCTGTTAAAATGGTTTCTTAAGGTAGGGATATTCTTTTTTTGTATCACTACTAATTTTCCTAGAACCTGGCATGGAAAAGGTGCCTACTATCATTTTTCTGAAGCTTCCTTTCCTCTAACAATAATTCAATCTCTTGTGGGAAGCAGTGAAGTCTAAAAACAATAACATTGGAGGGAGGGAGAGGACCTGAGTTTGAATCCTGGCATTACCACTCATTGAGTCTTTGACCTTGGTCAAGTCCATTCCTTCCCCTCTCAGGGAATCATCTTTAAAATTGAGAAGGTTGGGATAAAGAACCCCACAAGTCCCTTTCAGCTCTCAATCTGGGATCCTAGGTTTCTAAAAAAAGCTTTTCTCCCTCTCTCTCTCTCTCTCTCTATCTCTCTCATCTATCCACTTATCTATTTATTTTTTATCTACCTATCCACTTATATGTTTAAATTTTTATTGCTTATCTAACATATATTAGTTATATGGATTATATATTCGATTATTTGTGTGTGTATCTGTCTTGATCCATCTATCTATTATTTAAACACATCCATCCTGGAAGCCAAACGTTTTGCCTCTAAAGACGAGGTCAACACTCTTAGATTCTTCTGGAATTCGATGTCTAGGGTGAGCTTCTGGTGCAGCCCGTCTGGCCTGCTCACTGCCAATTGGATCAAAAGTGCTGTTCAGAATGTCCTTTAATAGCATAAAAGAGATCCCCCCTGTCTGCTGCATTCTCTCTCCTCCTCCCAATTACCTTGCATTTGGGTAGTTTTACTTAATCAAATGTAATCTCTTCAAGGTCTGGAAGTCTTTCACTCTGTCTTTGCATCTTTAGCATCTGTAGCAAAGTCTAACACAAAGTAGGCACATAAGAAAATCCACTGATTGTTTGACTCATATGTGTACGTGGCATTTCCTCTGATGGGAGGTGAGCTCTTTGAGAGCAGGGTCTGTTTCTTTTTTGTCTTTGAATCATTAGCACTTAATGCATAGTAACCCAGCACATGGTAGGTGCCTATTGACGGTGTTGATTGATAGCTCAGTTGAGAGCTTTGTGTGTAAAAGAATGTACACATATGTATTTCTGTGCATGTGTGTGTATATTTATATCTGTCTAGATGTATCTACAGATCTAGTTATATGGGTATATTTGTACATATACAGGTAGAATGATGAAAGAAAGAAAGAAAGAAAGAAAGAAAGAAAGAAAGAAAGAAAGAAAGAAAGAAAGAAAGAAAGAAAGAAAGAAAGAAAAAAGGAAAGAAGGAAGGAAAGAAGGAAGGAAGGAAGGAAGAAATGTGGCATCCAGGGAACCGAAAGCCTGTTAGTGTTAGCCTGTCCTCTGATATAAGGAAGCTTTTTTTCTTCTATTAAGTCAAAATTGACCTCTCATGAGCCTCCGCCCATTCCTCCTCTAGCTCTCTCCTCCAGTACCAGTCAGACCAAGGTTCATCCATTTTCCATGTGACAGACCCTCTAGTACTGAAATGCTGCTAGCATCCCCCTCCACCCCAAATCTTCTCTTCTAGAGTCTCAGTTTCTCCATTTCCTTCAGATCCTCATGTGATGTGACTTCCAGGCCTTTCACATCCTAGAGGAAAGGCCATAAGTGCATTTCAACCTATTTCTCCCCTGCCTGTCGCGCCTTCCACAGACACGGAATTGGTGATTTAGGGTGCCACTGGTAGAAACGGCAGCCTGTGATCTTCCTGAACATTGGGGGGCAGAGAGGACTTGTGTGCAGCTTTGGGCCATCTTACAATATGGTCAGCCTATCCACAACAGGGGCTAGTTTTTGCAGAGTGCAGGCCTTGCTAATCCTAAACTAATCTTTGCAAAGGAAAGGATTGTGGGAAGGTGTCGAGGATCCAAATGAGCAAGGGCCCAACCTACATGGGCACTGCTATCTTCTCCTGGTGGTACAAGATATTTGTGGGCTGTGTACTTATCCCCATATCATGAGATGTTCCAGCCCTGGGGCTGTTAACCACATGAGGAGGCCATCCACCGGACACAGTTGAAGGGAAGTGTCTGTATTTTATTCTTCTTGATTGTCTTTTGCTTTAGAGTCTCCAGCCCAGAGATCGACTGGCTTTGCGGAGAAGCTTTCTTTCACCCGGTAGATCAAAGTACCACAACATAAAGAGACAAGTCTGGAAAGATATAAACCGATGCAACCTCATGGTAGCGCCTCAAATAACTGTAAATCATTTCCTTGTCTGGCTGGACCTCTAGGTCTGCTTGGGCCAAAGAGAAGGGAAGTTGGCTTGACTCCTCTTGGCACAGGAAACTAAAAGGAGCTGATTTTATTCTTGCCTTGGTTGTAAAGTTCCAGTCATTCCAAGCTTAGTGTTATCTTGCTAGTTCTGTTACAGAGTGCTGAGTCACTGTGAGTCTTCCTTGTTCAAGGGCCTTCCCTGTAGAGGAGAGCCTTTGCATGAAGGAAGTGTGGGAAAAAGAGGAATGAAAGAAACCCAAAGTTCTCTGAAATGGAGAAAGTAAAAGAGAGTAACTAGTTGTCTGACCCTTCTGCACAAAGGAATGCTTTCCCCTCCTACGAACACACACACACACACACACACACACAGACACCACACCACACCACACCAGCACATATACATATATACTCTGGTCTCAGGTTTGGTGTTTCTCCTCAGACACCACACCACACCACACCAGCACATACACATATATACTCTGGTCTCAGGTTTGGTGTTTCTCCTTTCTGAAAAAAAATAAAATAAAATACGTCGGAGCCTAATGGATTGAGAAACTCACTTTGAAAGTGATATGTCTTTCACCCAGGGAGATGGGCATCTACATATTGGTTTTGTCTCAGGGGAATTGTATTTACTGTGCCATTCATCTATTAATTTTATTTAACTTTTAATTAAAGTTTTATTGATGACTTTTAAAAAAAATAATACAATGCTTTCTGGATATTTCTTCCACCGCTACCCCTGGTGAATCTTTCTTAGTATTGACACCAAAAATACACAAAAGTAACCAACAAAGCAAGCAAACCTGGTGGCATACCTCTTATCAATTCCTTGTTTATTCTCCAGGTCCAAAATTGGTCATTGAAATAGAACTGTCCTCTTTTTATTGTTCTTTTCTTTGTCATTATTGCAGTCATTACTGAGACAGAAAGACAGAGACAGAGAGTTTTCACTTATTCCTCCCTGGTTCTGATTACTTAATTTGAATTGGTTTATAGAAGTCTCCCCATGTGTCACTGAGTTCCTCACATTCATCTTTTCTTATAATAATATTGCATTGCATTCATAGACCATGGTTTGTTCAGCCACTTCCCAACTGTTTGGCATCCAATTTGTTTGAAATAAAATGCCCAAATTTATAAAACAAGAATAAGAACTCCTAAACACACCATTTTCGGAAAGTGGTGTTGAATGGGTCATGAATAGATGAACTTTTAAAATGAGACCTTCCATTTCACTTGCAGAGGGAATTTCTTGTAAGGAAATCTTTTTCCAAATGTAGATTTTTAAATAACAAATTTTACTCTGCAAAGTAATCAGTCATAGACCTTGTCTCTAACACAACCAAAACTTTCTTTCACCTGTTTGAGTCTAGACACTCCCTTACTCCATCTCCTAATGGCATGCCTACTCCCAACCTTCTCTCTCCTTACCCTGGCTATTGTCTGTCAGGGCACTTAAAACCTCACCAAAATAAAGTCCCCTACCACAGCCCCCAGAGTGCAAGTGGAAAGTCTTGCCTTGCACTTAACCTCTCAGCATACTCCCAGGATGGAAAAGGAAATTAGTGATAGAAGTGTGCAATCAACAACATTTCAAGACATCTGCTCTAACTAAGGGTCTGGATTTGTTCAAGGTTTAGCAAGCTGGGAGAAGACAAGAGCTTGCTTGTAGCTTAGGTCCTTCCAAGAATAAATCCAGTATGTTGAAACAGTAATTTATATGGTATTTTGAAAAAGGAATCTGAAATAAAAGTGAGAAAAAGCAACAAAAACTACCTGGAACCCATACCACTGTGAAAAAAAGCTGTTACAAAACTGCGTTTGGGACGCTAACCATGTTGTGGAGTGTTCCAAGGAGTCTCCTACTCAGACAGATGGGCCCTGTGAGAAGTGGAAAATAAGGAAGTCATTGAGTTTGCAGGTGTCCAAATAGACCCATGTCCAGGCTCATGGAAATACTTTTTACGAGAGGCCGCCATGATGGATTATTAGCAAAGCCATAGGTCCTTAACAGAGTGTTGGAAGAAATTGCCTTCCCAGGAGTTTGAGGAATCTTTGGGGCCACTTCTAAAGTGTTTCTAATTGTGCTTTTGACATCTCAATCCTACCTGCCTCCATGGCCCCTTTGCCCAGGCCATCACTGGCACATTGCCTAATTTCCTAAGGCCCTTCTTCCAGACCTCTGTCACCTGGACTCCCTCACTTCCTGTAAGACTGGTCTCAAATTCCATTTCCTGTGACAAACTTTTTCCTCAGTCCTCTTGGTTCCTTGTGGAAAGTAGCTACTTTTGATTTTGTCTTTGTCTCCCTAGCACAGTGCCTCTCAGCTATTAAAAACTAGAGGAAGAGTTTGTCATGGGCCTACTATGTGCCAGGCAATATGATAAGCATTGGGAATACATAGAAAGGTAAAAGTAGTCCCTCTCCTCAAGGATGTTACCATAATAGGAGAGATAATTTGCAAACTATTATATATAAACTTTTTCTCTCTGTCTCCCTTTCTCACTCCCTATAATACACACATACTCATATGTATACATACACACATCTCAATCAATAAACATTTCTTAAGCACCTACTATGTGTCAGGCACTGTGTTGTATAGACAGGATAACTTTGAGATAATTTCAGAAGGAAGGCACTAACACGAAGGGACCTTAATGAATGTCTGTCGGATTGGATTGAAAAGAGAATACAGAGTGAGCCCCCAACCGACTTTCTGTCAGAATTGACCAAACCTCCCTGTGGACGAGTAATATCCCAGAGGTGATCACAGTAATCAATGAATAGCTAAATAATAATGCATTTAACCCAGCTAAGAGTAATTCGAATGGTGACAGTAATAACCACAAAGAACAATAACCCACAGTAATTGGGAATTGGAAATTTGACTGGGGCTTTCCTGACAGCAGCTCAGTAGAGGACAGTCAGACTCAGGGAGCTTAGAAAGCTGTTCTGCTTGTAGTCACGCAAATATTTGGAATCAGCAGCAAAATTGAATCCCAGAGCCGTTGACATTGGGTCCAGCCTTATTCCACAATTCTGCAATGCCTCCCAGTTAGGTCGTACAAAGTCTTGATTTCTGTTATCTCATATCTAAACTTCTGAGAATGTGTCCAATCTTATTTTTTTAAATTTATTTGTGTCCTTCCCAAAACAAGAAGTAAAAGAGCCATAGAAATGAGTTGGGAGGGGCCTCCAAGACCATTTGTTCCAGTTGGATCCCATATTCAGCCATCACCAGAACACACCCCACAAATAGTCATTAGACCCTGACTTAAAAATCCCTTGTCAGAGGAAGCTCTAAGGACGTTTGTCTTCCTGACCACATGCTCTTGGCAGCTGCCGCCCATTCCTTCTGATTCGCTGAATTTCAGATTCTCAGAAGATGGCTAGTCTAAGCCATTCCCGAAAACTGACCGTCTCTATAATCTGCTTGATAAATGGCATACTCTGTTGGGCCAAGCAGACTGCCTGCTGCTTCTTCTATGTTGCAGTCCTTCAAATATCTCAAGGAACCCTCATTCCATGTCTTACCTTTTAATTGAATATTTTTATTGTTCAGTATCAGTCATGATTGACTTTTTGTGACCCCATTTAGGGTTTTCGTGGCAGAGATGATGGAGTGATTTGCCATTTCCTTCTCCAGCTCACTTTACAAATGAAGAAACTGAGGGAAAAAGGGTTGAGTAACTTGCCTAGGATCACACAGGTAGTAAGTGTCTGAGGCCAGATTTGAACTCAGGAAGAGGAGGATTCTTGCCTCGAGGCCCAGTGCCCTATCCACTGTGCCACCTAGCTGCCCCTATTGAATATCTAACCCCAATCTATATCCAACTTTAATTTTCTTTCTACTCTTAATTCTTCAAATGCTTGCAGACAACTGTGAAAATACTTTTTTATTTTCTTGTCTCTGGCCTGAGCCTACCCTCTTCCTTTAGGCAGCCCATGTGTGATATAGTCTTTGGTCCCCTTACTATCCATTTGTCCTCCATCTGAATGCCCTCCGGTTAGCTAATCTCCTTCCCAAATTGTTATGTCTACAGCCAAAAATGTTCCGAACGATGTGGCTTGATGTGCTCGTAGTCGCCTCCTTCTGGGCCTTCTGTCTTTCTGAGCATAGCCCAAAATTACATTAGCAGGATCACTAAGATCACTAGGAGCAGAGGGACAAGACAGCTTATAGGGGCTGTAGCCAATCTTTAGTCTCATTTTACAGATGGGAAAAATGAGGTCAAGAGAGTAGAAGTGTCTTACCTAAGCTCACTTTGCTTAGTCAAAGAATCAGGATCTGAATTCAGTTACTCGGATTTAAAATCCAATGCTGATATCCAACGCAGGCCTTTTGAGCACTGCCCTGTGTTAGTGGTATAGGTGATATTGCCGATGATGTCATGGTGTATGTGGCGGCAGAGGGCCGTATGGGTGTCGTCTGTGCCAGGGATGTTGTCTGAGCAGGAAGGGCTCCAGTAGGAATGGATGACGCCAATGGCGGACTTGTGGCTTGTCACACGGGATGAGAAAGCATGTTACTTGCTGCTTGTGAAAAAGAAACCAAGGGGCCAGAATGGACTCAGAGCCTTAAGCTGTTTCTGTGGATGAGTTCATCTTTGGTCTCACTTTGTAAGTAGCAGGGCTTCCTAGACTCAGATGGCTTATATGCTTTTAGTAATAATATTTTAATAATTAAATAATTTAATTTTAATAATGTTTCACCAAGGAACGAGAATCAATTTCTTCTGTCCAGCAGAAAGTAATTATCTTGTACTAAATGTACCCAACTGTGAGCTATCCTTCAGTCAACCAAAAAATAATTTTTAAAGTGCCTACTATGTGTCAGATATTTTGCTAATCACAGGAGTGAGAAGGAAAGATAAAAGCAGGTTCCTTTTCTGAAATAATTCATAGTCTAATGGAGTAAATAAGAGCATTTAAGACTTGCAAAGCCCGCTATAAGAATGACCTCATTTGATCCTTGCTACAGCCATGGAAGGTGGGTGCTATGAGTATTACCACTTTACAGTTGAGGAAACTGAGGCAGGCAGCAGTTAGGTGACTTTTCCGGGGTCACACAGCTGGTAAATGTCTGAATACAGATTTGAGCGTAGGTCTTCCTGACTCCAGGGCCAGCCGTCTATCCCCTGCAACATCAGGCTGCCTCAGCGTGACACCACGCATTTGGCAGAGGCGACGTCTTCATCCAGAAGGTTTTCCTCCTTGTGGAGATCCTGGCTCACCCCGTTGTAACAACCGTGTTTCTCTGTGGAGGAGAGAAGCTGCGCAGGTTGTTGGCTTACGATCCCAGTGACGGGGAAGTGACCTCCAGGAGGGCGGAGAAGGAGCGGTTGGGCCCTCGGGGCCTGCCATATTTATTTTATATTGGTACCCATCCATCAAGAGGAATTACTGCATTTGTAGGAAAATGGAAAGTTGCACGCTCTGGGTTGTGGGGCCTGGCGGTGCCAGAAGAGACTAGAATCCTGAGCTTCTGAATCTTTCGTGTGTTAGGGCTAACACCTTAAGGGAGTGAGGGAAGGAGTTCTGCTCTGCCCTGAGTGTTCACAGTGTGATGGAAGTTTCCAGGTGGACCAGGACAACTGGCATTGACATTTTCTCTTCCCATGTAATCGACCCAATGTTCAGTGAAAGTTTCTTCTGCCCCAGAATGTCTCAATGTCTCAAATGTCTTAATGTCTTAGCCTTCTCTCTCTCTCTCTCTCTCTCTCTCTCTCTCTCTCTCTCTCTCTCTCTCTCTCTCTCTCCCCCCTTCTCTCCTCTCTCCCTCCCTCTATCTCTCTCCACCCCTCTTT
>CM053626.1:6648274-6731933 GCA_028646595.1 Phalanger gymnotis | reverse complement strand
TTAATCTACGCCCACACGGGTTTCACACCTGATAGGGCTTTGGGCCTGAGGGTTAGCCTTTAACAGGTGAAAGTACTTTCACCGTAAACAAAAGCTAAACTCCTCAAGGGCACCCATTAAACTAAGCCCATTTTGCCTTACTGGCACAATAATATAGAGTGTTTTGGTGTAATAAAAAATAGCCTTATAGGAATGGAGATCAACATAAGGTGGTTGCACTTCCTCAATACACTTATAAAAATTATTGCTATTCTTTTAAAAGGAATCAATACCTCTCCTGCTGTCCTATAATTACATTCACTTCTGTGTCTTTAGATCTCTTTCACGGCATTATTCAGGACAAATGCAGAGCCACAGAGTGGGAAGGTGCCTTCACGAAACTGTTGGGGAAAAGGGCCTATGAACCTTTGACGAGTTAGGGAATTTAGTGTTTTGAAAACACCTAATCTATAGAATGGGTGTTCATAGCATTGTGGCCGTCCATCAAAACCAGTGTATTGAGTGTTTACTATTTGTCACGTGTTATACTAGGCAGGGGCAATGCAAAGACCAAAACCAAACTTTCCTTGCACTCAAGGATCTTTCTTATATTGAAACTTGTAGTTGCATAGCAATAAATACA
Organism: Phalanger gymnotis; assembly: GCA_028646595.1. Lineage (NCBI taxonomy): Eukaryota > Metazoa > Chordata > Mammalia > Diprotodontia > Phalangeridae > Phalanger > Phalanger gymnotis. The sequence continues at coordinate 6,731,311 of CM053626.1, read as the reverse complement.
AAACATCTATACAATAAGTGCCAGGCGATTTGTATTTTGGGGTTGAAGGACAGTTGGTTGCAGTGATCAAAACAGACTTCAGAGAGGAGATGGGAGCTGAGCTGAACTTGGAAGGAAACAAGGCATTCAAGAGTGGAATTGGGGAGAGATTCCATTCCACAAGTGAGGTGCAGCCTGGGCAAAGGAATGGAACAGGGACATGGAAAATCAGGACCAGCTTGGTCTCAAGATAATGCATTTTCTGTATTTCTAGTAACTCCCCAAAGCCATCTCCTAAGGCATCCATGACCTAAGCTGACCACACCGATGACTACTCAGGTCAAATGGAATTTTGAAAAGGTCATTCTTGCCACTAGTGTATGTGTCCTTGGCACACATACATGTGTGAACACGGTTACATGGATATGTACACATATGAACACATACTTAGAAATGCGTTAGAGAAAGGATTTATCAACCTGTTCTGTGGAAATTCAGCCAGCCTTTCAGAATGCGTCTATGCACTAGAGCCCCTATGAGTAAGAAACCAACCTCATGTAGATAGAAACTTGGAATAAAGTTGTGGCCCTGTAGGTTAAAATGATAGGAGGCACACTTCTATCCTTATGAGATTGGTAGTGAACAAAGTGGAATTATGGGGGACAACAAAAAAGTCCAATAGTCCAAGTGGTCAAAGGCAGCTTTGTCTTGGTTACACTGCAATTTGGCCATTCCACAAATATTTACCAAGCACAAGCTCTGCTCATGGCACAATGCCCAGGTCTGGGAAGCTTTTGTGCACACGTGAGAAAATTACAAAACTGTCCCTGCCTGGTTGTGTGTTTGGAGGAGGGGGCAGGGAGTGGTTGTGTTTATAAGGCCATTAGGAAGATAAGAAATTCACCTGTGAAAAGGTAAATACCAAATTAAAAAATAAAAAAGAGTGGCCTACAGCATTCTAGAAGGCAGAAAAACCATCTTGGAAAAAAAAAAATGTTATTGGGCAGGGAAGCGGGAAGAGGGAAGGAGGAAGTTTCCTGGAGAAAGAAGGGCTTGACTTGAGAATGCAGGATCATCCACGTCATGAAGGCAAGGCAGAGTGGGGAAGACAGTTGAGCTCCTCAAGCTCCCCGAAGAGAATTTCCACATCAGCAGTGCCCTGCACTGTCCCAACCCTCTTTCCCTAATTACCTCCCAAAATGAATATTCCGGATCAATCCCAGCAACCCTGTTAGGTTTCCCAATGTCTTTCCTTATTGTCCATCATAATTAACAAGTACATGTTAAGCACCTATGTTCCCGGTACTGTTATATCCTGGGGATACAGGGACAAAAATAAAGCAATCCAAAAACCTCATAAACTTTTAGCTACCCCCTTGATATAAACGTTAATATCCCCATTTTATAACAGAGAAAACTGAACCTCCAAGAGAGCAGATGGGATTCTCTGTGTCCCATATAGATAGATCTCTGGGATGGTTTTCAAAGGCTTGTCTGCAGATTATAAATGTAGCAGTTAGATAGATTGGAGGAGAAGCTACTTCCTACAGAGGCCAGGTAACCCTTTTCCTCTGGGCTGTCAAGAAGTTTAATTTTTCAAGACCAGGCTGGACAAGGTGACCTGTAAGGGGCCATCTAGGTCAAAATTCTGTGGTTCTATGATCTTAAACTGTGGCTTCAAGATTAGAGGCAGAATTGCACGGCTGAAGTCAAGAAACCAAAGCTTTCCCTAAACCAGGGGAGCAACAGTGAGACGTTAAAGAAAAAGATGAATGTTAGGGGCAAAAGGCAGCTGTAAGAAGAGCGTAACTAGGTGCTTTAGATGTTTGAGGAAGAGCATTGGAGGGCTGGACTCCAACAGAGACATCGAGGGGACTCAAAAGATTTTCAGATGTGAGAAGACTAAGGATGTAGAGGAGCAGAGAACGTGGTCTGCTGGGGGAGGGGAGAGATTGGGGAAGAACCATCATATGGAAGGCTGGTGAGATAGTTCTTGCCTGATCCCAGGGGATAGGATGAGGCTCACTGGTAAGTTGCAAAAAGACGAATTTGGGTTTGATATAATTCAGAACTTACTAAGCTGTTCAACATTGAGATGAATTGACTGGCAGTGATGCGTTCCTGTCTTGGATGGTTTATAAGAGGACTTCGGATGCCGACTTCTCAGAGTGTTGTAGATTCAGATTTGGAATGGACTTGATGACTTTCTGGAGATTCTTTTCCTCTTTGAAATTCTTTGAATCCATAAGTAGCCATAGGGGTGGGGACAGGCCAAAGCTGAAGAGGGCTTCCTCCCCACCCCCACCCCCAGCTTGGGTAGCTGACAGAACTTTGGGCAGAAATGAGGAATCAGGGTGCCAGACAGGGGGGGTCGATCTCGCGGAGAGTTGGTGAGTTTGCTTTTGACATGTGGAGTTCCAAGAGTGTCTGGGAGGCAGTTGGAGGCACTGGCCTGGACCTTTAGGTGGGAGTCCAAGAGAAGGGCCTCGGTGCACCTTTAGAATGCACTGACTTCATACAGAGGGAGCATTGACCTGAAGGACGGAATCTGGTGAGATCTTCTAGGCTGGATGATTGGAGGAGGAAGCAGAACTAGGGAACACTAAAGGGGAAATAGGGGCAGCAGGAGAACCAAAATCATCTAGTGTTATCAAGGGTAAGGAAGCATTGAGTTTCAAAAGGGGTGATTTCACAGCATCCAAGGGTATCAAGGAATCATGAAGAGTGAAGTGTGAGAAAATTCAGGCAGGATGCCATGGCCATCCTCAAGCAGTGTACTTTATCAGCAGCAGAGAGAGGCACTAGATAGCAGGGGCTCAGGATTGTGTGGGTGGCAAGGACTGAAGGTTGTCAGGACTAAACACAAGTTTGAAAGTTTGGGCAAGGAATAGGGGAGGGAAGAAATTGAGATTTTCCAGCTCAGGCAAAGGTGATGTGATTGTGTCTTTAGAGAAAGAGAGGACCTTTCAAAGCAGAGTGAAAGGGTCCAGAAGAGAGGAGAGGACCCAAGATGTTCTTGAGAATGAAGATGACCTAGGGGGCCGAGAGCAGGATGATCCAATGCAGTAGAGGAAACATGATTCTTCATGTAGGGAGGGCATCTCTTTCCTTAGTAATGGGCAAGATTAAACTGCATTTGAAGAAACAGAGAGAACTTTGAGGTGGAAATGATAAGGAAACAAATAAACACACATAGATCTATACTGACTCAGTCTTCTCAATTAAGGTGAAAGCAACAAGTTATCTGTTGGGGTGTTTGGAGGGGCGGGGAGAGAATTGAATAGTGATTTGAAAATTAAGGAAAGTAGGGATTAGGAATAGCCTCTCTAGGAGAACATTAAGTAATTACAAGTTTCATAGGATTTTAGCTCTGCAAGGGTTCTTATGATGGGGATGGGATCTGAAACCCAAAAGTAAAAGACCATGTCTTTGGGATTTGGACCCCAAAAAGGAAAAGCCCCTGGACTGGAAAATCCTTTTTGGGGTCCAGATCCCAAAGACCTGGTCCTTTCCTTTTGGGAGTTCAGATCCCATCTCCATCACTTAGGGGTCTTCCAGTGTGACCTCTTCATTTGTCCAGGGAAGACACTGAAACTCAATGATGTTTTAAGCAGCTTAGCCAGGGTAACAGAGAGAATCCTAAAGCCTGGGTGTGAAGGCACACTCTTGAACCCCACATCCAGTGATTCCTCCTTCATACACATCGCGGCTACAGCATGATCAATGAAATGGTGCAGTGGTAAGAACATTCTATCAGGAGTTAACAGATTTTGACCTTATCTCTGTTGTTCCCTAACTCTACCCATGTACCCTGGAGCAAGGCAGTTCTCTCTCCACCTTCAGTTTCTTCATCTATAGAATGCTGGAGGCAGTAGTCTCTGGGATGGCCATCAGTTGTGTTGGTCTGTGATTCTGTGTCATGGCAGGTTCATTGTAGAAGATGAGAGGGTGATAAAAGCTTGAACTAGACTGGACAGAAGGGATGAGATGGTTGAGATGTCCTGGAGGCAAAATTGATAACATTTGAACTCTTATGGATAATGAGAAGATGATCTAGTTTTACTTGGACTGTGCTGGATTCCTCCTCAAGGGAGATCTTTTTCCAAGGATGGATGACTCCTTATTGGATATGTTGTACATGGAGAGGTTCTGCTCAATGACATTAGAGGTTCCTTCTCAGTTGGCAATCCTGTTGTTTTTAAAGACCATCAAGAGAACATTCGTTATTGTCATCCGGGGAATTGCTATACAAAGGCTATGTTTCTTAAGTCAAATATTAAAGAAAAGAAAGAAGGAAGAAAAAAAGAGGAAGGAAGGAAGAAATTCTCTTAGGTTAAATATTTTGCTTAAGGAGAGAACATGTGTTTCTGCTCACCATTCAACATCATCTCTCTCCCTGGCCCTAATGAGATTAATTGTTCACCCACCGTTACTCTCTCAGCCTTTGTCTATAGGTCACAGGTCCACACTGGACTAAGTGTACACCCCCAAGGGACAGCTTCCCAAGATGAGAGACATTTTGATGTGTTTATCTTAAAAAAATCTGTCTTTAAAAACAAAAAAGCAATAGCAACCTATGCACTCTTGGTGTCCTCCCAGTCACTTGTGATTTGCCCTTTTACATAGATATGCAGAGGGAGTTGGCATCACAGAGATATCCGGGCCCCTAAAATAAAAGTGTTTAATTCATCAGGCTCGAGTTGCTTTTTATTTTATTCCCGTTACTCCATCCCCAAAGTTAAAAATAAAAGCCACGTGGCTCTATCTTGCTGTACATTAGTGAGTAGAGTTAATATTGAATTCCTAACAAAAAAGCAAAAAGATCGAGTATGGCTTCATTGTGTGGTGGGTTAGGGAGCCCGGTGAAGATAATTATACAGACACTCCCACCATATCACCCTTCAAAGAAACTGAGCCTAACATTCTCCTCTTAAGATCTTTAACCAACTTAAAAAAAATAACTCACAAGACCTTATTTAGAGAATGAAACAGCTACTGTATATAATCAGGCGAGGGAATCAGAGCAAATTATTGTACTCATCTGATAACAGTATAAAAAGCTCCACTTAAGACACTCTATTATATCTCTTTAGTAATTGTTCAGCAGTGCGAACTGTCCTTAAAATGGGAAAGATAAAAATGTGCTGGGGAGAAAAGGCTTGTGCATTGCTCGTCTCCGCCTCAGAGGCTTTCCTTCTGGGCTGGGGAGGCTGGGGCCAATAGCGTCTTCTGGAGAGGGCTGAGCCCGGGGCTTCTCCAAGTTTAATAGTCTTTAGGATTCCTGCTCCTCTTATTCATCATGAATTGCACTCTGCTGTGATAGTGAGTGCTAGGGAACGCCAGCGGTGAACGTTTTGAATGTGAAGGACAGCTGTGGAAGCGTAAGTCATGGGAGAAACCTTCCCATTTTGGGCTCTAAGCGGAAGCTGATGGCATAAACACATAGGGTCCCTAATCAGTTTGTATCAGCACATTTTAAATCAGCCAGGGCTAAGACACCTATCAAGTTGGTTCTGCTGGGCTTTAGGCAGAGTGATGACGCTCTTGGAAAGAACTTAAGAAGGTGACATTTGGAAAACTTTCCTGTTGGAGAATTTCTTTTCAGTGGGAAGCTCCTCCCTGGGAGGATCAGAAGATCAAAGATCTAGACGTGGACAGAGCACAAAGTCCATTGAGTGATGCTCAAGGGCTATAGAGATTTGATCTGATTTACCAAAGCTCACAGATATTTGGGTCTGCTTAGTTTTAGTCCGAGTCAGTGCCCCAGGGGCTTTCAATTTGTGTGGAGGAATGAAGAGGACGCCAGAAGCTGGCCTCACCACAGGATTCCCAAAAGACACATGAGTGATAGGAGAGAGACAGCAGAGCCTAATGGGGAGAGAGCTGGACTGGAAGTCAGAAAGACCTGAACTCAAGCCCTGCCTCTGACACCCACTGGCTGTGTGGCTCATGGAGGGTCACGTAGGGCAACTCTATAAGAGGGTCATCCTGTACTGGTTTCCTCACCTGGCAGGTCCTATTCTCATTCCTATCCACAAGATGGTTGGAGGCAGACTTGATGATTCGATTACTGCCAAGAGACCTACCTGGTAGGAAACCAAATCAATAGATTCATTGATCCCTCCAGAGTGGGGAGGAACCTACAAGGTCCTCTGGCCAGATCCCTCCATAAAGTATTAATCACTTCTATGACATTGTGTGACAAGTTGCTGTCCAGCCTCTAATCCAGCACCTTCAGAGACTTTGCTGTTATGTAACAGAAGTGTGGGGAAGTGGAGGAAATGAGTGTCAGGATCATCAATAGCAACAACACCAAAATTGATGTAATTCTAGGTTGCATTAGGAGAAGCCCAGTAGCCAGAATGCGTTGAGTGGTGGTCCTGCCATGGGGAGTTTTGTGTTCAGGTCTGCAGTCTTCATATTAGGTATGATATTATCGAACTGGAGTAAGTCTAGAGGAGGATAACAAAGATGCCAGAGTGAATGAATGCTGTGTGACAAGGACATTGATTAAGAGGATTGGGAATACCTAGCCTGGAGGACAGAATATGCAGGAAGCCATGATAGATGGGATCACGTATTCATAGGGTGGTTCTGGGCATGATGGATGAAACTTGTACTGCTTGTTTCCAAGATTGGAAGCAATGGGTGGCCACTGCTGTGCCCAAGAACCAGGGACTTCATATTCTTGAAGACTGCTATCGTGTTCTCCTTAATGCTTACTTTCCCTTGGCAAAACCTTCCCATTTCCTCCAACTGGTCAGTCTCTCCATGTGTGTACCTTGGCTTGACACTGAGGTGGACAGTGGGCCCCTTCCAGAATTGTGGGAGGGAGGAGATCCGGCTGGCTCACATTTGGGAACTGAATGTGTTCTTGTGACTGTTTTCCAACACTGAGCTCCAACATTCCTTAGAGGACTCTGTGGTCTATGCAGAGAGACTCCCAGAAGCCATCTTCACCCCCAGGTCCTGGAGGCAGCTGGGCTCTTTAAGGCATGAGTTCGAGGTCTGCTACATTTGGAGAGATGTCAACACTCTTCCACTGTACATGTTAAGACCTTCTGTGATAAACCATGTTCAGGAAATAAAATAATAATGCTCAACACAATACTCTCTCTTTGTCCTCTCCCTTTGCTCTGGCTTTTATATTTAAAACAAACAATCAAAAAACAAAGAAACACCAAAAAAATGGAATTAATAGGAACCTCATTGTGGGTCTAGAGTGGTCTTGAGAGGCCATGTAGCTCAATCTCTTCATTTGATGGGTGAGGTAACAGTTCCAGGCGAAATGGTAAAGTGCTTTGAGATCACCGCCTCCTGTATTTAGAGTGAGAAAGGCCATTAGAGGCCTTCTAATCCATCCTCCCAATGGACATTCAGAAAAGTTTCCTGGCTTATTTAAGATCACATGGGTAAGTGACAATGACAGAGTGTGACCCAGGTCCTCTGACTCTCTCCCTAGCCAAGTCTGTTCCACTTCCTTAATTATCTAGGAGGTGCTGACCCCTCTGGCTAGTACTAGAATAGACAGGAAGCTCAATCAGAACCAGTCATTGTCTATAGTCTAGCAGAGAGGGTTCAATGCACACCAGTCGGTACATTACCGTAGAGAATCTCAGAAGTACAGAAGTTGCTTCCAGTTGGGGCTATGGTATTCTCAATGGAGGTGGCCACTAAGAGGCCCCTGAAAGTAGAGGAAGAAGGGGTACAGAGAATAAGCATCACCATGATTATTTCTCAGCTACCTCTCCTGGCTTGGAGCCTCTTGTGCCCATACAATGGGATCAGCACTTTCCTGAGTGATTGGGCTAGCCTGCCTACGTAAGCATTGTTCCCAAACTGAATAGATGCTAGACGCTCATGTCACTGGTGTCTCCTTGCCTGCCAATTTACTAGAGCAGAGGAAACAATCCAGGACAGCAGTCTAGGGTCCTGAAATGACAAAGATTCCCTGGCTTTCTGGGATATGGGAAGATTGTTTCTGCAGTGGGCTGGACATGTGCTACCTTCCTGGGGTGGTCGAGTACTCCTAGGGGAGCTGTCTGAAAAGCACCAATCCAGAAAATACCTACAAATACTGGAGATAAATGAGGTGACCTCATGTATGATAAAATAGGCCACCGTTTTCTATTTTCCTTTATTTTTATTTGTTGGTTTTCAAATGGGCCAACTGGGCTCATTTCTCCCATAGAAGGAAGCAAACTGGTCATTATGAGGAAATAATCATTTGTCTTTTGGACTCAAGACTTCTGCTATGTCAGAAAATCATAGCCTCTTACAGATGAAAGGGAAATGAGCCCATCTCCCCTGCCCCACATCTGACAGATGGAGCCACTGAGGCCCCAGAAGGCTTATGAGCTGGTTATACTCACGAAGAAAATTAGCAGCACAGTTTTTTTAATCCTCGTGTGGCTCAGTAGTGAGTCAAATCCCCAGCATGGACTTGTGAACTATTGTGTCAGGGAGGGTATCATTGAAGGTACAAAGCCTTTAAAGAGATGGAAAGGAGAGAGTGAGAATGTAGGCAGAAAACTTAACTTTACAGAAGGAGTTGTAGACTTAGTGATATGTGGTGCTGATAAGTCGTGTATATACAGACTCTTAACAATTTGAGTTTAAAGAGAACTTGGAGGGCAGTTGGCTAATTCTGTCCATATGCTGACAGTCAACAAATATTTATTAAGCCCATACATTGAGCTATGTCCTTTATAAACGGAAATGTCAGGCAGTCCCAGACCTCAAGGAGTTTACGTTTTCTGATGCCAAAAATCCTATCTTTTCTCTACTAGTCATATGGTCATCAAGGCTTTGTCTGAAGACAACTCAGCAGGAATGTAGTGCTTTGATTGTCATCCATTCTATTTGGGACAACCTTAGTGTTTCCTGACTTCAAACCTAAATCTGCTCTGCTACTACTTGCATTTCTCCTGGTTCTGCCCTCTGGGACAAACACCACACAGTCCTGCCTTCTTCCACTATCATAACCCCTTAAATACTGGAAGCCAGTTCTCATGACCTCACCCCTTTGTAATTCTTGAACACAGCTCTCACGTCCTCACTTAATAATTCTCTTCTCTAGGGTAAAGACAAAATCAAAGTGAACTCTATTTCTCACAACTCCACATAATCCAGGACTAAGTGTCATCTACAAAGTGAGTAGGTATATGTGTGTTTGGGGATGGTAGAAGGCAGGAGGCCAAAGGACAGAAGAAAGTCTTTAACATCATGTTAAGGCTTCAGTGAAAGAGATGAATGATAGCAGTTTAGGGGAAAATCTTTCAAGGGAAGGTGTTAGATGAGAAAGAATAACAAGAAATAAAACCCCAATAAATGAATCTTCTTTGAGTGGGAAAATGCTGTCTTTGGTATCTTTGTCTGGAAGATGGCCTGAGAGTTGTGATCCTTAGAAGAACCCAATGGACAAATTGCTGATTTTAGTGGCAATGCTGGGCTTAGCTCTCCCCTCAGCTTCCTAGAGTGCCTTTGACAAAGAAGGAGGATCCCAAATAGTCCTCTTTGGGGATGTATACGGATCTAAGAACAGGCATTTTGGAGAGTATTCCATATCTCCCTTTCCCCCCAGAAGATGGCAGACACAAAAGTAGAAAGTCTAGCTGCTGCCCATGGCACTGAAGGAACATTTTTGGCGAACATCCTGTGTTGGATATTGGCGAATTTCCAATGAAGGAAGTATGCTTTACCTTCCCTCAGGGATTGCTTTCTCCTGCATTATTGTTTATTTGTGGGAACTCAGTTGCTCTGAGCCCATGGTCAGCTTCAGGCACCATTGACCTTCTAGTGTGGAGCTCAGCTTTCCAGAAAACTTCAGCTTCTGTGCCCAAATTCTATACCTTCTGTAGTTGCAGAGGGAAACCCAAACAAATCCTTCCTCTAGGCCTCATTTTTTTTCTTTTGGTTTTGTTTTTTGATGAGGCAATTGGGGTTAAGTGACTTGCCCAGGGTCACACAATTAGTAAGTGCCAAGTGTCTGAGGCTGGATTTGAACTCAGGTCCTCCTGACTCCTGGGCAGGTGCTCTACTCACTGCGCCACCTAGCTGCCCCTTTAAACCTCATTTTTGAGCCTCAGTTTTCTTCTTGGCAAAATGGACACAAAAATCTCCATAATAGCAGCCCTACAGGTTTTTCAGAAAAGGTAATCCATCATTTTAATAGCTTTTATTAAATTGTTATTTATGTGGCAGGCCCTATGCTGAGCACTGGGGTTACAAAGAAAGGCAAAAATTAGTTTCTACCCTAAAGGAGCTTGCCATCAAATGGGGGAGAGAGCCTATCCATAAGTACGTACCTCTAAGACATCTACAAAGGAGAAGGGAGGTTTGTAAAGTGTACTTAACCCTGAAAGTACTATAGAAATGCCCTCTCCTGCCCCCATCACAGCCTGGCCATGGCCTCCCTCCCCAGACTCTGTCTGCCACAGTCTGCCATATGTTCCAATATTCTCGTGTTCTTTCTTGCTCGTGGGGTCTGTTTTCTACTGACTTGTATGTGCTTATGTTTTCTCCCCCAATAGAATGTCGATACTTTGAGGACAGGAACTTTTCTCTATAATCTTGCATCCCCATAAGCTGGCCCAATGCCTGACACATAGTAGACCTTAATAAATTGCTTGGCTGACTGATCAATTGACTTGAGAATCTTCTTGGTCACTCCTAACTCTAGAATTCTTTGAGCTATGAATAAACCCTGGATTTCTTGCCATAGCCTCAGCAATGTTTCCAGTGTCCCACACTGTCTTCTTCATCCAGAAAGACAGTCCATCTAGCTAGAATAACCAGGCCATTTCTGCAGTGGATTCTGGCTACCACTGCCAGCTCTGGATTCACTCAAAGTTTTCCCAACACCACCAGCTCTTTTCTTTGCAAAGTACATTTTTATCCATGTTCCATAGCCTTCTTCCCTCCCCCATGTTCTCCCCCCGCCCACAAGTTGGCATCACTGGCTGTTGGGCATTGGCTGTTTTGGCTGGAAAAGACTTGCTGGAATGTAGTCCTTTTCTCATCGCTGCACACTTGGACACATCTGGACCTTTTCTCTGCTGCATCTGCTACCCAGGAAATCATTTTGAAGTCTTCGGGAAAATGCCATTTAGTATCAGAGAGCTGGCAGCCTAGCTAGAGAGCATTCTGGCAGCTGGGGGGGGGGCCCTCTAGAGCCCCTCGGTGTGGCCTCTACCTCCAAGCAGGTAAACGGAAGCCGGAAACGGCCTGCTCGGCATCCTTGGCCTTGCTCCGGTCACTCGGCCGCTCCGAGGGGGAGGAGCAGCCCTCGGCTCCGGCCTGGGCCCTGTGGTGGTGGATGAAGCCTGCCTGGAAGGGTGGGCCCCCGAGTTCCACGCGCCCTCTGCTTCCTGCCCTCCCTGGTGCTCTGGCGAACGTTGCTGAAGCGCCCGCCCGCCCGCCGTTCCTCTTCATTTTAATTTTATCCCCCATAAATATAGGCATTAATTTGAATCCCATCTAGCACATCACAGTTTGGGTAGAGGCGAACGCGCTGCATGTTAATATCTCACTTTGCCATCTTTTCTCACTTGCTTCCAGAATAGTAGCTCTTCCTGCCTCAGCATTTAATCTTAGGACAACGGAAACTTTTCTGTCTGTGCACGGCCTTTTTTTCCAACTTTCCTCATCTGCCTTGCCGTCTCACTGCCTGGGTGAGGGAGGGGTTTTTTCCCATCTTCCTTTTGCTGCTTTCATACTTCTTCTCTCCCATCAGCCCTTGGAGGGGTCACCGTGTGGAAGGCTCAGACACCTGCTCCAACATAAGCAGGCTTCCGCATCCCCAGACCCACCTAGCGTCCCTTCCTTAAATGCAATGAACATTCAATGTTTGCAGGGTGGGTGGCATCACTTAGAGCCTGGAAATAAACACCATATGCCCCAGGAGAAAAACCAGGTGCCCAGGGAAAACAAGAAATCAGTTGGTCAGCAAATATTTATTAAGCACCTACTATGTGCCAGGCACTGAGCTAAACCCCGGGGATACAAAAGGAGGCAAAAGACAGTCTCTGCTTTCAAGGAGCTCACAATCTGACAGGGAAACACCAAGCAAAGGACTAAGCACAGACAAGCTATTCATGGGATAAATGAGAAATAATCAACAGAGGGAAGGGAGACACTGCAGTTGAGAGGGGTTGGGGAAGCTTCCTGGAGAAGAGGGGATTTTAGTTGGTACTGAAGAAAGCCAAGATAGGGAGATAGAGAGGGTTCCATGTATGTTCCCTTATTTGTCAAATGAAATGGACTAGATGGAACGGTCCTTAAGCTTCTTTCCAGATCTCAAGCCTTGGAGTGCGGTTCTCACCCTCAATGAAAGTTCATTTTCTCCAGAGGAGCCATGATCCCAAAAGCCAAAGGGCCACATGTGGCATAGTATTGCGATGGATGACTTTGGGGTCTGGAAGACCCACATTCATGGCCTGCTTCTGACACATACTGGCTAATCCATCAGCACCCGGATCTACTTTTTCAGAATTTAAACTAATGGAGTTTCTGGTCTTTAATTTCTGGAGGGCGTTTCTTCACTAGGAGTTCCAGTATCAAAGAAAGCAATGATTGGAACCAGTAGGGTTGGAGGAGTAGGGGGGAATTAGCCTCTTCAGTCCCCAACACTCTACAAAGCAATCTGTCTACATCATCTCTGGTGATTTTTACAATGGAGAAGGATGAGTTTGGACTGAGGAGACCTGAATTTGTATCCTGACACCTTCTGTCTAGGTGACCCTGGTGAAGTCAGCTTCTTTATTTGTAAAAGGAGGGTGCTGAGCTCGGTTTACTCAAGCAGACTTGAGTTCAAATCCAACCTCATTAGCTGTTACCCTGGGGAAGTCACCAAACCTCTGTTTGTTTTCATTTCGAAAATAAGAATAATAATACCACCTTTCTTCCAGGACTGCCATAAAGAGGAAATAAATCAAAATTGTCAAGGGCTTAGCACAATGTTGGGCATGCAGTTATGCCATTTGAATATCATTAGCATTATTATTATTATTATATGCCTAAGATTTCTTCCAGCTCAAAGTCTATGAAAAAGAAATCATCTCTGTGACTGAAGACCCTCATTTTACAAGTGAGGAAGCTGAGATTCAGATTGTTCTTTGAAGCAAGGTCTTCCTCCTCACCAATCCAGAACACTCCCTCAGCCATTCCATCTCTCCAATACTAAAGAGAAAGGTCTAATTATAACCCAAGATGGAGACCGACGAAGACAGAGGACCGGGTAAAGGACTCTGAAAAAAACATGCTGGGATGGGGTAAGGGGTAGAGAATCCTGGCATCTGATGGGTTCAGGGCATTTCACAAGAGAGGGAGCTATCCCTGAGCTGGGTGCTGGAAGAAGAAATGGATTTCAACAGGGTGGAAGCCAGGGTGAGAAGAGGGAGGGATGTGTTCAGGTACCAGCGCATCCTGTGTGAAGGCGTGGAGGTGGGAGTCTATAGGCTGAGATCAGGGGAGGTCAGTTCTCCATGTAAGCTGGAATGGAAAATCTGTGAAGGGGATAAATGCGAAATGTGGTGATAATGGTTGCACCAGTGTGGAGGGTCTTAAGGGCGGAACTAAAAAGCTTCTTTTAAAGAAAATGATTTGGTCAGCATGGCTTCTTCCCCAGCTCACAAGACTCACTTCTCCCCCCATGACAGCAATGATCTTTGGGGGAAGGGGAGTCTTTCCTTCAGGGGGATGTGTGTGTGTGTGTGTGTGTGTGTGTGTGTGTGTGTGTGTGTGTGCGCGTGCCTGATATTCAAAGTATTCCGGTCAGCCATTACATTCTAAAATTCCAACCCAGTTTCCTGACCCCAGAATTGTGACTTGTGAAGCTTTGCCCCCGCTCAATTAAGATTTGCCAAATTGCCTTTGCTGTGGCAGCTGCTTCCCAGAAATGGTAACCACTATGCCTTGATGGCCCAAGGACAATGCTGGGTCTTGAATTTGCCTGCTAAGAGAAAATGCTTTGTTTTCTTTTGTTTCATGAGACTTCTTCAAACCCTGTTCTGCGGTCTCCAAGATGTTTTTTTAACCCTCTGAGTTAAAAATTGTAAAAATAAGACAACAACTCATATTCCCAGTCTGTCAGGTAAATCCTGTCTAAAAATATGTTCCCCCAGCCCAGGCGACAGGTATCAGTGAGAGCCGCCCTGACTCCTTCTCTTCCCTTCCCTCTGGCACCTGGGACACTTGTACCATCTAGGAGTCAGCTGAATTCAGCCTTTGGTTACTGGGTTCAGGCATTTGGAAAGCCACATGTGGAGAGCAGACAGAATCTTCTAGAACCAAGAGTCTCTGGATTCAGTCTTATTTGTACCTCTAGCATCCTCCACAGCGTTGATGGGACGTCTGGAGCTGCTGCCCTCTGGCATACACCCTCCTGAAAGCCTCTGCCCTGGCTGGGGTCCCTCCCTTCCCTTTCTGAAACTCCAATCTCTGTATTAACATTGCACGGATTTTATCTGTGGCAGAAAGGCTGGGTTACCCCGGTAACCACATGAGTGAGGATGTTAATCCATTTATAGCATTGCTGCCCAGGTTTGATTCAATTAGCGTGGTGGATGACGTGCTTTGGAGGGTTGGTGATATTGGGACGTGGCTTCTGCTGAGACACCCCAGTCCTATTTCTTATGTTGGTGGAGCTCCTGCAGGGAAACAGTGGTGGTGGGGGGAGGAGAGATTGTCCAGAGGACAATTGACCCTTCCTTTTTTTTACAAATTCTCCTGGTGCTCACTCTCAGTCATTGGAAACAGATGTGGGAAGGGGGTCACCAGCCCCTTCTCCTATGCTGCCTGCCCGGCTCACACTTACCACTGTCATCCTCTCCACAAATGGCTCTGCCCCATCCAAGGCACCCCTTCTTTGAGTCTAGCTGTAGACAGCTCCTTTCTTCCCCTTATCTTGTTCTTTCATAAGAGACAGAGAGAGGGGGACGGAAATAGAGATGGAGGTGGGGAGTAAGTAATAAACATGTCTATAGAATCTACTATGTGCTGGTCACTGTGATAAACATTTTCCAAATATCTTATTTGATCTTCCCAATAACCCTCTAAAGCGTTTTTATAATTGAGGAAATTGAGGCAGAAAGAGGTTAAGTCACTGGCCCAGTCACAGAGCTAGTATCTGAGGTTGGATTTGAACTCAGGTCTTATTGAGGCCAGATCCAGAACTCTATCCACTTCACCCCCTAGTTTCTAGAGACAGACAAAGGGAGAGAGACAGAGATTTTTCCCTTGTATTTGAATTGTCCTTTCAATTCTATATAAACGCAGAGACCTTGAAATGTTCTAAGCTTAACGGTATCAACCCAACGTAAAATGACATTTTGCTACTAGAAATGATTAGGGACTCTGGATATCTTAAGTTAATGGAAATAAAATAAAACCACTTAACCAATAAGCATGTATTTCACAATACCTACTATGTGCCAGGTATTGTGCTTGACTCTACCAGGAATGCTGTCACAGGATCATTGGTTAAGTAATCCACAAACAACAATTAAGAACCTACTGTGTGCCAGGAGCTACACTGGGTGCCAGAAGTAGAAAGACAAAGAAACCCTCCCTGCTCTCAGGGAGGTTAGAGTCTATTGTTGTAAAACAGAAATGAAAAGGCAGCAGTCCAAAGTCGCCACACTGCATTCCCCATGCAATTTTAGGCCCTTCAACATGTCCAAGGTGGAGTTTTTCAGGGGTCATTTTTGTGACTCTGATGATCAGGGGCTTGCTCCTTGCAGGAATATGGAAAGCAGGATGTTGGCTGCTTGGTGAGATATTAGCTCTGTTGATTATACAGAAGAACAAAGTCACCATTGCCAGCATATATATGTGGGATTTTATGCCCTTGATGCCCTTAGAAAAGGTGACTCATGCCTACATGTGTACCCAAGATAGGGAAGGGAACTAGGTCTAGCCAAGGCTGCTAGAAGAAAGAATCTTGGTTTTTGCTTGAAGAGAATCAGTTCTAGCATTTTCAGTGTTCCTGATGGCTACCCAACAAAAATTTCTGCCTTTTGTCCTGGACTAGGTACTTCAGTGGATAGAGCTGTGGGCTTGGAAACAGAAAGATTCTTCTTCCTGAGTTCAAATCTGGCCTCAGACACTTAGTAGCTGTGTGACTCTCAGCAAGTCACTCAATCCTGTTTGCCTCAGTTTCCTCATCTGTAAAATGAGTTGGAGAAGGAAACGGCCAACCACTCCAGTATCTCTGCCAAGAAAACCCAAAATGGGGTCATGAATACTTGGACCTCACTGAAATGGCTAAACTTACACAAAAAATCTTCCCAGCCTCATAACAAATAACAAAACAAAATATTTCCTTCCACAACTGCTGGATCCCCATGGGTTGGTGTGGTTTTGGTCTTTGTCTTTGTCTTCCCAGTGCTCAACCCTGAACCCAGCACATTTGAACACTTAATAAATTACTTGTTGATTGATTCATTATTATATCTAACTTAGGTAAGACAGTTTGCATAATTGAGTCTCATTAATATGTGCAAGAAGCCCCATTACTGAGTGAGGCAGAGAGAGCACAGGCCTTGGCGTCATGGAGGCCTGGACTAGAATTCTTCCTCAAACTTGTAATGATTCTGTAACCATTTATTTTTTCTCAGCCTGAGTTTTACCATCTGGAAAGTGGAAATAGCAGCACCTGTTGCCCTTTTCTTTTAAGATTACATTAAGGATCAAATGAGATATTGGCCATAAAGGACTTCATTAACATTCAAGCACTTTTCTGGTGACAGTTATTTTTTTCTTCCACAATTTGTCCCCCATCATCCTTTCAACCTGAGGAATGAGGACTCTTAAGGAAAATAGGACTGGGAACAGGGACATGGCTCGGTAGGAAGAGTACAGGATTTAGGAGGAGAAGGCCTGGGTTCAAATACTGAGTATTCAACTTTGGGGTCTCAGTTTCCCTGTCAAATTAAGATATTGACCCATGTGGCCTCACAGGTCCTATGATTTTAAGTTTCACAGAATCCAATTTAAGTTCAGTGTCACCCACCAGAGCTGTCCAAAGAGGAATGGGTCGCTTCTAAAGGTGACATATTCCCCCTTCATGAAGGTCCTCAAGTAAAAACTCAGTGGCCGCTCATCGAGTGTATAACTGGGGCTTCCTTTGGCCTACGGGTCGGACTGTGTGGTTTCTAAGGTCCCTCCTTGTACTCAAATCTGGGAGCTATAGATTTGGCTGCAGCTCCCCCACTCTTCCCACATGCCACGTCTCTGGTTGTCTTTTTTCACCTAGCTTCCGGTGCTGGGGGATGACCTTGTTTTGGGCCACCGAGGGCACCCCTGCTGAGCGGAGAGGCTGAGCTGCCAAATACATTGGGTCCAGATGTGCGGGCGCTGGCGCCTGGAGTATGTGGAGAAGGCGGCACTGCCCCCCCCCTCCTGCGCTCTACTTTCACCACATGTTGTGGTGTGAATGTTTTAAGTGGTGAGCAGCAGTGTTGCATCATTACAAGTGCAGACGGAGTTTTGATTTGGGAGAATCATTCAGTGAAATGTTTTCCAGTGCCTGGAAATCAGTTATCACTTGAAAAAGTCATGAAGAAATACATACACTTAACCTTTCGCAGTGAGTGATACCAAGCAGACAGTGAGGTTGATCTCAACACCCAGCAGTTTGTTGGGTTCCTGGAATTTGATGAGGGCAGCCATAGCAATTACCAACTCCTGCCAAGAAAACGCCTGGACCTTGCTGGTGGTTAGGGTGGTGGAAGGATAGGCAGAGCTAGGCTGTGAATTAAGAGTTTCTTTTTGGGACAGTTACCTGTCTTAGTAGAATCCAACTGTGGACAAACTCTTGGAGGGGATTAGGCCACAGCTCATCTTGTCTTTTTGGTGTTCACTGTTGATTCACTGAAGCTCACCCCCAAAACCAAAAGAAGAAGAAAGCATAAACAAACAAGCAAAAAATGACTCCAGCCAAGCCAAGGCTGAAAATCCAAATGCCATGCGCAGTCTGGGGCACAGGAACGATACTCTACCAGTCATTTCCTTCTTCCTGTCCTTTCCTCTCTCTGCGTGTTCTACTAAGCTTTGTAGTTTTGACAGGGAGCCAAACCCTCTCATTCCAGCCAACTCAGCCAGACTTTAGTAAATGACCACTGTGAAAGGAACAATGCAAAGCCTTAGGTGTACAAAGGCAAAAATGTAGACCAGTCTCTGCTCCTGAGATGCTTGCATTCTACTGCAAAGGTATGCCATGATAGAACTGATATAAGAAACACAACCTTGAAGTGTTGCAGCTTCAAGCAAGGCCCCTTCTAGGAGGTGGCAGTCAACGTGTACCTTAAAGTATGTGATGGAATGGAAGACACAGAGCTGGGGAAGACCCGTCTTAACCCTTCCTGGGGCAGCCTTGAAAGCACAGCATCAGGCTGGAATGCCAACTTCAGGAATCCTGTTCTCTTCTCTCTAAGTAAACATCAAGGGCTCTTAACCTTTGTTTACATATTTGAAAATACCCTGGACCACTTTGACAGGAGTTTGGGGAAGTCCATGGACCCCTTCTCAGAATCATGTTTTTAAGTGAATTAAATAAACTACACAGAGTTTCAAAGGAAGCCAGTTACATTCAAAAGGAATTCTAAGAATATTTAAACAGATGCACTTACATACACCCATCAACTGCATGCACAAATGCACATACACTCACAGAAGTCCATAGACCCCAGGTTACAGATGCCTCCTCTACAGTTCCTTTTGTGTTTTGTTCAATTTAATTCTTCAAACATTTGTTGAACTTTTACTATGTCCAGCGTACTTTTTCCATGCAAGACCATGACTTCAATCTTCCACTTAATCATATAATCCCTGAATCTGAGGGTTGGCCAAGACTTCAGTTATCTGCTCTTCAAACCTGCACCTGCACAAGAATGTCCCAAGCAAATGGTCATCCATCCATGTGAAATGGAAGCTACTTCCTCCCAAGGCTTCCCATTCCATTTTGGGCTAGCCCACGGGTGGCTGGGAATTCTGTCCCAATGTGAATCCTAAATTGTCTTTGGTCAATTCCTTCTCTGCTCCCAATTCAGCCCTGTGGGACCAAGCTGAAAAACCCTAATCCTTTTCCCACATTAAATCCCTTCAAATATTTGAAGGCAGATATCAGGTTCCCTATAAACCTTCTCTTCTTTCCAGGTAGGCATCACCATTTTTTGTTTTTTTTAGTAGTAAGTTTCTAATAGACTTATGTAATCACTAGACAAAAGCTGTGTGGATTTACAGTAAAGCCTCAGCTAGCTCTAGCTCCGGCTACCTAGGTTAACTGGCACTTAGCTATGAGCCAGGACTTAAGGGGAGAAAAAAGCGCCATGACCAAAATGAATTTCCCAGAGGGCATGTACCAAGACTTAGTCACTTGGCTGATTTCAACCTTTAGGGCCTCAGTGTATTGACATTTACTTTGCACAGAAGCCTAACAAGCTTGGCTATTTAGTCTCCTAGCTCCCAAGTGGAGGAGGGAGCATGTTGGGAGGGAGAGAGAGGGTTCTGTACATTTAGGTAACTTGTCAGCCAGGAGAAGTAGCAGCTATTACCCTCATAATTAGCAAAGGGACAGTAGAATACTACAAAGAGGAGACATGAGAGCTTCAAGCACACGGAGCTCTGGGGCTATTTCATGAGGGGCAAATCCACACCTTAGCAGACCTGGAATAAATTAAAGCACCATTAATATTTCATGTTTGTGACTGATTCTAAGTCATTGAGAAAAGGTTACATTTTTCTTTGTCATCAGTAGGAGAAGATGGGAAAGTCAGCTGTAGATTTGAGAGAGATTTCCATCTGATCATTTTAGGAAGTTTTTATATTTATTTATTCATATTTCTGCCTTAAAAGGGGAAACCATTAACCAACTGGAAAACTTAGTAGCTCTGAGGACCTTCCAGGATCACCAAGTTTTCCTCATGGAGGAGACTTCAGCAGCTGTCTTGTTCAGCCAGTACCTGAGCCTGAATCCCCAGTATTCATTTCACTCTCGAGATGTTCACCACACTCCATTTGAAAACCTTTAGCAAGCCAGAAGCTCTGCTTTCCTCGAGGATACTCATCTCCTTCAGGACCGCCCTCATTGTTAGGAGGTTCTATCTGACAGCCATCCTAAAGCTCTTTGCAATTTCTGCCTTCTGTTCCTTGCTCATCCTCTGTGACAACACTGAACGAGCTACCTCCCTCTTCTACAAGATCCCCTGTCACTGCGGTCCTGCCCCACTTCAACCTTCCATTCTCCAAACAAACATCTTCGGTTCTTCTTAGGGCAGAATTTCTAGCTGGCTTTCTGTCCCTAGCCCTTGCCTTTCTTCAGACACAGTGCCTGGAATGGAAGCTGAAGTCCCACATATCTCTGGAGCTCTGAATAAGGCTGAGGAAGCTGAAGCTTAACACCATGAGTTGTGCCCTTAATAGCTGACCTCTCTTCTCCTTTTCCTTCCTCCTCTTTTTCTCTCTTTCTTTTCCTTTCCCACCCACACACATATTTGTTTTTAAGGTTAAATCCATTTCTTATTTGAATTTCCCAACAACTCTTTGAGATCAAGTCTCTGCATTCCACTTTCCCACACAAGGTATCAGAGCTGGAAGGAGCCTTTGAATCCACTTAGGCCAGTCCCCTTACTTTAATATGGGTTTTAAGTGATTTAAGAAGGTTAAAGCTTTAAAGGTTGAAGTGATCCCTGAGGTCATTGAGTCCAACCACCTCATTTTGCGAAAGAAGAGACTGAGACCTAAGATGTTTAAATGACATGTCTTATGTTGACACACACTGGTCAAAAACCTTCTTGGCATCCAGGTCCTTTGTCAGTGGAGCCAATGTGCTTTTCTTTGCTCTCATACTCTTGCCTTGGTTTTATATTTCAGACTTCCCAATAGGCAGTGGCTTAAAGAACCATACACTTTGTGTCATTAAAAAAATGAAAAAAAATAATTAAAGAATTACTTCTCCAAATGTAGAATTCTACCTTGATATTCTTAAGCAGAGAGAGGGGTGTTGTTCTTTTCTTTTCTTTCTTTTTTTTTTTAAATGAATGTTTTTAATTTTTAACATGATGATTCTCCCTGGGATGGGAAGTATCTTTCCCACCTCCCTTTTGGCTTCCCCACTTTCCCCTTTTTTCCTCTGAAACAAAAAGGCGAGACATGGATGCAGGAAGTAAATTGAGTTCTGCATCATGCTTCTGGAGTTGGGCAGTGATGCTTTGCTGCTCTCCGTGTGTCGCTTTGGGAATCCATGGACCCACAGACTTAACAGTGTTTTAATATGACTGAAATTCTCCTGTAATAAAATCTTGGTTACCTGGAAACCTCCTACTTATATCCTCAAGTTTTCATCATAGCTCTGGGCCCAGAAGTTGGACCCCAGAAATAACAACAACAACAAAAAAAACCAATATAATTTTTAGTGGTGATAAGTAAGCCACTCTTGAGAAACTAGGAACAGTAACACTTAAGGGGGTGGGGGAGGGTAAGAGGTGAAAAACCTGCCTCTGTCAATCACTTCCTGTGTGACCATGAGAAAGTTAGTAAACTTTTGATCTTCAGTCTCCTCACCTCTAAAGAGGGGGCTCGGCCAGGCAGCTGAAGCCTCCCCCAGCTCTGCAGCTCTGCTCCTTTGGCCCACAGATGACATCCACAGGCTCTGGAGCTCACCAGAAGTTTGAAGTTTAGAGAGGCGGACACTGAGACCCAGAGATGGGCAGAGAGGTGACTCAAGGTCCAGCAGATAGTAAATGATTGAGTCCCATCCTCCGTCTTGAAATCCAGCCTCTTTTCACTGCAATTTTAAGGGGCTAGATGGTCTGACAATGAGAAATGGTGGAGTGCCCTCGGGAGTCTAGAAAAGATCAGCCTTTCTCCAGAAATGCCAAGAAGAAAAAGCAAATGTTAGAAAATGTGAGAAAAACCAGGTTGGGCAGTAGAGTAGAAGCAATTGGTGGGCAAACAGGGTGGGTTCTATCCCTACCTCTGACTTTGACTGTCTCCTCCATGACGGATAAAAGAGCCCAAAGCAGGGCTAGTTCCCTAGGTTAGGGTAAAGCTGCTACAGAAGACATATGTGAAAGCATGGACAAGGAACCAGTGCCCTGTGGATGCAATTATAGGCCTACGTGAAGGGGAATCTGGGTTCAAGTCCTCCATTGCTTAGGAGTTGTGTGACCTTAGCAGGTGCCTAACTGGAGGTGCCTTACATACCTCTCTGGGGCTAGTGAGCCCTTGAACTAAAATCAGAGGCCCAGGATTCAATACCCGGATCTGCCAACTTCTATGTTTGTCATTCTTGGCAAGTCTGATGTCTTTGGCCCTTGGTTTCCTGAGATGAGATGAAAGGGCTATTCAGCTCTTATTCTGGGATTCTAGTCTATTGAGTCATACCTGGGTTCAAGTCTGCATTGGTGGAGGGAAGCTCCATACCTGCAGCTCCAGAATTGACTAGAGCATTGATTCTTTATGTTTGAGTATGATTATTATTTTTTTTTTAGTAATGTCAATATAAGAATCTGTTGAGAGCCTTACTACTTCATTGTTGGAGAGAGCACCTACAGCTTTGAAATCAATAACCCATCAAAAATAATAGTGGTTTTTTTTTTTATTTGAGAGAGTAAGTAGAAGGATTCCCACTAAAAGAAGTATAAAATAAAAAAAAAAATCATCAAGAAAGGCACTGTTGCCAACCAAATATTGAATGAGCATTTGGAAGTCCTTATTAATTTAATTTGAATTGTGTCTTCCTCCCACTAAGTGGAGTGCCAGCTTAAATTTGTCCAATTTAATGAGTTTTTACTGACATAAGATTAGGCCCAAAAGGGTCTTTATTATCTTTCTTATAATTGTTATTGACCCAATTTCTGTGTTCCTACAGAGAACAATGAAAGTGATTCCAAAGGGGAATCAGCTGTCTCCTTGTGACTTGAGGTCCTGCCACCAAGGCTGCATACCTACCTATCAGGAGTGCAGTAGAAGGCATTCTTTGTCATGTAGGGTTGGGCCAGATGTTGTCTGGTGGCAACATGGAAAAAAAAAATGAACCTGAGGTCAAATCTCAGCTCTGGCAATTAGTAGCTTGTGACATTGGACAAACCACTGGCTTTCACTGTACAATTAGGGGTTCAGATGGCCTAGATGGTCCCTTTTCAGCCCTAGATCCTTTCCAAAGACTCTTCCCCCTATGAGATTTGATAGTCCTTCAACCTCGCCATTATCCAGAAGAACTTGTTTCCAACACTTTCAGGTATAGGGTTTTATATGTCGGTGTTTCCCACCTTCTCTACCTAGGGGTTCCTTTGGCATTCCTAGGCTGACCAAGGAACCTGAGCATCAGTTTTGTATTATTTTTATGAGATCATTTCTTCTGATTTCCCAGCCATGAGTCAATCAAACTCTTGGAGGCCATCCTGGACAATGTGGTTTGATTTAATCTTACTTTTCCATAGTGATTATATATTCAATTTAATTGAGTGAACATTTATTCAGGGCCTCCTATGTGCAAGACAATGTGCTAGGCCCTGGGGGGACAAGGCTGATGCTTATCTTTCTTCCTGTCCAGTGTCTGAAAGAAGAAAACATTAGACAATGAAATTTTCTCCTTCTTCTTATGGCTGCCTAGTAACTAAGCAGTTTCTAGGGAGCAATTTACACCCCCAGGTTAAGTGATATTTTGCATTGAGGTGGGGAAAACCCCAGTAAAAAGCCCCATCCTGTTACCACAGGCTTCTCTGATTTCTATCTTTCTTTCTGGTTTGCTCAAAAATTTGATTCACCAAAGTGTAATTTCATCCCCTCGCCCCCATGAAAATCTTGATTGGGAATGCACGCAGAATAAATTCTCAGGTTATTAAATAGATAGGCCTAAGGGGGAGGGAGGAAAATGCATAATAACCTGTCTGTGGAGTTTTGCAGAAGGCCTAGGTTGGTTCAGAAGCTGCTGGGCATTGGTGGTCAGTTCCTTCTGATTTCTATCAAACTTTGGGGGTGGTGGGGGAGATTCTTGACAGTGTCGTGCCTGGAGAGAAAGTTCACAATATTTAAAAGAGAATTTTGCCCATTTTATTAGATCTTAGCGCTGAGTCATGGATGAGAGAGAAGCAGTGGGCGTCTGAGCTTCAGAAAGAGTAAGACTGTCATTTACACTTGCAGACTGCTATGCTTTCCAGAAAACTTTTTTCTGTAGGTTGCGAAAGTGATTAATCTGCCGTTCGAACTGACATAGAAGATTCTCTGTCCAAAAAAGAAAGAGAGGAGAGAGGAGAGAAGAGAGACAGAGAGGAGAGAGGGGGGAGAGAGACAGAGAGAGAGAGAGAGAGAGAGAGAGAGAGAGAGAGAGAGAGAGAATGAGATGTCACAGATTCTCTGCAGCTCAGAGTAGTAAGAGGCCTCAGCAAGCATCTGTTTAAACTAATAACTGAGCAAAAAACTCCCCCTAGACCCTTACCTAAAATAGACAGATAGGTAGATAGATAGGTAGATATAGATAGATAAAAGAAAGATTCAATAAATTGTCATCAAGCCACTACTTAAAGCTCTCAAATGAGTAGTCCCCATGGCAGCCTATTCCACTTTTGGACAGACCCCCCAATTGAAACCTAATTTTCCCTCTGCAATTTCTACTCTTTTTTCTCCCCTGTTCAAATTTCTTGTGGTCAACATTTATGGGACTATGTGGACCTAGAGTAGTAGAGGATGGGCTGCCATGGGTGGGCAGGGATGTTTCATTTTAGAGAAACATGGGTAAGGGGCAGGGACAGCTCACAGCTGTTAAAGCTGTCCCCAAGTACAACAAGTTGCTTTTCATTGAAGGTCTTCCAGCAAGGGCTTTTGAGTATGTGAGTTGGAGTAGATGATGATGATGATGGTAAAAATTTTATTCATGATGATAATGATTATGGTAGTGATGTTGATGATGGTAATAATTGTGATGGTGGTGGTGGTGATGGTGATGATAATAAGGATGATGATGGTGATGATGATTATGGTGTTGGTGGTAGTGATGGTGATGATGATGATGATCGTGACAGCTAGCACTTGCCTTTCCCCCTCTACAACTGATCCCCAAGCTTCTCTATCTAATTCCCTGAACCAATTTTCACCTGGCAGGATAACATGGTTTTGTCACGATTGACTTACACTGTATGTTCTCAAGTTTATCAACATCCTTCTTTAACAGTGATCACCGGAATTCGATCTGTTACTCCATATATGTTCAAAAAATGGCAGACTTCAGTGGGTCATCATCTTCTTTTCCCTTGTAATAAAGGCCAAGTATGATTTACCTTTCTTGACTGGTATATTGTGGTGATGACTCATAATGAGCTTACATTCAATTCAATCTTCAAGATATTATTCAGACTAGCTGCTCTCTAACAATGTCTTGTAACACTGTATAACATTTGTGAAATTGATTTTTTGAGCACAAGCAGGACTTTACATTTACACTTATTAAATCCCATGTTAATAGGTTTCCTCAGATATCCTAGAGTGGTGATCCTGCCTCTATTCCTCAGTATATTAATTCTCCCTCTATGTATTGTCATTTGCAAATTGCACAAACATGCCATATCTTTATTTTAAGAAAACTGATACAAATGTGAGACTGCACACCATTAGACATAACCCAGTAAGGCACTCTGTCCAAGTTCATAGATCATTTATTCAATCAACCAAGCAAGGAAGCAAGCAATGTTTATTAAATCTCTACTGCATAATAGGGACTATGCTAAGGGCTAGCTTTGTGATAGGTATCAGAGGGGTACACTAAGAATAAAGCACTTTTTGGTAATAGGATCCTTAGATACCTTAGATAAATACCTTAGATGTCATCTTGTTCAACTTCTTCATTTGACAGATGAGGACATAGAGTCTAAAGAGGGAAAATTACTTGCCTACCACCATATGTAAGAAGATGAGGGTGGTGGCAGTAGTGGTCCTGAACTCAGGTCTTCCTACTCCAGGTGTCACCTGTTCCCCTCTACCATGGGCCTAAGCCTTGTGAAACATGGAGCTATTCCTGATTCTACCTTGTGTCACTAATTCAACCAGTTTTTGATCCATCTAGTTGTGTCATCCTATACCCATAGTTCCCTACCTTTTCCACAGAATTAGCATAGGACTTTTTTCAATTTTTTTTCTCCTAAAATTTAGCTACACTGTTTCTATGGAATTCTCCTGATTTTCTAATTTTGTAGTGGTAGGGATTGGGGCAGGCCATGCGAATCATTGGAACATACATTGGTACATTTCCCAGTGTGGAAACTCCTTCTACTGGTGTCGGTTGTCCCTGAAACCTCAAGTTTTAGGTCAATGGAAAGTTAAGTGGTCTGTTCTAAGTCTTTCAGCCAACAGGTGTCAGGTTCAGGGCTTGATCCCAGGTCTTCCTTGCTCCAAGATCTGATGTCCTACCTCACCACTCATTACCAGTTTAGTAACAGGATAAAAAGATATCCATGATGCACTTTATTTAATCTACGTCATTGACATTTTCTTGATCACTTTCTTAAGTCTAGACAATATACAAAACAGTCAGATCTTGATTGGTAGTGTTGGCCTATTTTCCCAGGTGTAGGTTCTCACACCAAAAAGTCAACAATAAGCAAGAAGCAGTTTGATCGGGTTCCAACTTCATTTTAGTTGTTGTTTAGTCATTATTCAGTCATGTCTGACTCTTGTGACCCCCCCCCTTGTGGTTTTCTTGGCAGAGATGCTGGAGTGTTTTGTCATGTCCTTCTGATGAGGAAACTGAGGCAAATAGGGTTAAGCAACTTGCCCAGGGTCACACAGCTAATATGTGTCTGAGGCTGGGTTTGAACTTAAGTCCTCCTGACTCCAGGGCCATCACTCTATCTACTGAAATACCCAGCTGTCCCAATTTCATACCCCGTCTTTAAATTTCTTTGCTATTCTTAACCCCAGTTCTTATACTACCTTATCATCCTGTTCATCTTTATTTCACCTTCCTTGCTTCTGCACTTGTGTTTTAAAATATTACTTCACTGATTGAGTTCCCTGTGCATCCACATGAGCCCCTTGAAGAGAAGGCCACCTTCTACAGAACCATGGAAACCACCTGTCATGGTTTAATGGGAGTAATGATTAAAACAACAACAGCAACAACAAATTGTGTGTGTGTGTGCGTGTGTTTGTGTGTGTGTGTGTGTGTGTGTGTGTGTGTGTGTGTGTGCTGTCTAGCCCTACAGGCTTTTTGAAGATGCATTTTTTTTTCCTTTCATGAATATGGTTCTGATGGACTTTGGGTACAAACTGAAGTAGAGGCAAGTTCTCTTCTTTCTAGGCCTGGCACAAATCGGTATTAGAGTTTCCTCCTTCTCCAGTAAACTGCCATTTGCAGCTGTACCTGTAAATACAGAGGACCAGCATACACCTAGCTTAGCCTAACAGTTTTACAGTTCCTCAGAGAAGCAGTGACTCATTTAGAGAAGTCAGAATTCACAAAAGCTAGAATTATGTTTTCAAAGCTCATTGAGTGTGGTGGTTGTCTTTGAATTTGAAAGCCTGATATTCATGTTGAATTTTTATTATTTTGAAAATTTATTGAATTTGCTCCTCTTTCTCCTCTCTACCCCACCCTACCCTCTTCTTGCATTTTATCCCAGACTTCTGCAACTGGACATCGTCTTGGCATTTTTTCCAGGGAAGGCTATCGAATCATGAGGAGAAGTATTGTGGGATTTCCTTGGTCTGAACCTTGGTTTCCTTGGGCAAATCCCTTCAAGATTCTGGGCCTCAGTCCCCTTATTTGTAAAATCTGAAGGATAGTCCAGATGACCTCTAGCGTCCTTCTCAACTCAGTATCTAGGATTACAGTCTAAGACAGAGGAAAAATGATTTGGTCTAGGCTTCAACTGATTAGACCTGTAAACCAAATTTAGAAGTCTTTTTTAAGTCCCATACTTTAGGGATATATAAAATACCACTTTTGGCCCCAGGCTTAAAATCCATTGGTTCAAATTCTGAAGTCAAAAATGTCAAAGCTGGTTATGATTGAAAAGCCAGCAGCTCTCCACATGTATTTCACTGGCTGCTCAATGTGGGGGAAAAAATTGGAAGAGAAGCTGAATGTGCTTGTTTAGTGTTTGAGTTCCCAAGATTATTTTTGTTCCTTGTTAAATGTGTCTGTGAGGCATACGCACATATATACTCTATATATAGAGAGCCATTATTAGATAACACGGGTATTATACGCTTTCACCCCTTGCCGAGGTGCCACAGTGTGCCTGCCGTCCAAGCTCAGCTATATTTACCCTTATCGATTAGGAATTCCATTTTCCTTGGATCAGGTTTCGATAGGAAGGAAAGGTGTTTGGAGGAATTTTCACTTCCATATTTAAGTAGAACAAGATAATTGCAACCTGATTTGGCAGCTGGGTGTCCACAGGTTTGTTACAATTCTTATAGCCATGTGGGAAAAGGTTTACGCTGAAGTAAAAGTCCCTCTGCGTGTGTGTCTGTGTGTCTGTGTGCTTCTGTGTGTTTACGTATGTATGTGTGCACACAGACACATATATAGTTAGCTTGTCTCCAGTTAATTTTCCTTCTACATTGCTAAGTTGAAAACAGTGGGATTTGACATTTTTAAATGGGAAAAACGTTCTGCGTGTATTAGAGAAGGTTCTGTGGCATATCTAAATGCCACCAGGACAGCACTGAGACCCCAGAATACTTCACAATCTATGGTAATGAGAGATGATTGTGCTTCAGTGAGGGAGAGAAGTATCCTGCAGAGAATAGGACAAGGGAAGGAAATTAGGAAATGATGCTAAATAGGTCTCATTGGTTCACCATTGAACAAGTTTAATTGACTTCTTTTTTCTTCAGGGTTGGGGGAGAGTAAGTCTGAAGATCTTTGGGACTGGTTCATAGACAGAACTCAGGGGGAAGCTTTGCTCCAAGTCATCTGAGTGTGCCAGTTCTGGAAGCTGGATAGAGTAGATTTCAAGGGACAGCTCTCAAGAATCCTCCCTTTTCCCTAATGCCCAGTTGTCTTGTCCAGAAGCCACCAACGTCTGCAGCAGAGCAGAATGTAGAGTGCTCCTGTAAGAGTGGGGGCCCAGGTATCCTCCTCCCACTCCCTGACCATTTGCTGTAACATCGATAGCATCCTTGATGCTACCGTGGGAAGTGTTTTCTCTCAGCTGAGGACTGGAGGATAGCAGAGACTTTCTGGAAACAATTTGTCTTCTTGTCTCACACCATGACTGGAAAGTCGGTGACCAGATGCTGAATTCTATCACCAGAATGCTGCTTTAATCAAATATGCTATTAGCAGTACAATTAATAAAATGGCCTGTTTCCATGAAATCTTTGAGGCATTACCATAATTTTTGCTCTGCTGTCTCCCAGAAGCACAGCCCATTCTCAGACAAACCGTCTGGGTAGTGGAGCAGCTCTGGTATTTCTGTCTCATAGGAATACAATTTTGACTGTGAGCCTACCTGGGAAGAAGTTCTTGGCTAACAGGCTTCAGAACTCCAGTTTGAATCCAAGCAGCCAAGCTCCCCTGATAGATGGCTCTGCACAAGGTGTG
This sequence comes from Phalanger gymnotis, assembly GCA_028646595.1. Taxonomy (NCBI): domain Eukaryota; kingdom Metazoa; phylum Chordata; class Mammalia; order Diprotodontia; family Phalangeridae; genus Phalanger; species Phalanger gymnotis. The sequence continues at coordinate 6,701,787 of CM053626.1, read as the reverse complement.
GTACTGGGTGCTTCAGGTGCCTCCTGGGCTTAATGGTGCACAGTTCTTGCTGGCAGGAGCTAGGAGTGTATCAGGGGAGCTTCCTCAGGGGCATGGACACCCAAAGGAAGGGACAGGCTAGATCCAGAAGGGGCTGAGAGATGTCTGAATGGAACTAAAGATGAACAGGTTATGTAGGATGTGAAGGCTGGCCCATTGTCCTTCCTGACTTGGACAGTCACTGTTTAGTTACCCACAAACACAGGAATAAATTTACACTGAAGTCCCTATGGCTGGACAATGATCTTTTAGAGGCAGGACTCTTCCACAATTCTACATTTAGTTCTTAATTTTCATAATTTTCTCTCTTTTCTTTCTCTGCCTGTCTCTCAATCTCTCCTTTTATGGTTCTCTTTCTTTTTTCTTCCTTTTCCTTATCTGTCTCTAATTGTGTCTTTCCTCATTCTTTCCTCACTTCTTTCTTTTTAAGGTACTAGTTGGACTATATGCCTGTGGAAGACCTTCCTCCTTGGGTACCCCCAGGGTTTATGAGGACAAGGATCCAAAATCTTTTTTCCTTTCCCTCTGAGCTCGTCAAACAGACCAACTGAAGCCTGGGGGTGCCCAGCACAGACAACAGGCTTCTAAGTTGTGGAAATACTACCGGGGCCCATAAACTCTCAGGAAGTGATGCAGGCAGGATTTGTACCCAGATTTTCTGACTCCCCTGACCATCAGCAGCATTGAATGAGCTCTTCCTCAGTGTTCTTTCCAGTTCCAGGCCCATGGGGCCAGATTTTCCCTTCTTTGCTCCTTCCTTGAAAAACGTAGCCCTCAGAATGACTCAGTCCCTCGTCACCGCCATCACGTGTGGCTGACATAGATGGGGAGAAAATGAAGGAACAAGAGTAAGTCACCCATCCCCGCACATGGGGACAATTGGAGGCTTCTCCTTCCTGAGTTGTGCTTCCTTCCTTTCCTTGGCCCTCTCAGGGCTTCTTGAGTCAGAACCCTCCACAATTGCAAAAGAAACCCAAGTTCTGCTATTATTTAAAGGGAAAATGAAAGAAATGCCTGTGAAGTTATGCCGTCTAGCTGTGCAGAGGAGTGCATTTGAGTAAAACTCTTCACGTACGTGAGCCAGCTTAGAAAGTGCAGATGTGAATTCCAGTCAAATCACAGACTGTCTGAGCTAGGAGGGGCTTGAGGGGCCATCCTGACCTGGACTTTCCCCTTACAACTGGGGACACAGAGGACCTAAGTGCTGAGTTATTCCCAACAGCAGACAGACATGGCTTCTTTTTTTATTTGGTTTTCTTGTTTTATTTTAAATTAATTTCTAGTGATAAAGTTTTGTTTTCCCATCACCTTCATTTCTCAAAATAGCACTTTTCCCTCGCTCATCTGTTATTACAAAAATTAAAACAAAATGAAAGATGAGAAAGAAAACACGCACCTGATCTAACAGTCTATACAGAATAATATGGTCCCCAACCTTTGCATAGAAGCAGAGGAGGTCCATGTTTGTTTTGGTTATGGGTTTGGGGGAGCAGATCTCCAGGACAAGATGCAACCAAAACTCGGACTAGTGGAAGAAAACCCTTCAGACCTGATGCAGTAAAACAGGTCCCTGATACCCATTAGAAAAGAGTGTGGGCCATTTATTTCATGTTATTTTATTTTATTACCAAAAGCACTTCCTTTTCTAGGATGGTACAGTCACAAATATTTAAGGTGAATGGTTTGCTTACAATTGTGTTTTCCAAACTAATCTTGCCACCGGACACTTTTGGGTTTAAAATATGTCAGTGCAAAGCTGCAATGACAATGGTGTTCTTATCACATCCCTTTAATGTTTGCAAAGCACCTGGGATCTATTCACCACAACCCTCCGAGAGATAGGCCTTGCTTGTCTCCTTCTTTTTACAGACACATACACTGAGGCTCAGACAGGCTAAAGGTCTTGCCCAGGATCACGCAGTCAGCATTCTTATGAGTTTGGATTTGAACTCAAGGCCTCTTAACTCCTAGTCCAACCCTCTTTACAGTACATAACACTTCTCTGGCCCAAGAGGGAGATATAGAGGGAGGGAGAGGGAGAGAAAGAGAGGAATAGGGAAACTCTGGAGCAGAATCAAGGAAGTATCATGTCTGCCTTCCATACTCAAATGATGCCACACTTGATACCTGTATCATTTAGTAATTGATATCCATGGGTCTCAAATCCCCCACCCTCTTCATGATTAGAAACATTCAATAAGGAAGTGGGTTACTATGCAAGGAAGGAAGGAATTGACTGCCTCCCATGGAGTCCCTTCTCCCACCCACCTCATAGACCCACTCTCTTCCACAAGAAGGCTTTCCTGGTCCTCCCAGGTCCTAGCACTCACCCTGACTGCTACCTGCTTATGTCCATCCTTTGGAATGATTCCTTTGATAGTTATTTTCTGTACCCTTAAATAGGTCCTGGTGAGGGGGGACTGTTCGATTCTTTGCTCTTCTTTTCCCAGCCCCTGGTACAATGCCCAGGGCACTGATTGATTACCAATCCATTTTCAAGCCTGGCCCACTAGTAGATGGATGCCTTGGGAAAGATGTAGCATCCTGTGACACTTCTAGGGGTTGTTTTCCCATTGAAGACCTTAACTCCCATTTCATTGTCTTTGCTATGTATATGTTAGCTTTCCTTTAAAAAAAGTTTCTGCAGTTGTGTTAGTATTAAGGTTCAGTGAATAATTGTTTTAATGTAGAGTAAGAAAAATCTCCACCCTTTAGACAATGACATTATTTTAACTTGTGTCCATGAATATTCAATTTGGTTCGCTTCAGTGTAATTAATTGCCTACAGTATTCTAGGCCTAGTGCCAGGTATTAAACATACAAAGACACAAACCAAACTGACCTTAACCTTAAGGAGGCTGTATCCTCCTGGGGAGTGGGTCGGTGCTAATGATATGAACTCTGGCACATCAATGCAAAATCAGGGGAGGAAGCACAAATAAAAAGGGGGCAAATATAAATTTGGCCACAAAGGACAGTGCCTCTCATCTTCCTTGGTCTTGGAACCCACCCCTTTAAAACCCTCACAAATTAATGAAGATCTCTCACCCAAAACTATTGATATTTGCCATAGAAGAAATGGAAATGTCTTGGTATTATTAGAGGGGGGCAGCTATGTGCCACAGTGGACAGAACACTGGGCCTGGATTGAAGAGGATTCATCTTCTTATCATCATTTGACTCTCATCTTTGCTTCTCGTCATCACTTTACCCTGTTTGCCTCAGTCTCCTCATCTGTAAAATGAGCTGGAAGAGGAAATGACAAACACTCCAGGATCTCTGCCAAGAAAACCCCAAATGGGGTCATGAAGAGTTTGACATGACTGAAAAGTATTATTATGAAAATAACTTTGACCTCTCAGACCCTCTGAAAGGATTTGAGGGACCCCAGAGCTCTACCTGGACCACAGTCTGAGAAGCAGTGCTGTGAGAGACGGAAGACTGCAGAACTGAACTTGAAGGAAGCAGAGGTGGAGGGGCAGTACTTTCCAGGAGTATGATGGATTGCAAAGAACTATGGAGGGAAGAGAAGAGCTGGGCCCAATGAAGAGTACATGGGCAGCAATAGCAAAGATCCAGAAACAGAAGCGGGAAGCAAGTCATGCAGGGTTTCAAGCAAGTTATTTTAGCCTAGAGGTTGCTTGGTTTCTACCATGCTGCCCTCCATGGCTGCCACAGAGGTAGCTAGGTGGCGCCAGAGTGCATTGAGCTCTGCACTTAGAGTCCAGAAGACTCATGTTCAAATATGGCCTTGGACATTTAATTCGCCGTGGGACCCTGGGAAAGTCACTTAACTTCTGTCTGCCTCAGTTTTCTCAAATATACAATGTGGGTAATAATAGTAGTACCTACTTTCCAGGGTTTTTGTGAGGTTCAAATAAGACAATAATGGTGGAGTGCTTGACTCTCCCTGGCACTTAATAGGTGCCCTAGAAATGTGTGTAGATCCATATCTATCCAGATATCTAGATGTTTCTGTCTAGATAGGGATCTGATTTTGGATGGAGAGTTCTAGATATTTGTAGAGACAGATTGATATCTATCTATATTTTCTTATGGCCCAATATGAAAGAGTGCTAGCATTGGAGACAGAAGATGTGGGTTTGAGTCTTGCTCCATTAATTAAACTAGTGGGATCTTGGTTAAGTGTTTTCATCTCAGCACTTCAGTTTCCTCCTCCCACTAACTGACAGGACTGTCCTGGCTCCCTCCACCCCCCAGATCCCCTCCAGCTTTATGCCTATGGTTGTCTATTTCTATGAAGGTTGATGTTATTAAGTGAAGTTGATTTCCTACAGTCTGCTCGTGGTCAGATACTTCGGGGTTTTCTGAACTCTTCATTTTCGTCAAAACAAATTTTGAGTCAAAGGCAAGTTATGCCTTTGGCTCTGAGCCAGAAGCAAAAGTATGTAGGTCAAACATGCCTATGTGCTTTGCATTCCTGAAAAAGATTAATAATGCTGAGTTCTCAGATTTTTGGGGTAGCTCACATGTTGGTCAGGGCCAAGCGGCAAGCATTGGGAAATCCCCGAATGAAACCCAGGGCTGATTTCTTTGAACTTTCCTGGGATGAACTGTGGCCAATTGAAAGACAAAAAAATATCAGAGGCCCTTAGAGAATGCCAACCATTGGCCTCTGGGCAATATACCTCCATTTACTGGCCCTCATCTAGCCATGTGCTCAGTCTCTGGATTGATTTTCTATATCAAAGATTCTCTTTGTTGACAATCATTTTCTTTTTCATTTCAATTAAAAATCATTTCACTGAAGAAATTGACTCAGAACTAGGGACATATGCAACTCTATGTTCACTACCCAGTAACTTTACTTCAATTCTGTAAAGATCTATGAAGTGCCTACTATGTGCCAGATACTTGCAATGTTGTACAGAATACTTGAATCAAGCACTACTTTTGAAAAGATCTTGTTTTCTGAACATCCAGGGTTATCTTTACTTCTGCTGAGGCCAAGCTGCCTCAGTATGTCTGATCTTTAGCAGATGAAGCTGGATTGAATTGGTTCACCCACCTGTCATAGGTTCTCTGCCAGCTGAATGCAGGATTTTATGCTCTTGACAGTGGATATCACTCCAGGGAAATACGAAAACATGATAGCTTTTAAAATACACATTTCTGTGACTGTTGGGGATATTGTGGTCCCTGTTTGTGCTGAGAAGTCAAGTGTTTCAAAGATCATTCAAGGCCAAAATAAAATGACATCCATCTTACTGAGGTGAAAAGGAAAGGTAGACCAAAAATGATAAACACCAAGCTCAGAAAAGAAGCAAAGACACTTAGAGGGACCTCTGAGGTATGGCTAGGCTTCCTAAATTTTGAAGAATAACCCAGTTATTGACAAAAAAAATAGCCTAACTTTCTTTAAATGAAGAAAATTTCCTGTCATGGGCAAGACAATGAAAAGACTGGAATTACTGAAACCTGGGGGAAAATATCGGAACCTGAAACTCATCTTCTCTTCCAGGCTATACTGAAACTGTTGTTAGAAGTAGTCTAGGTGAGCCCACAATATATGGGCCTTTTCATCAGATAGTAAATATCCTTCCCCAAGGGGTTGGGGGCTGGAGTTTTGGAGATTAAAAAAAAAAAACTTTCAGGGACCTAGAAATCTTGTCCCTGGTAATGCAATCATTAATTTTGTTTAACATATTGCTAGATGAAGAAGCCAGATAGTTCCAGAATCCCAGAAATTTCCCAAAGTAGATGGAATGCTGCCGTATAACCTTGCAGATGCAATGTGTCCTGCAAGGCTAAGAAACCGGTCCAAGGGTTGCAGAGAATCCTACTTTAGTGACCTGGGAGCTCCTCTTGTCTAAGCCCTGTGAATGCCTATGAGCAAGGACCCAAGGCCAGCATTCTGGGCCAGTCTCCTTAATCATTAATGGATTGGAAGTGTGGCTTCATGATGTAGAATTACAGAGTATTTATCAAGTGCTTTATGAACCGAGTTCCAAATTACATAAAGTGAGGGGTGATGGCTAAAAAGAGGGCATAATGCAGAGAAAGAAAGAGAAGCAAGAGAAATCCTGGAGATATCATCAACCAGACTTGGCAGGGAGGTGAATGGGAGTGAAGGCTCACAGACAGAGCTGAGGTTTCCAGCCCAGGTCCTAGGAAGATGGCCATTTTCTCAGAAGAGACAGATCAGTTGGCAATGTAACACAGGACTCTTTGGGGATGATCAGAGCATTGCAGATTTGAGCTTAAATGCCTTAGGAGTCATCGGGGACAACCTCTTCATTTTCAAGATGAAGAAACTGATTTAGAAAGAAGTTGATGACTTGATCAGGGTCACACAACTATCATTTATTTAAGGAGAGATTTGAACTAGACTTTTGGATTTCAAGTCTAGCACACCACCCACTACACCATTTAAACCACTGCAAAAAAAAAAAAAAACCCACCACAAATGAAAACTTCTGGGCTCCCAGACTGAGGAGTGGTCTAAGGTGGATACACTCCAGGGGCAGGCTCAGCTTTCTGTGGCAGATATTCCTGAAACACTCTGTATAAACCGAAAACAGAGTCATAATTTAAATGCAGTTCAGGTGCTTGGTGCTCATAAAAACACTGATAAGCATCTTCTTATAAAACTCCGAATTTTCTCCTAATGTATGTTTTTATACACGCCCGGAGGGCATAGCAAGCCTGCTTACAACAAGGATCAAATGAAACCGTTCACATTTAGCGCTTTGCAAGCCTTATTGCTTTCTCTAAATGCTAACTGGCATATCATTATTATTAATGCTAGGAAGGCTTGCCCGCTCAGAGCAGAAACCAGCGGCTGGTGATGGGCTGCCTTACTCTCAGTAATTGGATAGCTGGCAGTTCTCTGATGCTGAAAACAATGCTGGTCACGGCTAGAGCAGGAACATGGTGCCTTGTCAAAGCAGGCAGCATCCTGCTTCCGTGGTCCATGGGAGAATCACAAGCCCTGGGTTTGCTGCCACTCTGTGCAAGGCATTGCTCGCTTTTACATGGACGGCTTTTTTTTCTTTGTTAAACCTTGTTGAATCTGGGGCTCCCTTTCTAACTTATTCCACCTTGTATAGAAATTGTTACAAGGTGCTACATTAAAGTGAGTGATTATTTGGGTCCACGTTATTTAAGAGTCAACTTGGTTTTGGGGGCCAAGCACAGGGCCTTGGACCCAGAAACCCTGTGATCCAATGTTGACTTTCCTGTTCATTCTCTGTGTTCATACCCATAAGTCTTGTCACCTTCATTTATCTCACTTGTATCTTCTATAAAATGGGTCTGGAACAACTACTAGTAATCTAGCAGGGGTCCTCAAATGAAATGTGGATAAAAGACCAAGTAGACAAGTGTGGGGCTCGATTGGAGGGCATGGGAAAGATAACTCTCACTGGACCTCCTGCTTTCCTGACCTCTCCCCTTTACGCCATCCTGTCATGCCTGTTTCTTTCCAAAGAAATAATTTGGCTTTTTTAGTATTTTTCTGTGTAGATTTTATCCACCCTCCCCTGCCCCACCCTACCCCATAGAATTTAAGTGCCCCGAAGGCGAGAACTGTTTTCTTTCTTATGTTTTCTTCCTGGTGTCTAGGGTTGCCTAGAACACAGTATATGCTTGTTTAATTGGTTTAAACTGAGCATCTCTCAATGCTGTCTTACCGCATTGGGGGGTGTGGGGGGGCTCCTTCCTATCTCTAGGATCAATTAAAAACTTTCTATGTTGGCTCTTAAAATACTTCACAAAAATATACATTTTGGTTGTCCTAACAAGTGAGTCGCTCTTGACCATCAGAGAGAACAGGGCTGGGGAGGGGAGGAAACGGAAGATGCCCAAAGATGGCAGATGGAATGTCAACAGTAGGACTGTGGACCACATCTGGAACACATGTGGCCAGGAGCCACAATGGCGGCTACAGGGAATTTTCAGCATCTTGTAGGCAGGGGCTTTGAGAGAGAGGAAAGTGAAGATTATCCTACCTCATTGGAGCCCAGCAGTCAGGTGTGGGGCTTCTGGGGTTCTAAGTGGTACTGTGAATATAATGATAATTACAGTAACGAGTCTTAATAATAATAACCACATTTATATGGAAACATAATTGCTACATATTAGCTAAATAATAGCTACATTTATATGCAAACTTGAAGGTTCGCAAAGTGCTTTACAAACATCTCCTTTGATCTGATCTTCACAACTGGTCCTCCTGGCTCCAAATCCAGTCCTTTATCCACTGGGATAGAGTCCAGAGTCAAAGCCTGCCTCAGACGCTTAGCTGTGTGACCCTGGGAAAGTCACTTGTCTCCAGACCGTAATAGCCCCTATCTCACCTGTTCTGTCTTGAGGATCAAAGTAGATGGTATAGATAGAGATCTTTGCAAACTGTGAAGCACATATGTTCGTGTTAACTATTACTAGGGAGATCTTCTCCACTGTGAGTAGATGGGTAAGATATTTGTAAAACTTCTGGTCCCTGGCATGCCAGCCACCTCCTTCTCTATTCCACTTTTTCTGAGCCAGATGCAGTTTCTGAAGAAGTCCTTGGGGCCAGGATTGGACAACTTTCCAGTCCTAAGCGAAGTTGCCTCAAATGTGTACTCCACTGGAAAAGCCTTCAAGACCCACACAACATCTCATGTGTGGAAAGCAGCCTTTAATGATCCACAATTAAAAATAAATGAATTAATGAATGACCGCATGAATGAGTGAATGAAAAAAATAAACACCACCAAAAATATAAGAAGGATACAAGTTGATGAAAATAACCAAGAATCACAGGATATGATAATTGTACTTGAGAGATTATAAAATACTTTCAGGCCTATTCTGACATCTGTACCCTCATTTCCAATTCCTTGCTCATTACACTGAGACATTGAGAAATTAGGCCATGCCTCCACATCTCTCCAGGGTATAAGAGAGACAAGACGATGCTGATCTATCCACACTCTCTATTCAGTATCCCACCACAGCCATGTGACTTTGATAATGACAATAATGATGGGTGTTTGGATGGCACTCCAAAGTTTTGCTGAGGGTTTTATATACATCATCTTATTTCTTCCTTACAACAATCCTGTGAAGTAATGCTATAGACATTATCATCCTCTTCTTACCACTGGGGAAGGTGAGGCTCAGGAAGCTTAAGGGATTCTGCCCACATCACCTGCCAGGTAAGAGTTTGAGTCAAACATCTGTCTTCCTAATCCCAAGGGCAGCCCCCAACCCCACGAAGTTTGAGATATTTACAAGAATTATCACCTCCATTTTACAGATGGGAGAAGCAAAGCTCAGAAGATTTAAAGGGCTTGTCAAATTTTCTGCTCTTTCTGCCTGCAAACCTCCTATTCTATTCATTGTGTTGCCTCCTCTATGAGAGAAAGAACCAAGGCTGGCACTGGATACTTCCAGCCTCCCACCCTACCTTCTCCCTCCTCCATGTGACATTGACTGGCTACTCAAATACATCGACCCCATGTGGCCACTGTAGCCCATATCTAGGGCTTTAGTGAACCTGTTTCAGATTTATTTTCATTCCTTCAGACTGACATGGACTTGGCACAGGGGAGTGAATTCTTTTGGGGGCAGCAGATGTGCCTGGTCCATTTGTCTCAGCAGTTTGTGTTGCAAGAGGGGGGTAGATCATAGTTATAACATACATATATACATACATACATACATATATATATGTATACACACATATATACACAAACATACATATATACATACACACATCTGCACACACATATATAAATATATACACATATACATATATTTGTGTGTGTTTATGTATATATGTATGTGTGTATGTATATATACACTTGTATATATGCACACAGAGAGAGGCACGCACACACACATATATATAAAAAGAGAAAGATATATGTATATAGATAGTATAGAGATATACACACATTCTTCTTGCAACATAAATATATGTAAGTATATATACATGTACACACATTTTTGCAACATAAACTATATTTAAATGTATATATATACACGTATGCGACCCTATGTGCACTCATATACACAGATATGTATGTATATGTAGCTACGTTGTAAGAGGAATATGTGTGTATATTATATATTATCTATGTGTGTATATATGTACACACACTCACATATATAAACGTGTGTGTATGTATACCCACATACATATATTCTTTTTTTTTCCAATAGAAAGAGTTGTTGAAGGGGGAGGGATAAAGAAAAATCTCGATTTCTGTGATTTTACAGTTGGAATGTGAATAATTTGGCTTCAGTTAGTCATTGTCTGCATTCAGAGCTTGTTTTCCAAGAAGAGAGGGATGTGTGCAGGTTTGTTGAATAGGGTCCTTATTTGCGTCTAATAGTGCCTCTTCATGAAAACATTTCTTACCCTCCCTCCTACTTGGTGGCAAAAGTGTTTTTGCTTTAGAAATTATGCCCTTCTGTTCTTCAGTCCCTTTATCCTTTTGACAATAAGTGGACCAACAGCCTCCATTTAGGAGAACAAAATATATTATGAAAAGAGAAACTTCTTTGCCATGTAACACATAATGCAGTTGACATGCATTCAAAGTTGTAATAATACAGTAATCACTCGAGAAGCAGCATTTCCCCGAAAGGAGGGAGGGAAGAACAGTTGGCCCGTTTGCGCATGAGCTGGTCTGGGGTATTGCAAGTTTTCTTTGTAATAGCTGTTTGACAGGGGCTGTGTACGTGGCATTCTCTATGCTTGGAAAAATGCTGCCCACAGTTCCTTCTGCCCTGGGACAGCCCCCCAGACTCTTGGAGAAAATCAAACAGGAATGTGTATGGTGCCTATATAACCCTTTGCTCCTCTCTGTGATGCCTTCATTGAACTCTGCAGTTATGCTCCATAAAGTCTTGTTGATTTGTCACCAATGGCATGGGGAGCTGATTTCCCTTCATTGCTGAGTCTTGTGAAACTGGCTTTTTGTGTACTATTTGCGACTTGAACAGTGGCCGGTCATCCCTCCGAGGGTTTACCAGGGTGAAATGCCTGAACTAATAGCAGGCAAATGGGGAGGGGGTCAATCCTTTACAAACGTTGTCTGGGTTTTCCTCTGCTTGGAGCCCTGTCTCCTGGCACCAAGACCCCAGTGCTTCTGGAAACTCTGGCAGTGCTGGGGAACTCTTCCTTCCTTCCAGAAGGATTTCTTCCGGTCCTTATTATTTCAAAGGTCATATTTAGATCCACATCTTTCTGCTCATCACTTTCCTGGTAGGAGGGTCAAAGCGAGCACTTTTATTCCTGATTTAGAGATGAGGAAGTCAACTCACAAAGTCTTGTCTGATTTCATAGCATCATCACTCTCAACAACTACAACAATAAATATGTAATGAACAAATAATGAAATAGGACTGATTTAATAGGAGAGAAGTTTGGCATAATTGCCACTTCAATGGACTTGGAACTAGGATGACATGCCTTTGAATTAAGCCTCTTTTGTTTAGTCACTTTTTGATACTGCGAAGGCTTGCTAATTACACTTCAGCCTCAGTTTCTTTATCCATAAAGTGCATTATATGTCACAGGGTTGTTTCGTAGATTCCAGTGGTGAGTCACTTAGGAAAGCCTGAATAGAAGGCAGCCAAGTGGCACAATACATGGAGTGCTGGTTTTATAGTCAAAACACCTGAGTTCAAATATTGCCTCAGGTGCTTATTACCTCAAGTCCCTTATACTCCGTCTGCCTCAGTTTCTTTTTTTAAATTTAATTTTAATTTAATTTTATTAAATTTTATTTTACCAGAACACAAATACAAAATAGAGAAAAGAAACCAAAACATATCATAAACTTAAAAATTGAAACTTAAATATAAAATAAGAAAAAAAAAACATGTCATGTACATAGCAAAACATAGGAGGGGATTCAAAATATGTAACAATAAATTTTCATTTCAAGAAAGCCTGTATGATAAATAATACACCTTGTGCTGAGAATTGTCCATCTTTTCTTTGCTTCCTTGGGTTTTCTTTTGTTCTCTGCTGTATACTTTCTAACTTTGTTCTTTTTTTCCCTCCCCCACCACCCCCAGAAGGCTACAATATAATTTAGGTATTTCTTGATGTATACCTAGACATTCAGATATATACATACACTTATACATATATACATGCATATGTAGACATATACTTTCCGAAACATAATCTACTCCTTATCTTTGTTTTTTATGTTTGTACATATCTTTTGTTTCCTATCTTTCCTGCCTCTTGTACTCGACTTCTACCTGCTACATTGCCTTCCTATTACTTGCCTTCTCCCCTCTAAAGATCTCTCTTCTATCTTCCTATTCCCATTAATCTAAACTCCCTTTACCTATTTCCTCATTCTCCCCTCTAAAACTCCCTCCCTTGTCCTTTCCCCCCTCACTAAACCCCCACCATTTTATTTTTTCTAAATTTAGAAGACTTTTATACTCTCCTAAATATATTTGTATTGTTCCCTCTTAAACTCATTCCTGATGAAAGTAGGTTACCAGAACTACATCATAGTCAGGTTTACCCCCCTCTTTCTTATAAGTGCAACAATTATAAATAAGAGTATTAGACATACATTTTACATTTTATGTTATATAAAAGGTAAGCAGTCCATTCTTGTAAATCCCTTATAGTTAGTCTTTGGTATGTACCTTATGTGTCTCTTAGTTCTTGTATGTCGATTCTTCTATTAAGTTGAGGATTTTTTTAAACAAAGTCTCAAAAGTCTGGAGGTTTGTCAAATGTCCATTTTTTTTCATTCGAGATAATACTGAAATTTGAAGGGTATGATATTTTTGACTGGAGCCCCAAGGCTTTTTTGGAGGAGGGAGGTGGGGCAATTGGGGTTGAGTGACTTGCCCAAGGTCATACAGCTAGTAAGTGTGTCAAGTGTCTGAGGCCAGCTTTGAACTCAGGTCTTCCTGACTCCAGGGCCCGTGCTCTACTTACTGGGCCAACTAGCCTCCCCCTGCCTCAGTTTCTATATCAGTAAAATGGCAAAAATGCCAGCACCTACCTCCCAGAGTTGTTCTGAAGATCAAAAGAGGTAACATATGTAAACTTGACAAAAGCGTGCTTTCTTACTGTTGGCTGTTTGTATTATTCCCTTCTGTCCTGTAGCTTTCTTAAGGATTGTAGTTCTCAGAAGTGGATGGAGCTTTTGGATGTTATTGCTCTTACGTTCATCCTCATTATGCCCATTCCACAGAGACTTGTTTGCTGCCGCATGGTCACAAAGGTATCACATCTGAGGAGAAGGTTTCAAACCCTGGTCTTTCTGACTTCTGGTCTTGTTTCCATCCATTATCCTTCCTTCTCTGTTCTTCTATAAAAGTTCATCTCTCTCTACCAAAGAGATGCATAAGATGCATGTGATTCAAAGGTGGGTGCCTCTGGTTGAAGGCTTGGCCACTTTTCTGTGGGTCTCTGGGTGTGTGTGTGTGTGTGTGTGTGTGTGTGTGTGTGTGTGTGCGCACACCTGTGCGAGCACACTTGTATGTGCATGCCCATGCCCTTTTCCACAAAGTATATTAAACATTGCTTTTTTGGCATTCCATTAACTTTCCGGCTTTGTGTTGGGTTTTGCTTCCCCTTTCCCTCCCTAGAAAGGGTGACCCTTAGTTTTCTGTCTTGCTAATTATTTATAAACTCTCCCATCCTCAACTTGGTTGGCGATGGGTGCAGATGGGTGTGTTGGAGAAGTTTCTTGCTGTGGAGATCAGTGCTTATCTGTCATTGCATTCCAAGATTAGAGAGCTCTCCCAGATTAAATTTGCCCTCAGCCCAATGGCACTTCAAAGGGGGCCAGCCAAGCCAGTGCTAGGACAGCATGCACCCTGCTACAGGTTTATTTATAACAGAAGGCACTCAGGACCTCTCACACTTGCAATTGATTGCATACAAATCACACGGAAGGCACGGCTGGGAAGTGGCATCTAGAAATGGTGGCTGTTTAGGCGCACATGTCAAGATCTGTTGTTTGTGCACATGGACGTGTGTGTATATGTCTGTGTGTGTGGTGTGTGCTTGTGGGTACACAGCTTTTCTTCCCTCATGCTGAGTTATTATCTGATAGTCATTGTTGAGGACAGACAGATTAGCATTCCTGATTTCCCTTCTGTGTTGTTTTCCCTGACTTGATCTCATTTCTGAGGAAATGGTCTCACCGTGACAATTGTCAGGGGAGTCAGCTTCCCACTGGGTGGAGCAGTAGAGCCCCTGTGGTGTAAAACTTCTGTGTGGGGTTTGTAGAGCCAAGTCACTGGGGGAGCCCCAGACCACAGCCTCCTAGGGTTGGCTATTTTTGGCTCTTAGAGAGTTTAGAATAGTCCATGTCTTGCTCATCACACATAATTATTGAACACAGCATTGTGACATCATAAGGGGAACATACATCAGCAAGCTTCAGGGCCCAACTGGGGCTGTGATTTCATGCTTGTGCACCCTCTGACCCTGCAAAGTGGGTCACATCCCCATCTAGACCTTCCCCTCCTGAGATTTAGAAAGTTCGGTGCCTTTCCATAAATACGCTATTTATGAGGGTACACTTTGTGCTGGGGAGTGCCTGTCTTTTGTGCTTTAAATACCTGGGATGTGCCAGGGAGCCAATGGGACTGTCCATCTGTTGGCTCACCAGTTCAGTGAATGGCCAGTCCACTTCCTTACTTAGGCTTTGGAGTCATCTGTGCCATTTGTCAAGTCATGGTTGGAGATCCCCCATGGTCTCTGTGTCCATTTTTGGCTGTCTAGTGAATCATTTGTAATCTTTTTTCCTCTGAATTCATGGCATTCCATGATTGGTGACTGTCTAGGATCCTAGGACCATAGATCTTGAGATGGGAGGGACTTAGAGATTTAGCTTGTCTAACCTCCCCTTTTTACAAGAAACTGAGTCCCACAAGCAACAGAGCTAGGTTGTGAGCCAAGTCCTTTTAGTCCAGGGTTGACATTCTTAATGAGATAGACTTTGGGGCCAGGGCCTAGTTTAAGAGCAAATAAAGTGTTGCTTCAGTTTTCAGGGGGAACCTAAAAAGAACAATGGTCTAGAGTCTGAGGAGATGAGTTCATATTACTGCTCTCTCTGTCTCTCTGTATGTCTCTGTTTCTGTCTCTGTTTCTCTGTCTCTTTCTTCCTCTTTCTTTGTCTCTGTGTTTCTCTGTCTCCGTCTCTTTCTGTCTCTGTCTTTCCCTCTCTCTCTGTCTCTCTTTGTCTCTCTCTGTCTCTCTTTGTCTCTGTCTGTCTCTATCTGTCTGTCTGTCTGTCTGTCTGTGTGTGCGTGTGTGTCACACTTTAGGAAAGTCCCTTCCCCTCTCTAGGTTTCTACATCCTTGTTTGTAGAGTGAGTCACTTGGACCAAATGAGGTCAAATTTCCCTTCCAGGTCAAGCTCTTTGATCTTCTGGTCTCATTTGCAGGGTGCCAGGCAGGACTTTCTTTTTCTTAACTCAAATAGATCTTGCACTAATATAGAAGAGGGGTCAGCCTTGCTCTGCCTGACCCCAGAGGATAGAATCAGAAAGGGTGGACAGGAGGAAAAGTAAAATGGAGCTAGAGCCAGATTCAAAAGTCAAAGTACTTTTATTGAGCACCTACTGTATGCTAAATGCTGGAGTTACAAAGAAAAACCAAAATAATCCTTACCCCCAGGAGCTCATGGTCTAGTGGGGAAAATAACATGCAAGCAGTCATGAGCTATAGGTGGAAAAAATGGGGATAATCTCAGGGGAATGGCATGAGTATTCCGCATGACTAGGAAAGGCTAGCATGCTTCTACAGCCCATCCCGAAGTCCTCCCTTCTGCGGTCTGGAATCCCCTCTTTATTCAACCAATTCTCATAAGAATGAATTTGGGTCTCTTCCCTATCCTAGCCACTGTTATATGGATGTCATCATAAATTATGAATGTCTTCCTAAATCGTGTTACCCAGAATCTCTTTGAAAGGATAATAGAAAACCCAATCACCCTAGAGCATGCCAACCAAGTCACTGTAGAGAACGCCAACCCCCTCACCCTATAGCACGCCAGTCAATCACCCTAGAGTATGCCAACCCAATAGCCATAGAGTATATCTTTTTAAAAATTCGGAAAAGTTGTCTCATGTCTTTGTTTCTTCATCATGTTTAGAATGTTAATCATAATGAAAAGGAGACAGAGTGGTCCAACACCAAGGGGTTTCTTAACCTCTTTTGTGTTGTAGCGCCATTGGGCAATTGGTTAAACCTATGGGCTTTTCTTGAAATCATGGGTTTTAATGCATAAAAATAAAACACATAGCATACTATAAACTAACTAGCATGAAATATAGTTATCAATGGGTAGCTAGGTGACACAGTAGATAGAGTTCTGGACCTGGAGTCAGGAAGACTCATCTTCCTGAGTTCAAATCCAGCTTCACATATTTACTAGCTCTGTGACTCCGGGCAAGTCACTTCACCCCATTTAACTTAGTTTCCCTCTCTTTAAAATGAGCTGGAAAAAGAAATGGCAAACCGCTTCAGTGTCTCTGCCAATAAAACCCCAAATGGGGTCACAAAGAGTTAGACACAACTGAAGATGATTGAACAACAATAACAAAAAACACAGTATTCAGTATTAAAACAAAAGAAGCTCTTGGATCCCAGGTCAAGAACCCCTGCTTCAGCCAGAGGGCCTGAATTCAAATTCATTCTTGCTAGTTGTTGCTTGGGTAACCTTCGGCAATTTCCTCTGTTCTCTTACCCTCATTCTTTTCACCGGAAAAGTGACAGAGTGGACTAGATGTTCTAACAGTGCTCCGTCAAAAAAATGTCAGTCTTGATGGTCAGGTACACCTTAGGCAAAAGACAAATCATAACCTGGGTAATGTAGATAAAGGGATATTGTGTCCTCCAGTATTCAAAGACTGTATCCCAACTTCCATCTATCATGATACTCACTCACACAGCCACTGCCAAGAAGTAGCCATTGGCTGTATTTTGGGAGTGGATCACAGCCTTTCAGGAATAGAATAGATGAAGAATTTCCATTGCAGTCACTCCCATGTCTGCAGATAGACAATTATTGTCAAGGGTGGAGGAGCCAAGATGGTGGCATTAAGAGACCCAACAGCAAAAACTCCTCTGAAATCTCTTTTACAGTGAACAGAGAAAACACCGAACCAAATTCTGAGTGAGAAAGTTAAAAAAAATCACAGTGAGTCATTTTTCCAGCTCAGTGCAACTTAGAAACCTAGAGACCCTGATGTGCAGGTTGTTTATATTATGTTATTGTCCTGTTTATATTAAGAGACCATAAGCAGGTTTTCCTGTGGAATATATTAAAAGCCTTTTATCACAGCTTATCAAAACCTGTTAGATGTTGCCCCAAAGAATGTGAAGTATGGAAATGGACCTCCCCTGTCTCTCTCTTGCCTCCCTACCCCCCTTCCTTTTTAAAGAAGATTAGGAGAGCAGACAAGGAAGACTAGAAGCAGGGCCTGAATTGAGTGATACACTGGACAGTTTGGTGACATTATTTTCTCTCTTGGATGCTTCCTTCACCCTTAAAAAATGTCATAAGAAATAGTTTTTATCTATTGAGAAATAAAAACGATACATAGGTACATTTTACTGTTTTTTTTTTATATCTCCTACATTTTTCTTCATAACTCTTCCCTCCTCCCCCTCCCCAAGAGTAGTCCCTTATAATGAAGAATACAACAGAAGAAAAATAAATGAATAAATTCAGAAAACAACATATGAAAAAGTCTGAAAGAATATATGGCATTCTGTGCCCATAGGCCTCCGCCTTTCAAAGAAATGGGGCAGGTGCTTTCTCATGTCTCTTCTTTGGGGCCAGAGATTGGCAATTATATTTTTGTGTAGGATTGTTATTGTTTTTAAATTCAGTCTTTCTGTATTTGACCAATGTCATTAAATATGAATGTTTCCATATTCAAAGAACAGAAAAAGAATATTATACATGCATCCATAAATTGACTACTTATAACTTGCCTGAAAACTAAAAATAAACTTTGAAATGTTTTCTACATAACTTGGATAGATAATCTTTAAGAGATGTGTTCTTTTTTCTGATCTATTTGGGAATATATATATATATACATACACATATACTTACATAGACACATATATGTATGTGTGTGTATCATCTTCCATAAATATCATAGTTTCATGAGTTTTCTCTTAAAACATCTTCATTCTAAAGGATCGATCTCCTGTAGTAGAAAATGTAGGTAACAGAAGAACAGAGTGTCGAGCACATCTAGCTATCTCTATTCGCCTGCCTATCTATCCATCTGTCTGGTCTATTACTCTTGTCAGAATCTGGTACAGAGAGTGTGGGTTAAAGGTACAGAGCACCTGAGGCAATTGGAGAAGACAGACTTGTTAGACATACATGGAAAGGAGGAAAATGCAATTTGATTCAGTTCAGTAGATACTCCATGCTTACTGTGTGTTAAGCCCTAGGGAAACAAAGACAGAACAAACAGCCCCTGCCCTCTAGGAGGTTTCAGTCAGGAATCGGTGAATTGTATATTAAGATGCTGCTTTGGGGGATGGTGCCAAGATGGCAGGAGTAGGAAGAATTGCAGTGAGGTGCCCCTCCAGTTGTCAAAGATATTTTTTAATTGGTCTGACACTGCTCTGTGTGCCTCAAATGTAGGGCTTCTATTTATACCATGAGAGAAACTGAGTCACCATTTCTTTATGCAGCTTGCCAAAGGGCATGCAGCTCAGTAGCAGTTATGGAATTAGTTACACAGTGGACTCAATTTTCTGGTCCATGCTTTCCACCCAGGAAAATACTTAAGGCTGCATTTACGAAGGGCCAAGATGTCTTGTTTCTGAACAGAGGTTGAGGGTAAGATGTGAGTTCTTGGGCTGCTGCTTATTTAATCACATAGGTGGAATGATCTTGATTTCCTTTTTGGCTGGTTGTGACTCTCACCTCCCATTCCTCCTTTCTTGTTCTTCCACCCCTCAGGGAGCCACCATTCCCACGGCCTCGCCTCAAGTCTCCACACCGGTCACAGGACACAAGCGCATGGTCATCCCCAACCAGCCACCTCTGACAGCCACGAAGAAGTCAACCTTGAAGCCCCAACCACCAAGCCAGCCCTCTCCAATCCCTGTGGCTCCCATAGGAATGCTGAAGCCCCAGCCTCAGCCTCAGCCTCAGCCAGTTCCGGCCTCCTATGCCACTGCATCCACACCCTCCAGGCCCACATGCAATGTCCACGTGAAGTCGGCCCAGCCCAGCTCTCACTACATGCCTGCTGTTTCACCTGGCCAGTACTACAGCTCGGGACAGAGCCATGCATATCCTCCTCAGGCGCCTCCTGCTCCTGGGCCTGCGCATTATGCCCCACCGCCGTCCCGGGGAGGCCCCGAATATGGCTATGCTCCACCACCTGGCCGTCAGCCAGAGCCTGCCTATGGCTATGCCCCCAATCAAGGCCGGTACCAGGATCCTTATTACTCAGGCTACGGGGGACGAAATGGCTCTGAACCAGGTTTCGGCCAGCAGAGTAGCTGGAAACCCGAGCCAAGTTACTCTCCTTCTCCAGCTGGGCCCCAGAATTCTGCTGGGATGTACCAACACCCAGAGGCCAAGAAGACCTACATCACTGATTCTGTTTTAGCTCCCCAAACCCCAGCACCCCAGCAGCCTAAGGTAAGACACCAATTAATGTGACACTGTGGGGGAGTGGTGGAGAATGGTGGGTCTGGGTCATTCAGGGACGAGGTTGGGGGATGTTTGGCAGGAGACACAAAGTCTGTCTCTTTGAAGACACAAAGACTCATACAGACTTTTCCAGGGTGGTTCCTATAATGTGTCAAAGAGACTCCGATTTGGAGCTCAGTCCCAGAGGCTTAATACAGTATCCGCCGACCTTAGGCTGGTCATGCAATATCTCCGGACCTAAGTTTCCTCATCAATGAAGTGAAAGGCTTAATCTTGGTACTCTCCACCTTCCTTTGGCCTTTGACATTCTGTGATTCTAACTTCTCCTGGGATGAAGAACCCAATTTATATCAGCAGACATTTATTAATCTCCTACTATATGCAAGGCATCGTACCCAGCGCTGGGGATTACAGTGGCAAAACAAAAACAAAAACAAAAAAACCCAAAACAACAAATTAGTCCCTGCCCTCGACAATTATATAGTCTACTTAGAGATGAAACAGGTTCTCCATGAAATGAATATGAAGTGATTTTAGAAGTGAGAGAGTGCTAAGAAGTGGGGTGGGGAGGAGAAATCAGAAAACAGGACATTGAGGAGGAAGCCTCTGAGCTCTGCTTCACCAAAGACTAAAGAACTGGTGAACAGTGCCCTTCCATTCCAACATAGACATGGCTCTCCTTAAACCCAGGGCAGTGCACTCACTCATTGCTAACTTCCCTTTGGAGATGAGGAAATCAGTTTGTAAAGTTGGGCCTTGCTCCCAGTTGCCTATAACAGTAAACAACAAGCCAGGTCATGAGCACAGAGGTTCTGGTCCTAGTTCCTGAACTCTCCTCCAGCCCTGATGTATTGATTTACTGGAGATAGTGAATCCACCTTGATGGATGGTCTTACAGATTTTTGAGTCAGGAGAGATGAAGGAGTCTCTTGATACTACGGGTGTCCCCAGCCTGAAAAATGGGGCCAGCTCTGTCCTCGGCTTGGCCTGTTTCCCCAACAGCAGTGTGAGAACTAATGAGGGCTGACATCTCCTGCCCTGACAGTGATTTGGGGGCACAGACAGGGAGGTGGGTGGTGTCTGACAATCTGTAAGGCGCTTTGAGAAACGCAACCCCCATGGTATAAATCAAAGTGCTTTTATAGCTTGGCCCTGGAAGAGGCCTGAGTTCCCAAGACCTGTTTTGGAAAAACCAGAGAGAGATTATTTTAGCTCTTCACAAAGATTAGCCCAATTAGCCCAGCTGGACAGCGTAGTCTTTGTTTCAATCCGGCACCAAGTTTTGAATGGCCCCCTTTGACATACAAAGCCACCGATTCAAGGGAAATGGTATTCAGTGGCCGTACACTCGGCTAACACCACAGCACCCTCTCTCATAGAGCATTAAAGTGAAAGCTGCTGCTTGGCATTCACCAAAGCCATTGGGCACGCGCACGTACCCCACCAGCTTGAGAGAGCCTCTTGGTTGGCCCTGAGAATGAGATATGGTTGGCCTGAGTAGGGTAGATTTATGGGAGGATCCCAGAGGAGAAGCCTGTCTTCTCCTGTCCCTAGCAGTCCTTTCATAGCAGACAAAGTTAGATGGGGTGGGGAGGGGTTGTTTGGTGAGGGGTGAGTTGGTCCAAGGCCTGAGGCTCTTGGTACCCTTCCAGATTTCTTGGTGTTCTAAACAGAATCCCTATCCCATCCCAACATCCCCCATCCTTCTGAGACAGGCAATTGGGATTTGCATGTGGAGGTGAATTGGCCCTCATGAAAGGGTCATAGCTTGTCCTGGGGACAAGCGACCTACCACCCCCATTCAGAGCAGAGATGCTTGCATCATCTCTTAGCTAATGGATTACTAGAAAGAATGTGGCATCCTCCCCTTTCCCATTTGAATTAGTTTGTCATCCCCAAAAATCTAGCATATAATTATAGAGACACTGTTGGTTTCTCATGTCAGTTATCTATCAAGAACATTTGTTTTTCAACAATATGGCACTTTCTTAGCATCGAGTTCAAGTGCGTATTAGGATAATTAAAGCCCAATGGCACAGTTTGTATGTGTGAGCACGCACACGCGCATGGGTGCTGTTTTCTCTTGAGATAGGTTCCAGGTTGACATTCAGCCATCTGCCTGTATTTAAGGAAAGGGGAGCAGAGGTCTCTGGAGAGACAAACATGTCTAGTGTGTGGAGGTTATTTTCTTTCATACCAGGGCTCTGGGCTGAACACTGGTGTATTCAGCTGTCATTGTACATAGAGTCCATTATTGTTGTGATACTGGCTCAGCTTGGCCTGATGCAATGATGACTGGTTGGGTGGGTGGCAAGTCCTCAGCTCCAGGGCCTCCTCTCGGCTCTTGTGTGGACTTGGCTTCTCCAGCTTGGGAAAGTCTATAAATTTCTTTGTGCCTCAGTTTTGACCTCAAGAAAGTGGGATGTCATTTCGCTAATTAATTAATGATTGCAAAGTGCTTGGAAATTTCCCAGTGCTATATAAATGCTGAGTGAGGACTATTCAGCTATGCCTCTAGCTTGTGTTTATTTTTAATTTTGTAGTCACTGATGGAAAACTTGCTCGCTCACCCCCATGTCAGAGAACAATTCTCATCTATTGATTTGAGAAGTCCTGGCTGTGGCCATTTTACATTTAACCCTTTAGCATGGGAAATCCAATGGGAATTTTTTAAATCCTTAGGGGAAACGGTGTTTAAGTTTTTTGGTATTTGGTTTTGTTTTTTTCCTTGATTCCACAAACAATCTAAATAGGCACTCCTATTGTATTCCAACCATTTTCAAAGCATTTAAGACTGCAAAGCTTAGTGGTAGAGGAGAACTAGATATCCCTGAGATTAGCTAGCTTGTTAGTTAATAACAGTAATCCCATGGCGTGAAGGATTCAGAAAAGGCATATGATACCACCCCTGTGCCTTCTGCAGAAAATCTGTTTGCCTCAACAAGAGATGACCAAAGATCCTGATGATACTACTCATAATCCAAGAATCTCAGCATGGGAAGGGACCTGGCAGGCCTGGCAAACAACACTCCACAGCACACCCAAAAAGCTGCCATCCAGGCTCCTCCTAGCGACCTTCAAGGTGGAGGATGGGAGCCCATTGCCTCATGAGACACCTTTGAACAGCCTTTGGCTGCAGGGAAGATTCTGGTTTTATTTCCTAACATATAAATGCCACCTACCCCACTGTATCTCCTACCCATTTGGTTCTCTTCTTGCCTCTAGGGCCAATCAGGTGAATTTAATATGATCCTTTTTCCAAATAACAACCTTTTAACTACTGAACTGGTTCATATGTCCCACTCTATCCCGTGAATCGACTCTCCTCCAGACTCAGTGTCCCTTTTTTTTTTTCTAAGCAATCCTCATTTGGCATGATCTCAAGGTCCTTCCCTCTTCTGGCTACCTTATTCTAAGGCATTTGTAGCTTTTCAATACTCATCTTAAATGTAGTACCCAAGGGGAAAGGTGATACTCATGTGTGGTTCAACCAAGTCGCCCCCATGGACCTATCCCATCCTTATTCCTGGAATCTTTGTCTCTCTTAATGCAGACTAAATTTGAATTAGCTTCCTTGACATTCAGGGACAGCTAGGAGGTGTACCCGGCTTGGACACTTACTAGCTATATGACCCTGGGCATGTCACTTAACCCTGGTTGCCTCAGTTTCCTCATCTGTAAATGAGCTAGAGAAGAAAATGGCAAACTACTCCAGTGTTTTTGCCAAGAAAACCCCAAACGGGGTCACCAAGAGTCAGACATGAGTGAAATGACTGGACAGTGACAACCATGACCTTCATGACTTCCTCAGCTCCCAATCTCATCAGGCTCTCAAGAGCCCCTTACAATATCCCACTGATCCCTCATATTGTGCTTTGAGTCCATTCAGTTTCTGTCTGGTTTTTTTTGGTGAACTGCTTCCTAAGCATGTCTTCTCTCTCTTGTTGGTATGATACTGATTTTTTTTTTACATCTAGTGCTATTAAATTGCATCTTTATTTTTTTTTAAATTTGGCCTATGAAGCCTTTTTTGTTTTTAATCCTAGGTAGCCTGTCTTTAAGAGGTCCAACTTTTGTTTTTCCTCCTCCTCCTTAGAAACCTAAAAATAGTAACATAATAAGCCAAACTCTTAACTTAATAACTCTTAGAGCATGGAAAGATTAATCCTTACAATTGCCTCATTGGTAGCAATTTTGAACTATGTCCAAGCAGACAGAAATCAAGCATCACAGACTGCGGAGGGACCAAGAAGCCTGAAAGGAGACTTGAGCCTCAGAGGGCTTATTCCCCATGAGGTCAAAAAGATGGATCCACATAAATAGATAACGGCCAGTGTATGATTCATCTCAGATGATGCAGATTGGTGTGGAGAAACCAAACAGGTTTGAGAGTAAAGGGTTGTGGATGGGCCTCTCTCACTAGAGGGCTTGTGGGCATGATGTCATGAGGTGGTTGTGCCCAGGCCAGTCTGCATTGTGCGCCCGTAAAATTCACTGGAGGTCTCCACCAGACTGTTGGGAGCTGGATACTATCAGTGGTTTTCAGCAGGGGCTGGGTAGGCCTCAAGGATTCAGTGCCTGGGGGGGGGGGGAAGAGGAGGCAGCCAGTGGTGTTGAGAGGATGAGGGCAGAGGGAAGGAAAGGGAATTTCATTCTTTCAATTACCCTTAAAAGACTAATGACCTTTTAGCTTCAAACTTTTCTTCCCTTTGCCTTCCAAATAAAATACTTCCATGGGCCAGTGGCTGGAAAGTCTTTCTTAACATCCCACAGGCTCTGAAATTCCATCATTCTCTGAGTCGTGCAGACAAGAAGTATTGAAGGATTTTATAGGAGCTTAAAGGTGTGGGAGAAAGAGAGAGAGAGAGAGAGAGAGAGAGAGAGAGAGAGAGAGAGAGATCTATTTAGCATGGATGGCCAGAGAAGGCTTCATGGGATTTCTACGGAGCGGGCTGGAGACCAGGATACTTGGCCTGAAGGCAACATGGGTTCAGGAAGAGATTTTTGGCAAAAGAGGTCTGTCCATGGGGGTTATAGTAATTTTAATTCCATTTATATCACTGAGTTGGAGTAGATGAAGCAGTCATTTATTCAGTGCCTTCTAAAGTAGCTTGGGCACAGTGTATAGTAGAGACAGCTGCTCAGTAACTGGGGTGACTTGGATTTAAGTCTCATTTCTGTCACATATTGTGTGACCTTGGGCAAGTCACTTAAACTTCCATTAATCTAAATAACTATGAAGAGAAATTTCAGAGAAAGTAAAGACCTGCCATGTTTAAAAAAAAAAGTTTCAGGATTTCCAATATCAATTAAATCACAGGTCCAGTAACTGTCCCTTTCCTATATCAGGCACAATGTTTATCACCAGATGAAATTGCCTTAGTTATTTAATTGTAGTTTGGAGTTTTTTAAACCTTAACAAGCCTGATGGCAACCTTGCCTCCTTTACACTGCTTTTGACCAAGGACCCTCCCGCCCCCGTCTTTCAGATACTTTGTTCATCTTCTGCTAGGATAAGGTTTTGGAGGATTTTGCTGGGAGTTTGTTCCCTTGACATGGGGAATTCTCTATTTTGCAAGACATCTGTGGCATTCCTAATCCAAAGGGTCAGACCTCCCAGGAGGTCATGAGTTAGGCTTCAGTAGGAGTCTTTCAGCAAAGGTGGGCTGATTGCTTGTCGGGTATATTGTAGTATAGGGCACTCACTTGTTCAGGCATGGGGTGGCTTAGGTGACCCCTTACAATCCTAGGAACCATAAAAAATTGATGTCCTACAGAGGGGGAGACCTTGACTTCCAAGGTCAAGAGAGAGCTAAGGAGAAAGTAGTGTTGCCAGGGAAGACTGGAGGATTGAATCAGAAGGGGAGTTTTGAAAGCAAGAACTGGCCTAAATAGGAAGAGGTAGAAACAGTCCAGGTGAGAGATGAATCATTCTTGCATGAAAGTAGCAGTTCACGGGGAAAGAGAGGGAAGTTCAAGTGCAAGAGACAGGAAAAAAACTGACAGGATTAAAAAAAAAATGTGCCAAGAGTGAGACAGGAACAATGAGCCAAACATATCCCAGAGAGGGCTGCCTGGGAAATAGCTGTGATGGTGTTTTAGCCATGACAGAGTCCTGGGTTCTAGGGAGGAACTTTGAGGGAAGGTGGCAGCACTTTTTCCCATTTTTCCCCGTGTGTAGTCTTGTAGCACAAGCATAATGTTAATAAGAACAAGTATCATATTATTATTATTAATATTTATTTGTTCTTAATGTGCATAGCTCTGCCTTGTTCTAATAATATAAATAATAATAGTTATTAGTTATCATTAATGATATTTCTTTCTTCTATTTTCCTTTCTTTTATATCCTTTATAGCATTGTTTATAATAACTGTTAATAATAATTGTTAATAATCTTAGTCATTATTATTGGTGTTTGTTATTCCGTTATTTACCAAGTGCAGTTCTGCTGCATGGTCAAAGTGATATTAATACTAATTAGTATTAATTATTAACAACAATACCTATTCTTGTCATCATCTTTTCCTTTATGAAGATTTTCATGGCCTCGTGGTCACGGTGTTGTATTTTGACAGTTTTGCATATTGGGGACAGAGGTCAGGTCAGTAAGAAGGGAAGAGTTCAGGGTCATACCTCTGGGTTAATGTCACTCTTAGTGGTTTTAGCTGCTCCTCTCAGATTCATAAGATCAAGTGACTCAAAGTCTTTGCCACCATCTGTTCAGCCTGACTGGTCATGTGAATCTTCTCACTGATCCACCACTGCACTCAGTGGAAAGGCGAGCTAAGCAATGGAGTCCTGAGCCTTGAGAACCAAGGTTGTGATCATGTTCAAGAAGGAATATTAGGTCACTAAATATGGTTGATCAGTATGAACACTTGCTTGTTCATTGAGAGGAAGGAGAAGACTTAAGTTGAATGTAATTTCATTGTGATGAAAAGGACAAGAACTTTCCTGGCGAGGTCTGGATCATGTGTCAGTACAGCTCATTGAATCCTTCACCTTTGAGTTTTTGTACAAATCGTCCCCCATCTTTGGAATGAGCTCTTTCCTCACCTTGTCCTCTCGGAATCCCTAGCATTCTCCTTAGAGTAGCCCAAGCACCACTTTCTACATGAAACGTTTCCCATTTCTTTCCAAGTGTTAGCATTCTCTGGATCTTGACATTATATTTCATTACTTTGTACTCTCTGGTAAATATGTTTTTTTCTTTGTCGCACACCCCCCCCATCTAGTAAGTATTTAATAAATATTTGTTGAAGTATCTTTATTGCATTGACAAGAACTCTCCATGTGGGAATCTATGCCACCAATATATGTTGGTAATGATCTGCCGAGACCTATCCCCACATTAATTAGGGAATGTCCCCTCCACTGATCCAGAGGGCAACATTCATGACTATCCCTGGTATCATCAACATCATCACTGTCATCATCTTCCAAACAACGCCCCTCTTCACTATTAATGAAACAACCTACAATGCCGGTGCCCCCGGGACTTTGCTGGAAAGATGGCCATATTCTTGCCAGAATGAGTGAAGACCGACAGAGATTCTGAGGCCAATCTTTCCATTAAAACATGATGACTTTGCCTCTGAGGATGTAGAGAACACTTGCCCCTGGAATGTTCATTATAAAGGTCTATGGGGGAATTGAAACTTTAGCTGAGCTTTGAGAAAGAAGACAAAGATTTTGAAGGAGGAAGGTCAAGATGACCTCTAGGCATCAAAGATAGCTGGGGCAGAGGTCTGGAGGTGGAAGATAAGATTGTTAGTTAGTCTTTAGTTAGTTGTTCGACTTCTTAATGGTCTCCTCTTTCTCTAAAAGTCCTGTGTAGCTTTCTCATTCATTCATTCATTTTATACGTTTGAAATTTAAATAAAACATCTTCCCCTTAAATAGGATTGTACATGGAGAAAAGAGTTGGGATACCCTGTTCTAAGATTTGAAGATACCATGGAAACTTACTCAGTCACAGTTGCAATCCAGGCAGCAAGCACCTTGTTTGTATTTACAGAGAATTGGGATCCTCTGGCTTCTTCTAAAAATAATCATCTCCCCTTTTCAAAGGGGATTGGCTATTGTGCAGATTGTTGTCTTGAATGTGCTCTTTCACTTTGTAGCAATTCATATAAATGTCCCCTTGTTCCTCTGGAGTCTTCAAATTCATTGTTTTTTAATAGCACGAAAAGGTTTCGGTTATGCCCAACTATTTCCTACAAACTTTTTTTTTAAATAATCAATAACTCTCTTTGATGGAGAAGGTAATGAGATCGAATGAGAAATGGAGCTGATATAAAAAACTTTAAAAACTTGCAAAATTATTATTTTAAAAATAAAGGTAATAATGAGCTTTTCCATCACAGTTTTATCTATCTATCTATCTACCTATCTACATCTTCTCTATCTGTTTTCTCTCTATTATCTATGTATCTACCTATCTCTGGTGGTTTTCATGTCACCTCCATTAGACTATGAATATTTTGAGAGGATGAACTATTTAGGCCTTCCTTTCTATCCCCGCACTTACCAGTTGATCAGCAAGCATTAGTCAAGCACATGTTGTATTCCAGGTACTGTGTTAGCTGCTGTTAGGTAGATAAAAGTGAAAAGATCCCTGCCTCATGGAAGTTCCATTCTATTAAGACAACTTTAGGCCTACACAAAGGAGGTACAAAATCTCTACATAGGAAGCATCTCAGTAGCAGCTGAGGGCATCCAGAAGTCCTCTTGTGGTGTGCGATGCCTCTATGGAGTTTTGAAGGGAGCTAGGAAATTTCATCAGTCCTTCAACTACAAGCAATGATTAAATATCTACTATGTGTCATGCACTGTGCTGGGTCCTAGGGATATAAGTACAAAGATGAAACAATCTTTCCTCTGTAGAAGCATGTCATGGGGACTCCTGGGACAGGAGATAGAGTATCATGGGTAAGGAACAGTGAGATGGACAAGTTAGATGGATTGTATAGTGTAGACCAGCATGTAATGCATAATAAAACTAGAAAGACAGGCTGGATTCAGGCTTATTTATATTTGATCCCCAGATAATAGGAAGCCACTGGAATCTATAGGGAAATGGAATGGTCACTCCTTTACTTAAGGAAGATGACTGTGGCAACTTTGGGGAACATAGAATAGAGAGAGCTGAAAATATAGCCCAGGAGACAAATTAGGTTATTCTTCAATAGTTGAGGCAGGAGGTGATGCTGCTAAGTGAAAGTGGTGCCCATGTGAATAGAGAAGGGGTCAGAGGTGAGGAAAGTTTAGAGGAAGATGCATCCACATTTGGCAGCAGTCTAAAATGCAGAGAGGTTCATTCCAGGTTTGGTGGGTCAGCTCTATGAAGGCAGGGACAAAGGGGTTGAAGCGTTTTGTGTGAGGAAGAGTGTAGTTCATTGGGCTGGAGACGAGAGCCATAGGTAAACAGGTGGGGGCAGCTTCAAGCCTGCCGATTATGAAGGGCTTGGAAGGCCAACAGGAATACTTGGTATTTTATCCTATAGGCAAGAGGGAATCATTGAAGGGAAGTGATGGTGCCAGCCTGCCCTTTTGGAAGGTCACTCTGATAGCTATGGGAGGATGAATTGAAAAAGGGGAGAACTAGAGGCCGAATATCAAATATGTGTGGTTACTAAGAGATATAGCTTTTGTTCAATTGAATGCGTTCCATATTCATTCTGTAAGGCAGTCATTGGACAGCTTTGGTCTTCAGATTCCTCATCTGGAAAATGAAGAATTAGCCCAAATGCTTTCACTGATTTATTTATTTCTTCATTTAGCCAGTTATTTAATTGCTGTGATGCAAAGCACCCTGGTACGTTCTGTCTAGTAAAGTTATGATTCAGCTGTAGAAAGAACCGAGTAAGTTGGCACATGCTGGAATTTACCGTGTGGCCTTGGCCATCGTTTCAAAGGTCACCCTGGGTCAGCACGCCATGGAAGTTGAGCTCAGGACTGTCTCAGTCCCCCACATCCTGTGGCAGAAGAGTGTCTCCACATGCAAAGTAAAGAATTATAACAAAACAAACAATGCCTGTTTGCTCAAGAGAAATGTAATTTCACCTAAACCTGTGGCCTGCTTGCCAAATGCCAGAAGTCGCATTGTTTCAGACGTTGTATGAATAATGTATAACCTCATAGAAGAGGAGGTGCCTGAGAATGGGGAAGCATGTTGAAAAAGAGCAATGAGAAACAGCCCCTTAATTGGATCATCTGAGAGTCGAAGGCAGCAAGAGCCCTCTGATCGTCCTAGTTCATTCAGCACCACCCCCGACACATAAACATGGGCACACTCACACACACATGCACATTTGGGACAGCTCAAACTGAGTAATTGTAAGCACCCCAAGCTTTGGTCCTTGAGAACTGGTGAGGAACTGTTCTCAGGCCCCAGACAAGGTGCTTTGGCTGATCAGTCTAAGTGTATTTGGAAAAGTCTGGTTTCTTAAACTGTGTGTGTGTGTGTGTGTGAGAGAGAGAGAGAGAGAGAGAGAGAGAGAGAGAGAGAAGCCCTTTTGGTAGTGTGGTGAAGTTTATGGGCTCCTAGGAATAATTTTTTTTAATTTCCGTTTATTATTTATTTATTTTAAACATTCTTTCTTCTTAAATTTTGAGTTCCAAATTCTCTCCCTCTTCCCCACCCCCTCTCCTAACTACTGAGAAGGTGAGCATATGAGGTCGATTATACATGTGAAATCATGTAAACACATTACAGCATTAGCCATATTCCAAAAAAGAAGTAAAAAAACAATTGAGAAAACGATGCTTGCGCGTGCACGCAGAGTTCATCAGTTCTCTCTGGACATGGATGGTGCTTCTTCAGAATTTTGGATCCTTGTATTGATAAAGCCTTTCACAGTTGATCGTCACCACAACTTTGCTGTCACAGTGCACAGTGGACTTCTGGTTCTTTTCACTTCATTTTGGCATCAGTTCATTTATTTCTTGCCCTGTTTTTTTCTGAAAACATTTTCTTCATCATTTCACTTTGTTTTTTAATTTTTTTTTATTTTACCGGAACACGAACACAGAATAGAGAAAAGAAACAAAAACATATCATAAATTTAAATATCGAAACTTAAATACAAGGTAAGAAATTTTAAAAAAGCATGTCATGTGCATAGCAGAACATAAGAGAGGATTCAAAATATGTAACAATACACTTTCATTTCAAAAAAGCCTGTATGATAAATACTGCACCTTGTGTTGAGAATTGTCCATCTTTTCTTTGCTTCCTTGTGTTTTCTTTTGTTCTCTGCTGTGCACTTTTTAACTTCCTCCCCCCACACCCCAGAAGGCTACAATATAATTTAGGTATTTTTCTCACTATATACATATACATCCAGATATATACATACACTTTTATATTTATATATATATATATACATATATATATACATATACATACATATATAGACATATACTTTCCTAAACATACTCTACTCCTGATCTTTGTTTTTATGTTTGTACATATCTCTTGTTTCTTATCCCTCCTGCCTCCTCTACTTTACTTCTACCCACTACGTTGCCCTCCTATTACTTGCCTACCCCACTCATCCATCAACCACCCTGCCCTCCTATTACTTATCTTCCCCCTCCAAGCATCCCTCCCCTATCCTCATTTCCATTGATCCTTTACCTATTCCCTCATTCTCCCCTCTAAAAATCCCTCCCTTGTCTTAATCCCTCCGTTGTCCTCTCCTCCCTCACTATACCCCTACCATTTTATTTCTTCTAAATTTAGTAGACTTTTATACCCTTCTAAATATATATGTATTGTTCCTTCTTAAACCCATTCCCGATGAAAGCAGGTTACCAAAACTACCAGCCTTCCTCCCTCATCTAAATCCTCTGTATCCTTTCTTCTTCTTGCACCTCTTTTGTATAAAATAGTTACTCTTTTTAGCTGTTTCTAAATGGTTTTACTTTTTAAATTCGGATCATAATCAAGTTTACCCCGTCCTTCTTATGAGCTCGACAATTATTAAGAATCTCAGACAAACGGTTTACATTTTATGTTATATGAAAAGGTAAGCAGTCTGTTCTTATGAATCCCTTATAGTCAATCTTTGGTATGTACCTTATGTTTCTCTTGGTTCTTGTATGTCCAATCTTCTATTAAGTTGAGGTTTTTCTTTAACAAAGTATTGAAAGTCTAATGGTTTGTCAAATGTCCATTTTTTTTTCATTCAAGATAATACTGAAATTTGAAGGGTATGATATTTTCAGCTGGTGCCCCAAGTCTTTTGCTCTTTGATATATTGTGTTTCAAGACCTGCGGTCATTTAATGTCTCTGCTGCCAGGTCTTGTGTAATTCTAATTGTGGCACCATCATATTTAAAATGCTTTATTCCTGATGCTTTTAATATTTTATCTTTGAGCTGAGGGTTTCGGGACTTGACTATGATTTTTTTCTATCTCTTTCCCTGCCTTGTTCTGATGCTTCAGGACAATTTTCTTTAATTATTTCTTATATTATTGAATCAAGATTCTTTTTTTTTTTGATCCTGGCTTTCAGTTATTCTGATTATTTTTCTAATTTCTCTTCTTGATTTATTCTCCAAATCTGTTGTTTTTCTTATAAGATGCTTCACTTTCTCTTCTATTTTTCATTATTCATGTTTTGTTTAATTATTTCTGGATCTCTTATAATTTCACTGGCTTCACTTTGCCCAATTCCAATTTTCGAGGTGTCATTTTCCTCCTTGGGATTCTCGACCTCCTTTTCTAATTGGTTGACTTTCCTTTCTTAACCTTCATGTTTTTCTTGGATTATTTTTATTTTATTTTGTTTTGTTTTTTCCTCCATCTCTGTCATTTGATATTTAAAGTCTTTTTTAAAATCTTCTATAAATTCTTTTTGGGCAAGTGACCATTTGATGTTCCTCTTTGGTGGTTTCTTTACTTCAATATCCTCCTCTGAAGATGAACCCTGGTCATCTCTTTTCCTGTAATAGGTTTCTATGGTTGAATTCTTTTTCCTTTGCCTGTGCTGTGTGTGTGTGTGTGTGTGTGTGTGTGTGTGTGTGTGTGTGTGTGTGTGTGTGTGTGTGTGTGTGTGTGTGTGTGTGTGTGGTAATAACTTGATTTTTGTAATCACCTCTAGCCCTGGGGTATGGGAAATGGTTCCTCTTGCCCCAGATCTTCAATTCCCTATAGCTTGGAAACAAAGCCAAACCTCTAACCTCTTCTAAGTGCCCATAGCCAGGGGCTTTCTGCCTCACTTCTTCTGTACTCACCGGGTACCTACTGGTTCCTTTTTCCCTCCACTGCTCCTCGCAGGTAGGTCTAGTGTTCCTCGTCAGTAGAGGTTCCCGCATTTTTCCTGGGCTCAGAGGCACGACTCCACTCACTATCCTGGGATGAAAAGCTCCAGTGGCTGGGGCTGAGGCAGCCTCTCAAACCAACCAACTCCAGGGCTTGCAGCTGTTGTTTAAGCTGCTTGCAGCTTGTTGTTAAAACAGAACGTAGCCTGGAGGTGTTTACTCCTTGCAGGGACCAAACCTCTTCCTGAGATTTTTCTTTAGACCTTCTCAAACTGTCCCAGGGAGGTCCTGGGTGTGCCCCTATTCTTTGTCTCCACCCACACTTTCTTCACTCTAAGGTGCTATTTTAACTCTTTTGTGCGGGAAAATCTAAAAGAGCTTGGATTTCTGACCTACTCCACCATCTTCCCAGAATCCTCTCCTCCTTCATCATTTCTTACATCACAATAGTATTCCATCACAATCATATGCCACAGCTTGTTCAACCATTCCCCGATTGATGAGCATCCCTTCGATCTCCAGTTCTTTGCCACCACAAAAAGAAATGCAATAATTTTTTTTTTGTACAAATAGGTCCTTTTCCTTTTTAATTTAATCTTTTGGGAATATAGACCTAGTAGTGGTATTGCTGGGTCACACTTTTATAGTCGTTTGGACAGAGTTCTACATTGTTCTCGAGAATGGTTGGACCAGTTCACTACTCAGCTGGCAGTTCATTAGTATACCTATTTTCCCTCATCCCCTCCAGCATTTGACATTTCTGCTAGGTGTGAAGTGGTACCTCAGAGATGTTTTAATTTACATTTCTCCAATCAATAATGACTTAGAGCTTTTTTTTTTCCCCATGGCTATCAATAGCTATGATTTCTTCTTCTGAAACTGCCTGTTTACATCCTTTGACCATTTATTAGTTGGGGAATGGGAATAAATGTTTAAAAATAAATAAAATAATATTCATGGGATCACAAAGGAAGCCAATTAACATAGTTATCAGAATATTTTATACATAAATTCATGGACCCCTTCATATCCCCCCACAGACTTCTGCAGTACTAGTTCCTCTTTTTAAGAACCTTGGTTTGAGTCCAACTTACAGAGAGAGCTATGGTGGCCTAGAGCAACAAGGACTTTGGGTGCAAAGTCATTTGTTAAATGTCCGATTGGAGGACAGATCGACAGGAGGGTATTGACAAGAGTAGAACAAGATAGGCACGTATAGCTGATGCACAGTCAGCCGTGAGCTATGATATCACAAATATCACAAGTCCATTGTCATGTTTACCCTAGTGGATGGTGGGGGACCACCATTGGTGGGTAACAGTATTCCCTCACCAAATAATGAAAAGCTCAAGGGGGTCTGCAGAAAGTAGAGGGAAGATTTTCTGGTTTAAAAAACCAGGTCATCTGGGAAAATTTGTAGATAAAGATGGCAAGAAGAATATCAAATAGAAGAAATGCAGAACAAACCTGTCAATATTTTCCTGACAACTTTTTCATCAATGACAACCAATCCAACACCCCATTTTCCTGTGTGCTGGTCTCAGTGGAAAGCTGATGGGAAAAACAAAAGAAACAATCAGTCTAGACTCAATATAACCATAATCTGTGCTAAAAGCAGCTCAGTCCTGAAAATTCCCTCAGTCAGTTTGCAGGACATTTGGAAGAAGGGAAACTAGCAACTTTGTGTGTATTTGTGCGTGTATGTGTGTGTGTGTGTGTGTGTGCGTGTGTATTTGTGTGTGTGTGTGTGCGTGTGTGTGCGTGTGTGTGTGTGTGTGTGTGTGTGTGTGTGTGGTGGAAAGTAGAAATGCTTGCCCTCGAGAAGAAGGGATCAAGACAAAATCAACGAGCATCGACCTAGTTTATCATCTCTTAGGATATTACTTTCACAAGAGACAAAGGAAACCAGTCATAGAAGCACACGGGAAGAACGTAGTTAATTTTCACACACATGCACACTCACTCACACACACACACTCGCATTCATGTATGCACATACACGTACATAGTTTCTAATTATGGCACCATGTTTTTAGGGAGAACCTATTCTGTTTCTTTATCCTTATTTGTAAAATAAAAATCTGCAAGTTGTCCCCCTAAGGTGCCACCCAGGGTTCTAGTTTCTTTCATAGGAGAATAAGACTAGGTGACTAGATGTGTTTAGCCTGATATAGAGAAATCTTACAAGGGACACGCTGGGCATCTTGAAACACTTGAATGGCTGGCTTGGGGAAAAGGGCTGAGATTTTTTTTTTTCTATCTTGCCATAGAGGGCAGAATGAGGACCAATGAAGGGAAGTCATCAAGATGCAATCTAGGCCTGGACTTGGTCTATGTGGGGGAACCAAAACGTCTCTTCAGCAGTTAGCTGTTCGGATAAACTTCCTTCCCTGAGGACTACAGACAAAGGCTGGATGGCCATCAGTCTAGTCTTGTCTTCTGGGCCCAGTGCCTTGTGCCTCATTCATGACCATTGGTGCCCCCATAATATCATAAGATAAAGCGCTGGATGCAATTTGAGATATGTTTACCCTTCTTCTCTCTTGCCCCAGTAGATTCTACTCTAGGTCCTCTGACGTCAAATCCAGGACTTTCTCACAGGAAACCAGCTAGTCATGTCGAGCAGATGGAGATTGTTGGGTTTAAAGGTGTTAAAAGTCATGTACTGCAGTGTGCCTAATGTAGATCTGCGGTGTGTAAGGCCTTCTGGTATGCTCCAAGCCCAAGGAAACGGTGCAGCATCTTTGACCCTATTTACCACAAATGACCGTTGATGGGTTAAACCTATCAGAGCCACGTCATTTTCCTTCCTGTTCAGTTTCCTATTGGTTACTTCTAAAGGAAGCACTCCAATCAATCTGTGACCTCATCAGTGTTTATTTTTACTCTCGGGACGCAGACCACAGCCCATCAATGCCCACCAATCTTGGGTCACTCTGCATCAGGTCCACACTCAGGTTGCTCAAAGAGCAGCACCCAGTTTTGCAAGGCCTTTCTCATTTCCTCCTGATGTTGCCATGGCACCAGGAGAAACCATGGGCCAGCTACTGGTTATTGCTTGCTGTTTCTACACTACGAATCAGACCATCCCTTTTCCCAGTGTACAATTCTTGGCTGGCATTTCCTAGCCCTATTCTTTGTTCCTTACCTGCCGCCCTGATGTGACCCTCTCTTTTGCCCTCTGGGTGAACCCCTGCTTCTATTCTTTGGAGACTGTATTGTTTCATGACATCCCCCCCATATGATGCCAGGTGAAGAACAGTTTGAGGAAGATGAACCTTTGTTTCAGAGAGAAGCTTATAATTTAATTTTCTGAATTTCTCTAATGTAAATGGTCACATTAAAATGAAATAACAGACCTTAGATGGAAACCCAGTAAAGTAAAAATAATAACTGACATTTTAAAGGTCCTTAAGGACTAGTTTTATGACCATGACCCACTCTCCTTACCCCCTCTCAACCTCAGTTTCCCCATCTGTGAAATGGGAGTGATACAGGAAATTTTCACCATCTTTATTCAGAAATATTTGAATGTACTGTGCCCACCTACAGATACTGCTCTTTTCCTGTGTCTGCCCTCCATCCCTACTGCATCCTGGCCTCACTGGCTCTAGGGCATGTTACCTAACCGAGGATGAGGCTTTAATGTCCCTGCCCCCTGCCCCTTTCCTTGCTCTGTTTTTTTTTTAACTTTGCTCCAGCCAATTAATTTGAAGGTTTTACACTTCACAATTGCACTGTCTGCCTTGTTCCAGACAAGACTTGTTCTGCCTGTCACTCCACCCCCTGATAAATGGTGTGACCGGATTAGCCCCCAGCTCTACAACCTACTTCACTCCATCTGGCCCTTCTGCCCAAGGTGGGGGATGTTTCTGTATGTGCATACACATGCACGCACACACACACACGCATGCACATGAACATGTTGTCACGTGTGCGCGTCTTCTATAAAGCAGAGAACTCTCTGGGGAGTGCAGTTATATAAACCTAAACCTTCACAAAAGAAGCAGCCAGACATTGTGGAAGTAGCTCAGGCACCAGGCTTGGGGATCTCACTTCTCTTTCCCATAGTGAAGCTTCCAGTGGCTACATCATGTGCTGCCATAAGTAATCTCTTCTGAGAGACATAGAGGAGGAGAAAGAAGGAAACAGAAAGAGAAGAAGGGAGAGAGGAAGAGAGAGGCAGGAAGAGGGAATAGGCGAGGGAGGGAAAGGAGGGAGGAAGGGAGAGAAAGGGGCAGAGATAGACAGAGACAGAGAGAGACAGACAGACAGAGACAGGAGAGACAGAGAGAGACAGAGACACAGAGACAGAGACATAGACAGGGGCTAGTGAAGCACGTGGTTCCCTAACAAGAAGCTCACCAGGCTCACTCATCCTCCTTGTTCTCATGCCGGCTTCCCAGAGCCCCTTCCCTTTTTCATCCTGAGACATCTCGGGCCACCAGTAGGCCAAAGCCAGAGCCTTCCGTCGCTGGTTTGGATGAATGCTGGCCAGCTTGGACGTGTTTCTGAGCTGCTTTGATCTGAAAGTGGGAAGCTGGAAAACTCCCAAGGCGGCTTGTTCTCAAAAGGTTCCCATCCACTCACAAATATTGGGAGAACAGCCTCTATCAGGCTATTTTGGTTTTCTTGCTCCTGATCATCCCAGACAGGGTTGACTGAGCCAAGTAAATACTAAAAGTGTGTGAGCCTGTATGTGTGTGTGTGTGCATGTGTGCATATGTATGTGTGTGTGCGTGCGTGTGTGGGCGTGTGTGGGTGTGTGTATACATGCTGCAGTTTGGGCCAGGAGCAGTGGGAAAGGAGGCGAGGACCCAATGTATATTAATTCCTAAGGGGGCTCAAGCCCATTTCAGTTTGGATATTGGGGAAGCATGGGCTGGCTTTGATTTGATTCCATTCAGTAAATATTTACTAAGCGTGTACTGTGTGCCAGGCACTGTGCTAAGTGCTGGGGATACAAATAGGAAAAAGAAAGTCCCTGTCCTCAAAGAGCTTTAGATCTAATGAGAGAAGACATTTCATGATAAGAAGGTCTACCCTCCCACCCTTCAGTCAGAGGGGAGAAGCGACTGAGGGAGCTGGGAAGGTGCTGAGTACCAAAGACCTCAGGGATTCTGCAGGATGATGAGACTTTAGTCACTGGCTTCTGGGGGAGGCCTGATGGTGGAAAATGAAGAGAGTGTTGCAGCCATCACTCTCGTTGTCGGAAAGTCATGGAAGCAAAGCCAGCAGGGTCATCGGTCACAGATCTCAGACTCTAAGGCACCTCTGTACCATCTCTTCCAACCATCCCAAAATACAGGTGCAAAACTGAGGCTAGAAGAGTGAAGTGATTGGCCTAGGGTCAGAGGTTTAAATGTCCTGCTTCACACCTGAATCTCTATCCTCCATCTGCACATCCAGGAATCAGTCTTTCTGGCACTCCCCACTCCATGTCTTTCATTGGCCTCATTACCTGATAATTAGAGGAGCCTCAGAATGAATGGGTAGCATCGGATGAGGTGTTTTCTCCTCATACCAGATCTCTTCTGAAACACATGGAACCACGAAGGATCTGTCTTCATGAGCACCTGTCTTCTCGATGACTCCTGTGTACAGCCACAGAGTGTTCTTAAAGGAGTCACCTTGTTTGGCAGCCAGATCCTATGATGACAGCCCCCAAACATGTGGTAGTCATTCAGCAGCTGGCCCCTCTGATTTGGCAAAGTTCTTTGACCAACAATCACCCCCTCAGGCCAACCTGGTGATGACTCAGCTCTTCCCAAACCAGCCCCTAGCGCACATTTGTGAACATGGATGGACATCGTATAATCCTGAACGCCAAGCTGTCTGAGGGTCAGGTGAGAGTGCACATGAGCCCTTAGGAGTTGGCCTTGAAGCCAATTTCTGTTGGTCCAGAGGCAGCCCAATGCTCTATGAACTATAATGACCTTGGGGTCGTGTGGTATCACATGGGATCTCTGCTTGACCCTCATACTGCCTGGAGGAGCTTAGGAAGCCACTGAAATTCTCTCAGTTTCCTCCTCTGTAAAATGAGTGGGTCAGGCGTGATGATGTGCAAAGTCCATTCTGACTCTAAAGCTTTGATTCTGAGATTTAATGTCATTGCAAGGGAGCTTTGGTAGGAAGATGGAGGACCTAGTCTGCTTCCTTGGATTGATGCCCCTAAACTGTTCAGGTGTGGCCCAGAGGGTCCCGGCAGAGCTCCCATCTTCGTTGTCTTGGGTGACCCTTAGCTACTTGCCTGGCACAGGGGGACTCAGCCTCTGGTGATCATGGGGAAGTGGCTTGCCATGTTGATGACATGCTCATCAGTTATTGGCAGTTGAGTATTCCTAATTCTGCTTCTTCGATTTCATTGGTCTGGGATAACAAGGGGAGAGGAATTTCCTTTTGGTCTATTCCTGGGCTTTAGCTTCTGGGAGATTGGAATGCTGTGGCCCAAGGGTGACTGGGTTTTGGCAACTAGTCTGAAGCTGTATTTTCCAAGTAGCATTTGTTCTAGGAATTCAGGCGTAGGGGTTACAGGTAGCCCATTTTCCCCCAGGGGAGTTTCTTGGATGCAGTTGTTGACCATTCACAAGAGGCTGGTGTAAACACATAGGAATGCCAGTTGCCCAGCCTGTGATATGTACTCTATAGATTCTGCCTTGGCTGGTCACTGCAAATGGGCAGTGAGTTGGGCCCAGACTTAAAAAGGAGGAAGAGCACAGAAAGCTGGCTAGCCTTGGGGAGATTGCTAACTTCTTCTCCAGACCCCAAGCTTCTTCCTCAACTAAAGACTTTGCATCTTGTCAACATTCTTCTGGTGATATGATGTGTCAACGAATCAAGCCACATGATAATCTCCAAAGGATTGAAATTCAGAATCACCCAAAGGGCAGCTGAGAGGCATATGATGGGCATGAAATGGACAGAACTTTCTATAAAGAAATAAGGCATTGTGAAAGAGAAGCAGAGAAACGGCTGCCATTAAGGAAATGTACGAATGGAAAGGAAGATGAACCATCCACCTGGTGAGTGGGAGGGATGGACAGATGCATGATCCACTGGCATCTTTGGTGAACCTACTTTGGTGAAATGATGGGAGGACCCAGGCAGGAATCACACAGGACTTGCAGGCATAGAGGAACCACAGTCTGCAATAGTGGAGTGAATGCCTGCATTGAAGAGATCTCAGACTTACTAAAGCTTCTGAATCTTTGAGAGTTTGAGCTCCTCTCAGCAGCTCAGTGACATAGCAGATGGAGTGCTAGACTTCAAAAACCAAAGACCTGAGTTCAAATTCCACCTCATATTGTGTAATCATAGACCATTCATACCCTTCAGCCTCAGTCCCCTGATCTGTAAAATGGAGTAAATAGTAACACTTAACTTCTTGCACTGTTATGACTATTAAGTGACATAACATATGGAAAGTTCTTTGCAAACCTTAAAAGGCTTTAGAAATGCTACCTCTCCTCATTCGTATCATTATATTCTTCTAGTCTTTTCACTTTATTCCCCAACCTCCTAGGCCAAATAAGGTAATTTGGAATTTAGTGTAGATGATTAAAGTCCAATGTAGAATGCTTTATCATTAGCAAAGTTTAGAACCATGCCATCTTGGATATGGAGAAGATCTAGGAAAGCACCTGTTCTACTTCACACCCCAGTACGGGACTGCCCTTGTATATGACCTTGGAGTCTTCTGCTTGGATACTTCTAATCACAGGGAGCTCACTATTTCATAAGGTACCTCTTGCATTTTTTTTTTGGATTGTTTCCATCACTTTGTCAGATGATTCATAGGCCAAAGAGGCAGAGGCCCAAGCAGCTAGCAAGCCCTGGAAATAACAGCTCTAGCCCCAGACCAAAAGGCACCCCTCTTCCATGCTCCTTGCTTGCAAGGTGGACATTTCAGCCTCACTTGGGTGCACTCCCAGAACACAAAGGTCAGGATGATAATAAGCCACTTTGGAAAAAGCATGATCTTCAGCCACCATCATTCAAGTTTTCCCCTTTGGTTCCCCTCCAGAGCTATGACAAAAGAGTCATTCCTAACTGATCTGTCTTTCCCACTCCAGTCTGTAAGGCAGACAGTCGCTCCTGCCTCTTCCCACCACCCCCTCCCCAGCAGCTGGTTCACTCTCCCAGGATTAAAAGGAGAGCAGCAATTAAAAGTCCACATGCCTGATTCAAAGAGAAACCGAGTCGTACATTTCCCTTGGAGGAAAATAAGGAAAGTGGATAAAGGAAGACTCTCCAATTGTGTTCTGTGTGACCTGTTTTTGAATAAACAACATCAT
Organism: Phalanger gymnotis; assembly: GCA_028646595.1. Taxonomy (NCBI): domain Eukaryota; kingdom Metazoa; phylum Chordata; class Mammalia; order Diprotodontia; family Phalangeridae; genus Phalanger; species Phalanger gymnotis. The sequence continues at coordinate 6,660,539 of CM053626.1, read as the reverse complement.
ATTCCACAGTCAATTATCTCCAGAGTACACCGTGTTCTGCAGCCGAAAAAAAGACTGTCAGTTAGAAGTGGTTAGGGGAAGGGACACATGCATTGGAGTGTACATTAATCCATTGTATTCCAAATAATTGTATGTAATTGGGGTGGGGGGAGTAGGGAGTGGAGAACCAGCAGGCTTGTATCCTATTTTCATGTGATTTCCTAAGTATCTAATTGCAACCTTCAGTGAGAGGCACAAGCACAGCTCAGGGGAACAGAAGTGGCCTCCTTTACTCAGCTCAGTAATAGGGATTCTAATAGAAAAGTAGAAAAACAAATCATTAGGTAGAGCCTTTGGACGGAGAAGGTATAATCAGAGCTCCTGGCGAGGCATCCAGCTGATCGAGGCTCTCTCCTCCATTTTGGAAGACGCATCAGCTCCTCGTTAGAATGATTTTTGGCAGTGGTCACCACGCAGGTTCAGAACCCGAGAGGGAGACCATTATTGTGTTTACTCAAGCCTGGCCGACTGGCTGAATAAATTTTGTTTTGTTTTGTTTTTTGAAAGACCCCTTTTCGACTTCACCTGTGAAAAGAGGGAAGTATTCATCAAGCATGGCCTGGATGGGAAATCTTAAAAGCCACTTGGGCTTGGCTGGGACAGCAGTGATCAAAGGGAAGAAGGACCCATTAGCACTGGCTCACTAATGTTTTCTTGGTTGTTTTTGAGAGAGGTTGGCAGCCCAAACAGAGAGGGGCCAGACTGCACAGATTAAGAAGTCCACTCTTTATCTAAGCAGGCTCTGGGAGACTTTCTGGTGCCAGAGAGAGCAATGAGGCTCAGGAGTGAGAGGAGTGGGGTTGGAATCATAACTCTGCTATGCTTGCACATTGGGGCTCTCATCTGAAAAATGCGGGGCTTAGATTAGAAGATCCTTGAGTTTCCTTTGCTCTGTTCTAGGAGAAAACTCTCTTTGGTCCAAGGTTTCATGTTGATCTGCTCTCTGGGAGCTGCACTTGGGTGGAACACCAGCATCTTGTTCCCCTGATCTGCCTCTGCTGCCACGTAGACCCGTGGTTCTCAGTGTGTGGTCCTAGGATGCCTGGGAGTACCTGAGAGGATTTTAGTTGGTCTGTAGGGACAAAACCATTTTCATGATAAGATATTTTGATGTCAAAGACATTAAATATTGATAGACAAAAGCCTCGTAAACAAAAGCTATGTGGGGAAGGAGTCTCTAATCATAGTTGAGTGTAAAGGGATCCTAAGACGAAAACCTTTTAGAACCACTGATCTAGGCTAATGAGGATTTCTAGCTGAGAAATCCACAAGCATCCTTGCATTGGTAGAAGCTTAAGCTTAAAGGGTTCCTAGCATGTGATGGAAGAGTACCTAATTCACACCTAAACTTCACAAACCAGAAACCCTCATGCATGCACTCAGATGCCTCCATGTTGAATGTAAACCACCTGAGGGCAAGGACCGTGTCATTCCTAGAGCCTAGCCTGATTGACATTTAGGTAGCTAAAATGTTTGCTGAAGATCGCTCCTGAAGAATACGTTCTAGAAGGCTCTTCTGCCCAGTCCTTTGCAAGGCTGGGGGCCACAGGTGTGAAATATGTCATGAAATGTCAGATATTTGTGATGGTCTAGCTAGTTTGGCTTAACATTTTTTTCTTCATTTAAAAAAAATTCTTTGTGATAACTATAGGAAGCGGACAAGGAAAGGATGCAGAGGGAAATGGAGGCAGCCTGGAAAAATATATCAATAACATTCTATTGCAATTTTTTAAAAAGCTTGTTCACTCATTGATTGACTCTTGTGCCGTCTCCCTGCTCACCCCTTCTCCAAACCAATGTTCTTTAGGAGCAGGTATTGGTTGATGTTTATCTTTTAAACTCTACCTAGCCCAGTTCCTGGAACACCTAATGTTACTTGGATTGGATAAGGTCCTGAAAAATAGCCTCAACTCTTTTTCAAGGTTGAGAGAGCAATCTTTGTTTTTTCTTCCCTTTCCTGAGGTAGAGAATTGAGGCTGGCAGCTGAGGACCAACATTTGGAAACGCTTTGTCCAGTTGTGCCGACACATCCTCAGGAATCATTTATTTCCTATTTTAGAGGCTGGACAGTGACTCAGTGTGCCCTGGAAATATTATCACTCCAGCAATTTTCTTGTGTGGCTCAGCTTAAGGTTGAAGAAATGGGTAGTTACAAGTCCAGACACCATAAAGATGGGGCGAAATGTTCTTCTAAAAATAAGATGTTTGGTTAACTTTTAGTCGTCAACAACTTTCCTTCAGCCACACACACAGCCGGCCCCAAGGATGGAAGAAATAGCATCATGTATGGCCTTCTGCTGTGCACGGCACCATCAGGAGAGCGCGTTATTGGGGTGAAGGAATGAAGAGAAGTTGGAATGATTCCTGGGGCCCATAATGTAGACTAGAAAACACTGGCCCTAGGGCAACAAAAATTAGAAACAAAAAGAGATGGATAAGATTGTGTGGGGCCAATGAGGAGAGAGCCATTGTGCCTCAGATGGTAGACAGCAGGTTCCATGTTGAGTCAGAATTCAGTTCCGTGCTCAGAGTTAAGAAATAAAGAAACCCAAACAAAAGCCTGTTTTCCCTTCAGGGAACTTAGATTCTACCAGGTGTAACATACATATATATATATATATATATATATATATATATATATATATATATATATATATATATATATATATATATATATAATATGAAGTAATTTCGTGAGGCAGAGGGCTGAACGTTGTTGGGCATGCAGTGGGCTTCCAGAAAGTGCTTATGTGGAACATGGCTCACATGCTTGTAAGGAAGCTATTGGCCCTAATACCTGGGCCTTAATGAGCTGTGTGACACTGAGTAACTCATTCAACCACTCAGCCTCAGTGTCCGTTTTGGTTTGATTTAATCTGAGGCTTGGAGACGATGAACTTCGTACCATGTACCCCATGAAGGCGGTTAGGAAAGCAAACGTAATCATATTTTTAAGCCCTAGAGGGCATGATTATTATAGCATCCTCTTCCTCCTGCCACCACGACCAGAAAATGAGTCAATGTATATCATATGCATTATAAACCTTACATTGCTTTATGAGTTGTTTCTACCACCCGCATCCTAACCTCCCCCAGGCATTACTATCAACCAACCCAATGGGAAGACGTTTGTCAAGCAATTTAACGTCTTTCTTCTAAAGGCCAAAAAACCTGGCCTCTAGACTGGGCCGTGGTTTCGACTACCCAAAGTCAAAATCACCCTTGTTTTGGCAATCAAGTGAAGTTGATTGACCCTTTTCAAAATTATTTTTTTTAATGCTTAAAATAACGGGTATTACTACAAAAGAAAACAGATTTATTCAAATAGTTATTTTTTTTAGGTTCACAGACTCCAAGTTAAGAACTCCTTATCTAGTAGTACAACCATATCATTTTACAGTCAGTCAATCAATGAGCATTTATTAAGCACCTACTATGTCTCCAGCACTGTGCTAATTACTGGGAATACAAAGAAATGCAGAGAGCTGAGTGATTTGGTGAATCCCTCAGAGTTGCCCAGGGTTCAAATCCATGGCTCATGACTCCAAATCCAGTACACTTTTCACTGAACCCCCTCAGCTTGGGCTGAGTGCAAAGTATTCAGGCACCAATCTTAGGAGATGCCCAGGGAATCTGCAGAAAGCAGCAAACCCCTGACTTGTAGTCAGCCTTGCAGAAGGATTTGATATCATTACTGCTGAATTAATTTGCCTCGCTTTTGACAGATGTGGTTTATAAAGGCTTTGGACCACAATGGGAGTTGGAGAGAGAAAAGGTTATGGGCATAAATGCTAAACCAGAAGAGAGGAAAAGGAAATCAGCAGGTAAGGTACCACCCAACAGGAATCAACATTGTCATTCCCAAGATGCAATGGCATGAGTGAAGAAAAGAAGAGCTATTCATGGGCTCAGATGTTTGCATACAAAAGCAGAGCATGGATAATAAAGGACTCAAGAAATTTTTTGTTGTGGGGAGATATTATTACTAAAGCAATACATATCAAATCAATGTATCCCAAAGACCTGGCAAAGACCTTAGCTTAAAAAGGCCACTCCATCTGGGGCCATCTCCAGTCATGCTGATTTATATCTGGCCACTAGACCTGGAAGGCTTTGAAGGAGAAAGTGAGACTGGGGACTTTGCACAACCCTCCCTCACTTAAATGCAATTCACTCTCATGTAGTGGTATCACCTCCCTGATGTCATGGTCCTCTTCAAGAATGAAGGACAAATGATGACATCACAAACTTGATAAAATGCAACTCATAACTGTACTATGGTATAATTCTTGACCTGGAAAGATTACATGGAAGGCATTATATATTGTCATGGAATCCATGATCCTGATTGAGGAGGCATATTCGTACAGGATTAAGGCAATGAAGAAAAGAAGTAGAAGCAGAGACCACACAGGGTAGCAGCAGCCTATAAGGCACCGTGCCAGCTGGAGGAATTAGATGATGAATTCCTGATGCTACTCAGAAAGCTTGATCTCAAGAAGGCTCTGATTGTGATGAGACATATTGCGCATCCACACTTTTGACTGAGCTTTCTCTCTACTAAAAGCTGAGCTGCTGAGAAGATTTTGCTTTGCCTTGCTGATGATTTCCTCCTTCTGAAAGGGAAGGAAGCAATGACAGATAACTCTATGTGGAACAGATTGTTGAGGTAGAAATGAAAGGAACTTTGAGAGGCAGTAGGAGAGTGTTAGGCATACTGTAATCTGTTTCTTGAAATTTAAGGGAATTCAGAGCATTCAGAGATAGAATGTAGAATCCCATGAAGTGAGTTTCTGAAATGGAAATGGACTTTAAAAAGATGGGAAGCGATCAGAAATGAAAGACTTCTTAAGAATCAGATTTGTATAATAATGGAACAAAATGGCTTAGGGGTTCATCGAGAACTTATCAGAGTTCTTATAAATGGGATTCATGATTTGAATCGATTTTGGACTAGAAATTTCTCAAATCATGATATCATAGCTGCCAATTTAAAAGGGACAGTAAATGTCATCTAGCCAACCCTGGTCATCTCAAATTCCTGGGGCTGTGCTTCACCAATGTCACTAGAGGGTACAGTAATTCAACTGGGATCCAGAATAGTAGCTAGATAGCAAGTAATCTAGTCAAGTAGGTGCTTCACTATGCCACAAAGGAAAACTCTTTTGTCTTCTTCCCTTTATGTCTCTCTTTCCATCTCCCCCCACCTCCCCATCCAGCTTTCTCCTAACCAACATGGGAAAATCATGTGACCACATGGTTCCTGCCAACAGAACTCAATCTTTCAACAGTTGAATATCATGGTCTATTTATTTATTTGGAAATAGGATTGTGTGACTACAGAGTGCCTGTGTTTAGATAATGGAGAATCCACAAAAGATTCCAGTGTTTGAAAGGAAGGCATATTGAGTCAAGAGGAGAGCAGAGGGAAAGAAGGAAGAACGTGCCAGTTATGTCCGAGGTTGATTGATTGAACCAACAAACAGAAATGAGCTTCTAAGCTATCAGCATAATGCTAATGAGTGGTCATAGCTATGAGAGGGCTGTGGGAATGAGAAAAGGGCTTCGGGCAATGGGGACTGTTTGCTGGGCCTCTGTCATTCAAGATTTCTCTTCTTCAGCCCATCACACACGATTTGCTGGACCTGACTTTGATTTCATGTGGGCTTCTGCTATTTCCTCCAAAGTAGTTACCTATTTACTTCAGATCAGAGTTGAAGAACTATTTTAAGTTCATTTTTTATTGATGTGTATTTTTATATTGCCCCAATTCCTGCTTTTATCCCTTTCCCTCCCCCACACAAAGAGCCATCCCTCATAATAAAGATTTTATTTTTAAGAAGAGGAACAAAAAAACCAATGAATACATCTGAAAAATTTGACATCGTGTGCAATGTTCCACTCTTGGGGGAGCTATATTGTTAAAATCATTAAGTCAATTTAATTTAAAGTTAGGTTTGTCAATTGCCAAGCATTTGTAAAACCCCTATTCTGTCCAAGGCACTAGACTTTGGGAATACAAATAAAAAAGAAATGCTCCTTGCCCTGGATGTTCCTACATTCTGTTAGAGGGAAGCAATAAGCACTTGTGGAGGTAAATACAGATATCAATACAAGGTAATGTTGAAGCTAAGGAACTAATGTGGGAGGATCAGAAAAGCCTTCTCAGGAAGGTGGCAGCTGGTCTGAGCTTTGAAGGAAACCAGGGCTTATAAGAGACAGAGGTGAGAAAGGAAGTCATTGAAGAATGGGGGATGGGCCCAGAGAAGAAAGGTTGAGTGTAAGGAATACAAGATCAATTTGTCTAAGCCACAGAATGTGTGGAAGAGAGTGAAGTATAATTCTGGGATGATCAGGTGGGCTATGGCTGTGAAAACCTTTTCGAACTAAATATCGTATTTCATCCTAGAGATGAGAGGGAGGCATCAGACCATTGAAGTTTAAGTAGAAGGTGGATTGTTGAGACATTGACCTTTTCTATGACTGTTATTCATCTTGTCTCACAGACCTAGGAGGAAATGAAAGCTAGAAGCCTATCTGGGCATCAGGCTTTCCAAGGTCCATGCCTATCCAGAGTTAGAGACTTTTAGAGATACCCGGGCCAGTTTTCCACCTGAGCACCCTTTTGTTTCTTGATCTTTCTCTTTCTTTTTTTGTAATTACGAATCATTTTACATAAAATACCAAAGATGTAAATGGACCTATTCTCTGCACTGTAGATCATCTATTTGCACAATCATTGGATACCTGGATGGCGAAATCTATCCATCTATCTGTCAGTCATCTCTATATCTATCTATCTGCCAATTCAAATAAGGGCCTGTGGCGGGGTGGCTATGTTGTGATCTTGTGATTCCCTTCTTATCTCTTTTAGAAAGTTTTTTGTTTTGTTTCTTCTTTTTCCATGACATGAAGTTTAAATGTACTTTTGAAACTTCTACTCACCACTCCTGCCTTCTTCTGTCAAGCAGAGTGAGCCAGCCACTCTTGAAATAATATTTTGTTATTATTGTTTAATCATGTCAGTTGTATCTGACTCTTCCTGACCCCCTTTTAGGGTTTTCTTAGCAAAGATAATGAAGTGGTTTTCCATTTGCTTCTCTAGATCATTTTATAGATGAGGAAACTGAGGCAAACAGGATTGAATGACTTGCCTAGGGTCACACAGCTAGTAAGTGTCTGAGCCTGAATTTGAACTCATGAAGACGAGCCTTCCTGATTTCAAGCTCATCGCTCTATCTGCCGTACCACCTAGCTGCCCTCCAAATATCATAGAGTATTTCACATAAATGAACACCATTATCGTGCCCTCCCCTAAAATCATACCAATATCTTGCCTTCCTGCCTAAACACTCTCAGTTTCTACAGTCTGTTTCTTTGCAGAATTGTCTTTAGGTTTATTTCAACGAAGATTGACCAAGTGGTGGTGAGTCAGAAATTACATTTGACTCTGGAGATCCAGAGCCCCAAATTGAAAGAGTCTCCAACCATAAGGGTGTGTCTGTTCTCAGGTCCTACTGTAGCAGGGGCTGGACACTTGCAGATCCAGCATCACTTGTTCAAAACAATCTCTTCTATTGTCATACTTAACTGAACACGATTCTCAAGATGAGGTTGGATCCATGAAGAACAAATACAGTGCCTATCGCTTCTCTAGTCTAGGCTATTTTGGTTTACTGAAGGCAGATATGAACCAGCTGCAGATCTGAAATGGAAAGCATGCCTAGGTCATGGACATTCTTGGAGTATGGAAGATTGGGGCTGAGTTGGAGAAGGAGGCCAGTGAGGACTGAGCTGGCAGACTCTTGTAAGCTTTCTCTTTCTATCTCTTTCTCTCTCTCTCTCTTTTGTCCTGTTTCTCTTCCCCTTCTCTCCCTCCTCCTTTTCTCCTTCCTCTATCATCTTCTTAATATGTTTACAAGGTAGCATACAGCCCCCTTTGTTACCCCCTTCTAAACTCAGGAAAGAATATTAAAACATCTCCTTTTTTTGCCAAACTCCTTTTAGTGGAAAAAAAGTATGTTTTTTTTTCCTCTAGGGATGTGATTTATTCACATCTTGTATCAAAGCTTATCAAAGGGAAGTTTCCCTTAGCAAGTCCAGCCCCGAGAACCAGCATACAGAGTACACCTCTTCTTCGGCCTGTCATGTGATGCAGACCCTTCCAGGCATGGGCAGTGGCCATCCATGGCCTTGATCCATTGGCACCCTTCACTCCTCCAGAGTCTTCTTGGCCTTTCTATCATTTGCCTCAATCCAGGGTGGATCCTTCACTTCTCCTTTTCAGTTACATAAAACTTGGTCCTTTAGGATTTAAAGAAGACTTCTTCATGTCCAGTTCTTTAAAACAAGATGATGTTCTATTTGTGTGACTTGTTTGGGGAAAGAACAAACAATAGTCCTTTCTACAGGAGGAGATTAGCAGACCAGGCCATTGAAAGGACTGGCCTATGATATCGAAGCCCTCAGTAGGCCTTGTCTCCATATTAAATGTTATGGACACCAAGGCTTTCCATTATATATTGACAAAGCACAGGGGCTTTTGCCACTAAATTCTAAGGTCATAACTTGATCATGTTTCCTCCTCCCCACAACCAGCTCCATACTGGGAAAGCTGCTCTTAGAATTCGCAAGTTAGTGGTACAGAGTTTGAGGACTTGTCCTTTGGAGAATCTTTGGACACATGCTTGCTGGATGGTTGGGCCACTTGAATGGAAGGAAGGAGTGTGGTCTCCTCATGGAATTCTCATACTCCCTCCTGCATTCTGGGGCCTTCTCCTTCCCAGTCTCCTTATTTTTAAGTATAATGTCTACCTTCTGGCATTAACTTTCAGTATTTCTGAGGCTAGGAGTCTAGCCCAGAAGGTAGTGGATGGATCTGGTTCCTAAGTCTGAGAAAATTCCCCTTGAGGCAAATCTTGCCCCAAAGATTTCATGTTTTTCCTTCTCATATTTTTATTGATGATAAACATTTGCCAGAATTTTACTAAGTTCTGCTGGGTGAGGGGATATATATATATGTGTTTAATTTTTGGCATCACAGCTCAGGTGTCCTTCAAAAAAGTATTTTTCTTTCCCTGCCTTACTTCTTTTTCCATAATGTTATTTGGGGTGGGGGGGAGGGAGGAGGAGTGTTTATGTGAGGAAGGAAAATGAAAGGAAAAAAAAGAAACTGCTTCTTTGACTCTAATCCTGTTGCCTAAATGTTGAATTTTCAAGAAAGCCTTAAAAAAGTTGTAAATATTGTCTTATTAATATTGCTATCACATCACAGTGCTGGCTCTAGATTTTTAGTTTCCCTTCAATAGAAAACTAGAAAAGGAAGTTCCGGACTTAATTAATTGATGATGCTCAAACTGCTGAATTTCCCAGCCGCCAGTTCTTCCAAACAAAAGACATTTGCAGACTGGAAAATAGCAAGTGTCGGAGGAAGCTCTCACTGGTGGAGTAACTGGCCAAAACAGATCTTTCAGTACACATGTGATACCTGGAAGGTTGGAAAATGAAGGAGTTTGAGACTAGAAATTGTCCTTCGGGACAGCATTGTCACGGGCATCAGGAGGTAGAAGAGTCCAAGCACAGAATCTGAGATTTAGGGCTCGAAAGGTCCCATGAAACACCTCTCTTGCTAGAAAAGCCTGAGTTCAATCAAGGTCTCAGCAGAAGTCAGGGCCTGATCTGGCAATTTAACCTACATCCCTTGACTGTCAGAGACCAGTTGGGCAACTCAGACCTAATTCAGAATCCCTTGATCCTCTTGGGAGATCCTTGAAAACTTTGGTCCAGCCATCATTTTCAAGTAGTTATTGGTGGTGGTGACCCCACTACCTCTGCCAGTAGCCCATTGTCCTCAGGCACACTTCTCAATGTTATAGAACCTCAGTCTGCCATTTTGTACCTTCTAGTCACTGCTTTTGCCCTCTGGGCCCAAACAAATCAGCCTGGCAGTGATCCAGTGAAGCCTAGTCCTAATTCTGGTCATATGGTTCTAATAGTAATAATGGTATTGAGAACAAGAATAAAAAGAAGGTTCAGCAGTTCTTTAAGGCTTTAAAAACCTTTTCCATGTTACTTCGTTCAAACAATCTTGGGAGGTTATGCTATTATTCTTTTATTCTCTTTAATAAATAAAGAAACTGAAGCACAGAAAGGTTAAGTGACTGAGCTATGGGCATGTAGCTCAGAAGTGCCTGTGGCAAGATTTGAACTCAGCTCTTCCTGGACTCTCTGTCCAGCTCTTTCTCCACCATGCTAGTGCAGGGCGCCTGCTTGTAACACAAGGTCAGAATTACTTTGTATAGGGAGGCAGTGTAGTATGGCAGGAAGATGCTGGACTTACAGAGAGGAGTGCCCCATCTGAATCCTGTCTCTGGGTCACTGGGTAAATCAATTAACTTCTCTGTACTTCAGCTTAATTAGCTGCCAAAATGCCCCGAGTCATAGTTGCAAGGCTTGTGCCACAGCTTGGTTGTCAGAAAGCTGCTTTGTAAGCCTTCCTGCACCATGGAAGTACAAACCAGAGGATGTGCTAAGCGACCCGAGTGCTTCTGTGAGTCTGGAAAGTTTAGAATGCCTTAAGACTTCATGGCCCTGACCTAAGTGATCAAAGCCGGCTCTTAGCATTTTTTTTTTCTTTTTGATTTGTGACTCAGGGATAGCGCACAGATGAGCATGTCAGTCCTTTCCTTCCCTCCATGCACAAGCTGATGTTTCATGCTGGCCCCCTTCCTGTGCCCCACTCCTGCTTCCCTTTCCCCTGCATGGCTTGGCTTCTATGTTCGCCTCTGCATCCTAACCCAGAGACCCCAAGGATCCTCTCTGCTGATCTCTCTCACATAAGCAACTCCAGGGTGTCTTTCCCCAGGGAAGACTTATCTTGCAAGCCTCCAAGTAAAAACAGAAATCACAGCTTCCACTTGGTGTTATTGGAAATCAGGGGAGTTGGGGTTAGGGAAGCAATGAATTGAAGTCTGCTGCTGGCCTTTCTCTACCAAGCAGCCACGGAAGTGTTATTAGCCCAGAGACAATATGGCTGTGGCCTAGAGGGCTGCTGTGGTTTAGGGGGTAGGGCACTGAGCTTGTAGTCAGAGTGGCTCGGGCTTCATTCCTGTCCCAGAAGCTCACCATTGAGCATGGGCAGATTCGTTAACTTCTATGCTCATTAACACTCCTTGTTGTAAGATAGAGGTAATAATAGCCCTGACCTCAGTAGGTGGTTGTGAGTCTCATAAGAGATAATGCAGGTAAATAGCTTCGTGCTCTTACAGTCCTCAAGAGAAGTGGGTTTTCTGACTGCAGGTAGAGTGAACAGGTGAACCCAGTTGTCTGTTGTCAGCTCTCCTGCCTCTGGGGTAAGTGACTAAGGGATGGAAGGGCTTGGGGCAGCATCATGCCCATTGTTGTCCAGGTTTCCTGCCTGTCCTGTGAGACTCTGTGATATTATGCTTGGTGCCCTCTCCCTTTTGATTCCCTCTTATTTACACATTGAGTGACTAAATGTCTATCATACCAGAAGCCACTGCTGCCAATGCTTTTGTCTTTGACACTCATTGTTACCAAATAAGTGACCTAAACCCTAGTCCTTATGCCTCTGAATACCTTTGAGTCTCCTGTTGTCATGGAACCTTGAAACTCAGTGTGTCTTTGATTAACCTCTGACTCTTGCTCAGCTGTTATTGTGGAAGTCTTATTCTTTGCCAGTGTGCCAGTGTGACCTTCATCAAATGAGATAATATTTCAGCACGATGCTTGACACATGCATGGAAGGCCCTTCATCAATGCTTGTTCCCTCTCCCCCTCCAGTCATCAGGTGATCATAGATTTTGAGCTGAAAAGGTCTTCCAACCAAAACCCCTTAATCTACACATCACGAAACTAAGACCCAGCAAGCTGAGAATGGCCCAAGTCTTCAGGAGAAGAGGAAGTAAACTCAAGGCCTCAGATTTAAAATCCAGTGTTCCTTCCACTGTATCCGTCTCTCATTGACTGTCCAATGGTCTTTTCCTCTTTGAATTTTCTGTCTATATCATTGAATTAGCTTGGCTCGATTACATATGATTTGGGGGTTTCTTGGCTGGATATTTTTCCCTGTTGCTAGAGAGATCTCCTTGCCTGACACTCCTCCTTATTGTCTTCTTTCTCAACATCATCATCATTGTTTTATTGATATCTTTTTTAATATAACCTATATTTCTCATTATATACTTCCCCCTTTGAGCAAATTTTG
>CM053626.1:6637763-6648174 GCA_028646595.1 Phalanger gymnotis | reverse complement strand
AAAAAAAAAAGTATAATGCGGTAGCTTTAAACCTGCAAAAGACCTTTGTAGGCCTTATAGTCCAACCTTTAGTTTTAACAATGAGGACTCAAAAGTCAAGGCTTGGCCATAGTCAGTAATATTCCATTACATTTATTTACCACATCTTATTTATCCATTTCCTAATCAATGTGCACTTAAAAGTATTGCTATAAATACCTTAGTATTTATGGGACTTTCTTTTTAATCTTTGACCTCCCTAATATATTCATCTAAGAGCAGGGCCCAAAACACCCCTTCCCTAAAGTGATTCTTCCTAACCAGCTATCATTGGGTATATATCTGCCCTCACCCTACTTGTGTCTCCTGTTTCCTCCCTGCCCTTGGGATGAAGTTTCCTTGGAGAAATGACAAGGAATATAAGAGGGCCTGGTAAGCTGGAGAAGTCTGATTACACAAACATCTAGATGTTTTCCCATTTCAATGGAGGCTTTGTAGAAGACTGGTCTGTGGCTGACCCCATTGTAAGCCACACGGTCTTCTTCAAGATCAGTCTTGGTCTGTTTTAATTTCCATTGTTCCCTGAGCACAAATGGGTGGATGCTGGGTTGGTTTCCATATAATTGAGATGACCTAGCTTGGACTCCCCAGGGAAATAGGGTCATTTAGTAGACCATTTCCAGGATTCACTTCTTGTTTTCTTTATCCCTGTAAAAAGAAAGAAGAAAAAAGAAAAGAGTCTTTTGTTTACAGTTTTTTGGAACTGATGGAATATCTGGGAATCCTGGTCAATTAGATTAATTTGAACAAAATTCTGGTGATGTTGGGCCTTGAATAAACAAGGTATATGTTGAATTTCTTGGAAACAATGTTGTTATCTCCTTCCCTCCTGATATTCCGACCCCATTGAATCATCTTTTAACATTATATTTCCTTAAAGATACACAAATTCAGTATCCTTTCATTGTTAAACAGAGTGTCTGTCACGGTAGTAGGAGCCTTAAAAAAAGCCTATTGACTGACTGATTAGAAACTGTTCCCAATCACTCTTTAGCATTGTTTTTTTAAGGAGGAGGGAAGGGGGTAAGGTCTTTGACTTTTCCACCCTGAGAAGTTAAATCATTTTACTTTATTTAAACTTTTTCTTGACTGTGATCAGGAAAGGAGATTTGTTTGAGCATGATTTTGCATAGGAAGCTTCGCAAATGTGAAGAAAGGAAGTGATCCCTGACTTAGGTGGCATCGTGCCCAATCACAGCATCTTAAAGCAGAGAGACCCTGGGGGCTCCCAAGTCTAACCTGTAGCTGTCCATGACCTCTTTCCGCAGTATCCCCAACGAGGAGTCATCCTGCTTCATCTTGAAGAGCTCCAGTTGGAGCAATCCCCCACCTCACCCTTCCTGAGGTAGACACTCCACAGTGAGACACTAATTATTCAGACATGTTTCCTGAAATCGAGGCCAAATTTGTCACTCTATGATTCTCACCCGACCCATCGTTCCTGGGTCTGCCCTAGGGGTCCTAGCAGAACCAGAACCGGGTGAATTCCTATCTACGTACCAACCTTTGAAACCCTTCACTGCTATACTATGCCCTCCTTCCCCATCCCCTGCTGGTGTTATCTGGGCTGAACATCTCCATTTCTTTTCACCAATACGTTCATTACTTTTGGGAAATCGGATTTTCGGAAAGCCCACGTACAATTTTCCACTAATTGAGACTCTTTATCTACAACTGACAGTTTGTATCTTAATTTCCTGAAATGCTCCCGTCCAGTGCATCTGCTTGGGGTGAGGGCAGGGCCGCCCTTCTGAAGGTGCTGCTTCATGCTTTTCCCCAATGCATCAGCTTTATTTCTAGTCGTCATTGCTGTTAGTCTTATCTTGCAGTTTGAATTTTTTGTTCTGTTTATTAAAAATTAAGCGTAGGGGACTCGACGAGGACCAACCAAAATTTCGAAAGCACAATTTGTATTATTTTTAGAGAGCTTAACTGTTAGAATATTACATCTCCAAGCCCATTGACATGCAAACCACTGGCCATGTTTGTCTGAATGATCTTTCGGGAAAGAATCAGACCTTTTCTGCTTCCAGAATCAGACCTTTTCTGCTTCCCTATAAGGCTTTCTTAGTCACCGCCCTCTTGGCTGAGGTTAGAAACCCCATTCTCAAATCTTCTTCCTTCATGTCCATCCCCAGTGAGCTTAACATTTGGGGCCATATATTTTAGGAATGATATCAAAGAACTGGGCAACTAGACCGGTAAAAGAAATCAACATTTACATGTGTTGAAACTGGAGAGGGTTAACCCGATGAACAGTGGATTCGGTGATGACTTGAACACGTTCCTCTTGGATTTAAAGAATATCCCCTGGAGGAGGGTTTTAGAGGCATTCACTGTGTTTTCTGAGGCCCAAACTAGGAAGAGTGGTTGGAACTGACCAAGAAGCTGACTTGGGCTTCATATTAAGAAACATTCCCAACAATTAGAGCCACTCCAAACCAAAATGGGCCGACATGAGCAGGAATGAGTTATGAATTCATTGGAATGACCTTCCTAGGCATGTTTCAGGTAAATCGTGTTCAGAGATGAATAGGCTATTAAGATGCTGTGATTCTTGAAATGGAAAGCCCTCCTGCTCACAGAATGTTTGGGGGGGATCCCTGCATGATGCAATAATAGTCCTTGGGTTTGGAAATTCCTGATCACTAGCAAATCAGCAAGTGTTTATTAGGTACCCATCTTGTATCTCAGACACAACACCAGGTACTGAGAATACACAGTCAAAATATGAAGCTATTAGAACCCTCAAGGAACTTACTTTCTAGCAGATAAAACATTGTGTACTCTTAAATATTTACAAAATAATTACAAATGTTCTTTCTTGGTTCGTTGGTTTTGACTCTCAAATGAGAAAAGCACTAGCAGCCGGGGGAATAGGAAAAGGTATCACTTGAGCTGAGGTTTAGAGGAAACGAGGATTTGTGAGAGGCAGAGGGGAGGTAGAAGTGTATTCCTGATATGAGGGATGGCCAGTGCAATGTTTCTGAGATGGGAGATGAAGGATAATGTATGATGAACAATAAAAAGGTCAGTTTGGCTAGACTACATGATGCAGGAAGGGAAATAATATATAATAGTGCGGGAAATGCAGGCTGTGGTCAGCCTCTAGAAGACTTTGAAAGTTCGATAGGAGAGCTAGTTCTAAAATTAGACATTTTTCTTATCTTTCTTCCACCTTTTTATCCCCCTTTTGTTCTCGGAGGCTCTGGACTGTATCTCATAGAGTCACTAGGAACAATTGGCAATATAACAGGTGCAGGTTATTTACTTGGTTTGGTTTGTTTGGTTTACCTTGTTTTAACTAGAAGGGTCCTTGTATTGAATTGAATAGTGTCATTTTACACTCTCCAAGGAGGGAATGTGCCTGGGCAAAGGTCATCTAGATTGTCAGTGACACCTCATCCCAGGTCCTCTGATTTCACTTTCAAGCCCTCCCTACCACGTCACGCAGCTTCTTTCTTCACATCACTCTACCTAGCTGCCCATCAAATCTGTCAAGGCAATAAATATTAAAATTAATCAGTCAATATTTGTTTAGCACCTACTATTAGCCACACGTTGTGCTATTATGTTGGATGGTGGCAGTGTCTCAATAGCCCTCTATAAATCGTGGCCGACATTGGGCATTCTTAAGTGCACAGCTCAAGGAAGCCAACGTGTTCGTTTGTGATCCTGAGTTTCTCGTTGACCTCCAGGATTTGAAAACACCTGAGGCCTAAGAATTTGAAAAAGAAAAGAACAGGCATTCTCAGATGCTAGGGTCACCTGGGTTTAACTCACAGGCCTCCCAAATCTTCACTCTTCCTAAATGGCATCGGCATGAAAAAGCCCTTGTCTACCGGGTTAGAACCAGTGCAGGGTGAACCAAAGCGATAACTCCCTGTGGTCTCGAGATGCAAACAACCTTCTGGTAGCTGTGACATACAGACACTCCTATGGGAAAAAGGGATACTTGCAGATGTCCAGTTCGAATGGTAAAACACATCAGTCAGTGGCTGACTCTGGCATGTGGACATGTTCTTAACCAATTCCCTTTCAAATATGAAACAAATAATAAAATAGCCACATGACCCCAGGCAAGTAATTGTTCCTTTCTGGGCCTTTTTGCCTTGTCTCTGCAATAGAGATAATTAAGTACTTCTCATGAAGAGTAGGGAAGATTTGTTGGTATAATTCATGTAGGATTTTTTAAAAGTTATTTTCCGCTAACAAACATTTATTTCTCCCTTATTGTCTCCCACTCTACCTCCCACATCGCCAGGGGAAAAAAAAGTAAAGAAAAATAAAATCTCTCTATCAAATAAGCTTAAGTCAAGCAAAACAAGTCCCATATTGGCCAAGCCCAAAAATGTAGGTCCCGTTCTGTACCCTTGGTCTATCATTTCGCCTTTAGGAGGTGGGTAGCCTATGTAATCATAGGTCCTGCATGGAATCTGGGGTGATCAATGTACTTGAGTCTTTTTTTTTTAATAACAATGCTGCTGTTAAAGTATAAATAGCTTTCCTAATTCTCCTCATACCCCTCAAAATGTTATGTAGATGTTAACTCTTGCTAGGTTATAGGCTAGAATTGTGAAAAAAAATGATAGAAATTTTACTTTTGAGCACCAATAGATACTTTCATAATGAGTATTTTTTTTTGGCAGCTATTAAGTACACAGAATTCCAATGCAGTGGTCCTGTCTTTTATATGCAGGTTTACCTTTTTCTTGAGTGGTATTCATGATCGTGTGTGTGTGTGTGTGTGTGTGTGTGTGTGTGTGTGTGTGTGTGTGTGTGTGAGTGTGGGTGTGGGAGAGTTGGGGGAGGAAGGTAGGTGAAGTACTTGTCTTTGTCTTAGCTGGATCTCACTTCCTTAAAGAGAAGTGTTATTCTGTCCTTGTGGACTTTCAAAGGGAAAGACACATCTGGGTTCCCTTTCTCCACCTGGAAGGCTCAAGAAAGAACAAGGAAGAAACTGATCAGTCCCTCCACCAAAACATCTGATGTTCCATTTTATCTCCCTAATGCTTAGAACCTCAACTGGAACCAAGGACTTAGACCATCTTAATGTATGAATCTTTTCTGGGCAGAGCTAGAGATTCCAAGGACATTTGGAGCCTTTCTGCTGGGAAGCTCCTCCTAGGCCAGGCCCATGATCGTATGGCTCTGCTTTCCACATTGATGTGTCTAATTGCTCTCTGAATTCATCAATTTGAGCCAGGTCTCCCTGACTTTAAGTCCAGGGGTCCAGTTAATACCTCAGGTAGGATCTGATTTGCGTCTTGAAGTTTGCATTTGACTAGGCAAATGAAGACAAACAAAGAGGGGTTGGTTACTTAATGAACCCACTGCTGATGATGCAGGCCTAGTATTGGTTCTCATCTTAGGTTCTTAAGGATGGAACAAATATATGACTAAATAGGCATTTCTGTGAATCCAATCCACTGGCTTATTGGCGCACTCCCCAAATGATGCCTTTGGATCACCTTCTGCATCAATGGTGTCCAACTCAAATAGAAATGGATCCAGGGGGGTCACATATTGACTTGAAAAACTACAGGTCAACATTATCTATGTTTGCTTATATTTTTACTAATTTTGTTAAACACCTCCCAATTACATTTTAATTTGTTTGGGATGTATGTGAAATTTTTGCCCAGGGCTACATAGTTTGACCTATCATTTATAGTACAAACTATAGCAGGAAATTGTTGGGTCTGACTACAGAAGATTCCTGATAGGAGAAGGAATGAACACATCTAAATGCATGCCTGTGTGTTTGTGTGAATGCCACCATGACCCAGGCAAAGAAAACTCCACCTTGGGAAAACACTTAAATCAATGGGTTGCCCATGCCAAGGCATATCCGACTGGGACCAGCCTTCATCCTGCAGGCCAGGAGATGACCTGCTGGGCTCCTTCCTTCCTCTGGATGTGTCTGCCAATATTTGTCGCTCTTCCACTACACACATTACCTGACACCTCGTGGTTTCCCTTTCTCTAGGCGGATCCTCAAAGCCTCAAATCAATAACAAACCGAGAGTTTCAGCATCAAGGAATGGATTGTGCAGATTCCAAAGAGCAAACAAACACTTACTTTGGAAAACAAGGTGTTAGAGAAATCCATGACCTCCTTTTTATTTCCTTGCCTTTCAAGGCCTACAGAGGGGGCTTCTGTTTTCCCCAAGAAGTGGTCAGTAGCACTCAGGGATCTTCCCTGCACTCCTGAGAGGGGAGCAGTGTCCAGGATTTAAATGTGGAGGAGTCTAGAACTCTCTGTTTACATTAGCTCACTGCTGCTGGCCTGAGACTGGCTTCTGAGCAGCCCACTTGATGGCTCGGGTCCTAGGCCAGTAGCAGTGATGATGACCTATGATTTGGTCTTGGAGCCCTTGGAGAGCATCTTGTCTGATCTCCATCTCCAGACTGGTGCTATGTACGTTCTATTTAACAAATCAAAGGAAAGGAGATTCCATAACCCTTTATGAATACAACCTGCATCATTTACATCAGTTTCAGTAAATCAGGTGAGTATATGTTACAGCCCAATCAAACCCCACTTAAACCTTAATTCTTTCGAAACCCAGACAGTCCATCACTTACAGCCATATATTGTCACAGGAAGAATAAACCAGAATACAAGCTTAGATAATCTAATTTCTAATTAGAAAAACAAAATGAGGGGCTTTATGAGTTGGGAGGGGAAGAGCAAACAGGACAGTTCTCTGAAATCAGTAAAAAAGAGGTCTCCCACTTTTCCCCCCACCCTAAGGGTGTATTCAATCAAAGGGACATGGAAACAGTAATTGATTGACTCATGTGGGGTCAGTTTTTAGATAGGACACATGGGTTGCTTTTGAGATGTATAATTGAGAGAAGATTCCTTGCATCAGTCTTGGGATCTGAGTGGTTTTCTGGTCAACATAAGTAGATCCTTAGTTAAGAGTCTCTAAGCAGCAGGCAGAGGTGGTCCGGCTCCCAGCCGTGCAGGTCTAGATCCAAACGATGCGGTAATGTTTTCTCACAATTGTCATAATCGAAAGGACAGAAATTAGATCGGACTCATAATTGAGTTCAGAGCTGCTAGGGGGCATCATGGCGCACAGAGTGCCAGACCTGGCTTCAGGAGGATTCATCTTCCTGAGTTCAAATCTGGCCTCAGACACTTACTAGCTGTGCAACCCTGGGCAAGTCACTTCACCCTGTTTGCCTCAGTTTCTTCATGTGGAAAATGTGCTGGAGAAGGAAATGACAAACCTCTCCAATATCACTGGCAAGAAAATTCCAAATGGGGTTACGAAGAATTGGCTGTGACTGAACAACAACAAAAACAACAACAACATGATAGAATAGAAAAGGAACTGCACTAGATCCAGAATTGAGTCACAAGGTGGAGTCAGTGTGGTTCACTCAATTTCCACAA
The DNA here is from genome assembly GCA_028646595.1 of Phalanger gymnotis. Classification (NCBI taxonomy): domain Eukaryota; kingdom Metazoa; phylum Chordata; class Mammalia; order Diprotodontia; family Phalangeridae; genus Phalanger; species Phalanger gymnotis. The sequence goes on along the minus strand of CM053626.1, from coordinate 6,640,727 downwards.
TTCTCTCAATGGGGACTGAAATATCATCGCATTTTTAGGCTTCTCTCTCACTGCTCACCTTTGAGCACGCTCCGTGACAGCCAGACTGGCCTTCCAGCTGTTCCTCAAACTCTTTTTCCAGCCTGTCCCTGATTAATTCCAGAACGGAGCTCAAGCATCACATGCTGTATAAGGCCTTGCCTAATCACCCCAGCTTACAGTCCATTCACCTGCCCAAATCTCCTCAAATTCATCTTGTAAATGTTTGGCATCTGCTTATGCGTGCACGTGTTTCCTTAGTCACATACAGACTTCTTCATGGTGGGGATTGTTTTGTCATTGTATTCTCAGCATTGACCAATGTACATAGCACATAGTAAATATTTGATGAATCTTACTTTTTTCATTTGAGAATTTCTTACATTCTTCATCACCAACCCTACCATGCTAATTTTTGCTCTTTTCCCTTCTTCCCTCTGATGGCCTGACAACCTAGTAAGTCATATGGGTGGCAGGAATAACCATAGCACAAAATAATCAGTGATTACCCTTTCTGGGGGGTATTATGGGAGGTCTGATGGGAGAAGGTGATTACTGCCTCTGGGAAGATCCTGGAAGTTATGGCATTGGAACCTTGGTAGTAGTTCAGGGGGAAGATGGACAGCATTGGCAAGCAGTGTCGAGTGGTCATGCAAGATAAGGCATACCAAAAGGCCGATGGGAAGTTTATGGTGGCTTTTGGAAAAGATGTTGCAGTGACAGGGGTAGCTGTAATAATGACAACAGTGATAATAACAATAACATTAGTCTTACCCCCAGTGACATCTGCCTGTTTACACTGTTTTTACCTTCTCCTGGTGTTTGACCCATGACGTCCTTGTCAAGACTCCCGTCCCAGCCATGTTCTCTGGCCTCCCCCAAGGATGTTCCCATGTCCTGGCCATGTTGGACTCTGGGAAAGCATCCTGTTTCCTTTAGAGGATTTAACTCTTTGCCTTCAGGCTTGGTTTATTAGCTTGAAATCATTGGCCTCTCTACACTAAAAGGGTTGTTTGGGGTTGCTCCAGAATCCCACATAGACAAACAGCAGTTACACTTATAAGTTGCCAGAGTGGATTAAGTAGGTGCATGATGAAGTGACAGAGAGATTGTAAATGCCCTTAAAGAAAGACAGGTTGGTCTCTTGGTGAGCCACAGGGTTGGCTCCCTACCATTGTAGAACTCAAATAGATGGTTCCAGGCAGGGTATTGATTCTCCATAAATGCTAAGATATAGTAGTTTACGTGGACAGATACCTCAATAATCTATTTTGTAATATATGGGTGGTTTTCTATAATTTATAAAATCCTACTTTAGGAATGGAAGTAATTTCAGTTCAACCATAAACATTAAGTGTCTATTGTGCAAGGGACCCAGCAAGGTTCTCAGATCGAAGGCTGGCACTGTTCCTTCCCTCATCCCTGCTCCCTGGTCCTGCATCCTCTAGCGGCATTAGAGCAGCAAATGCCAATTAGGATAATACTAGGCAGAGACCAGTAATGGAAGAAAAGAGAAAACAAAAAAAGACGGCTACTCTTTTATGGTGTGTTCTGAGTGACCTAGGGGAGAATCCCAAAGGCACCATTAGATCTGCAAGCTCATCAATTCAGGAGTTCCCTCTAATGATGCCAACTGCTACCCACCCGTCCCTTCCACTCTTCTTTTGGTGTTTGGTGCCACTCTTCTTTTCTGCCTCCTATGTGTTCAGAACAAGAGGTCCACCCCATGTCAACCAGGTGGTCCCGCGTGGAAATCATTGCACCCTGGATAGTCTAGTCTTTCAAATTCTGTATTAGATTTAGGCTGAATTAGAGGTCTTCTGTGAGGCTTTCCAAGTGGCATAGTAGAGTCTTGGGAGCAGGAATACACTTTCTTTTCTGAACTTGAACCTGCTATTCTGAAGCCCCGAAGGCTGACACCACAGCTTTCTCCCTTTTCTTTCTTTGACAATCTGTGGTTTTCTCTGTTACCCTTTGCCTAGTTTCTCTGATGATTTAAAAAAAAAAAAAGCCCAATCCTAACCATGGGAGCAGTGTGCTCCAGTGCTCAGGAGGTGTGTAATTACTTGTTTTTTAAACCTAAGTAGAACTGAATATTGCTCAAGGCAAGTAAACGTACATATACATGTACGTACATACACACACAATAATAAGGATAATATCATTGGAACTGCTTGGCTCCTATTAGGGCTAGAAGGGGTGGGGGAAAGCTTCACTAGTGCTTTGTCATGAGATAATTATGTTTGATTAATTAGTCTTAGTCAAGTACTTCTCATGCTGTAGACCTACAATCTGTGTGCTCCAAGGAAGCTCACCAAGGTCAGGTATGCCCTCCTTTTCTTCTCCCCCTACACTCCGAATAGGAGAGGCTGCTCTCTTGTTTACACAGCTTTTAAGAGGCTTCCCGCCATGAATGCTCAGTGAGTAGCTAAGGAGAATCCATCAGCCGGTCAGCCTCTACTTGCCTGAGGTCAGAGAGGGCCTGGCTTACTGTCCTGGAAATGAGGTGACCATTTTGGGCCTGTCCATTGCAAGGTCAGCACCACAGCCATTCGAGGCCACCCGATAAGTACTTATGGAATGTGCGACACATGGGGCTAGATGCTGGAGGCACAGAGACTACAGTTAAGTCATCTCTGCCCACAGGAAGTTTGTATTGAACAGCATAATGGGGAAACAGGCTCAGTCACGTCAAGGCACTTAACTACCATATTGAGGTAATAAGGGGAGAGGCAGCTTTTGAACCCAGGACTTCTTGACCGAACATATAGCTTTAGTCCAAGTCACCATATTTCCAATGGGCTGAGGCAAATTGATTGACACTAATATTTTTCTGATAAGAATGTGCCCAGCCACCAGCAAGGGCATGCTGACATAATTTATGATGATTCTTGTTGGACTTTTCTTAAAATGGGACTCCTGTGGAGGGGCGGAGCCAAGATGGCC
>CM053626.1:6584381-6637263 GCA_028646595.1 Phalanger gymnotis | reverse complement strand
CCTCCCACCAGGTGGGCCTGGGGCCAGAAGCAACTGCAGCTGTAGTTCTAAAGGTGCCCCACCTCCGCTGCCCCTGGCCTTGTGACCTAACCGCAAACTCTATCCCAGTCCCCAGTAGCTTCTCCCACTAACCTATTCTGTTGTCCTTGGTGTTTGTGGGTTGAGAAGCCTGGTACTTGCTGCAGCTCACTGATTAAGGGCGCTAGGGCATGGGCCTCCCATGCTGGGCTCCACTCTGCTCAGCTCCACCCGCCCCCCCTCCACTCCCAGTTCCATACAGGATAGACCTTACCCGGAGACCATCCAGGGTTTCCTGGCCTAGAGCCCTGCTTCCCTATGCTATTTTGTGGGTTCTGCAGTTCTAGAATTGGTTCAGAGCCATTTTTTATAGGTTTTTGGAGGGACTTGGTGGGGAGCTCATGGTAGTCCCTGCTTTCCAGCCACCATCTCTAAGAGATCATTTCTTATAATGTGAATGTGCAGCTATTTCTATGAATGAACTCTCAACTGGAGGACTTTTTTGCCTTAGGATTTCTCTCAGGGCTCAATCAATTAGCATTTGATGGAACTCTTTCAGAAAGATGCTTGCTAACTGTCTCCACCCAGCCCTTTCCCTTTCATGGAATGGTCGTGGTACTTGAAGCAGAGGGCTTGGAGGGGGCATCCAGGCTGTGCCCACATGTGGGATGGGATGGTATAGTAACGACCCATGCATCCAGAGACAGGCAGAACAAAAGGCCATTGCACAATTTCCAAGCACAACGAGAAATACTATAATATGCATTGGAATTGCCCATATAGGAGATGAAAAGTCCATTATATCTTTAGAAAGATATTAAACCTCATGATAGGGAAATGAAATTTGCTTTGGAGTTTACACAATGGGTCACATTCTCTGGTATGCTTTCTAAATCTGTTAACAATTGTCACACATGCCAAGCATTCCTGTTGTAAGGGAGGAGCAAACAACAGAAATAATGCAGGGGGATTCACTGGCTTTTTATTCTCAAGGCTCTTTATATGTGAAGGACCTCCTGCTTGGCTCCATCAGGGTGAAATGCAAGGCTTGTGGGCACTAATATTGGCCTTTTCCAAGGCTCTGACTCAGGCAACTTTTCCTTTTCCATTCCAGGCCTGGTTTTGATTCTGGGCTTACACCATAATGTGTATATGTGGGTATTATTATATTCTGTGTAACATCACAACAAATTTATAAGTCTCTGCTGATGACATTCAATATTTCAGTGGATTCCAGTTCATAGCAATTGTCAAGGTTTAGAAGGAACTTTGGCTGGAGTCTTGAGAAGCAAAGCCGTACCACAGCCAAGGGGCTGTTTTTGACTGTCCTAGAATGTAGATGCCCGCTGTATCCCTATCGTCTGTGTGGTGCCACTGCTTCTACTGGTCACTCCCAAGCTGAGAAGGCTCCCCTGTTCCGAATTCCCAGAACTGGCTACAGTAAGGGTGTTTTGTTTTCATTTGAATTGGTTGTTCTTTTATTTTTATTTATTTATTTTGTTTTAAGATTAGACCAAGGATCCCTAACCAGGGATATATGTATATTAAAAAGAAAAACAAAACAGAAAATTGTATTTCAATGCCACACATTGTATTTTAGGTATGTAAAAATATGATCCTGAGAAGAGGTCCAGAGACTTCAATAGACTCCCAAAGGCGGTCCATCACACACACACACACACAATGAGGACTCTCTGATTTGGAAGAAGTTCCCAAAAAGGATGAGACTGGCCAGTAATGTGTAAAGCAATCAATGTGTCATCATTAGAGAACACTTTAACTAACACAGTTTAAATCTCAAGCCTAGAATGAAACAGTCCAGTTGAAAGGATGAGTACACTAACAAGACATGAGAAATTTGAATTAGTCAGTTGGTCAGTAAGCATTTATTAATCCCTGCTATATGTCTGGCACTGTGCTAAGTGTTGGGCTTAGCTGAGCTCACCATTAAGCAAACAAATATAAACAAACTGTATACAAGAAAAATAAGAAATAATTAAGGGAGAGAAGTAACTATCATTAAGAGAGATCAGGAAAGGCTTACTAGAGAAGGTGGGGTTTTAGTTGGGACTAAAATGAACTCCAAAGAAAACCAGGAGGGGGTGATGATGAGGGAGAATATTGTAGCCATGGGGGACAGCCAGAAAACATGCCTGGAGCTGAGAAATGGAGAGTCTTGTTCATGGGACAGCCAGGAGGCTGGGGCTGTGTCTCAGTCCCTTGGGGGTTTCTCCATTGCTAGAGGGGTCTGTTGCTGAAGAATGCTGGGCACAATTAGGAGTCAGCCTTCAGAGGGGCTGTGGTTGGTCATAGCCCAGTGTGACCAAACTTTCATCCTTCTTCCTAGTAGATGGGTGTGATATTCAAATCACATCCACAATTTTATTATATTTGAGGGGTTGACTTAGATGCATCTGATGCCATAGCCTACTTGGATCCTGGCCATGTTGCTTACTGTCCTGGGGTCTCAGTTCCCCCATCTGCCAAATGAGGACACTGGAATACCTAGTTTCACAGGTACAGACTTCAAATTCTATAGCAATGATTCTGGGATTGATGGAAGAGGTCCAGGAGAGTCCTGTAGGGAAGCCATCACGGGGCATGGCATGTTCCAGCAAAGGAGGGTCCTGATACTCTAGGTCTCGGGTCTCCCATACCAACCTGCGATGCTGCTGGGAACAGTGATCTTGAAAGTGAGTGGTAGCCCAGGGGCAGGTGCTATAGCTTCTTGTCTGCCCAATAGGGCCCCCGTAGCCAAAGGATGCCTCCCTGCCATCAAACCAGCCCTTCCTAAGGATGCATGTGTGGTACGCATGATGTAAATAGCATAAAGGTGACAGGATGATCTGGGGAGCCTCTCGTTTGATGCATGTGGCCCACATTCCTCCTGGATCTCTTAGCCAGAAACCATCCTTCTTGCTTATCTATGATCCCTCCGATGAGCAGCTGGTGTTACAAACATGCACGGAGCACTAGTCCTGGAGGCACGAAAATCTGAGTTCAAATCAAATTACTAGCTATATGACCTAGGGCAAGTCACTTAACCTCTTTTTTTGTGTCTCAGTTTTCTCATCCGTAAAATAGGGATCATAATAGCACATACCTCCTAGAGCTGTTGTGAGGATTAAATGAGATATTTGTGTCAAAGACACACACGCACGCGCGCGCGCACACACACACACACACATGCTTAGTACAGTGCTTGGCACATAGTGGGTGCTGTACAGAAGCTCGTTAGCTTCCCTTTCCCTGATGATGGCTTTCTTCCCTTGGAGTTCTTGATGTAATTTCTGTACAGCTCATTCTGCAGAGCGTAAGCTCCTTGAGGGCAGGGTCTGTATCATATGTGTCCTTGTATCCCCAGTACTGTAGCAAGAGTCTTGCAAAGATTATAGTCGATGCTTGCTAAAGTGCATGGCCTTCGCGGATTCCCCACTCCACACTGTGCATTCAGTTTGGTACATTGTAGGTGTTCAACTTTGATTCCAGCTCATCCAGGAGAACCTTGCTATGGGTCCTCTTTCTAGTCTTGTCGATTGTGATCCACGTGATGAAATACTCCAGTGTGGTAGACAGATTCTCTGGAGACCTTCCGGAAGGTTTTGGAATTAGTGATACCTTATATTCCGAGATTGTTGTTATGAACAAGGAATAAAAATAACTAAGTTACATTACCCAAAAAGAAATATAATACCTAGGTCATCAATCCTGGAAAATACACATGAATTAACAAAAATGACAAAAATCTACTCAATTAAAATGCCATTCTCCAAGAAACTCACTCATTGTTAGATGAGGTTACTAGAAGTATCGAGTCTAGGAACATAATAGCATGCAGAGACCATGTGTAATGAGATCTTCTATGCATCCCCCAGAGAGTTGTTGAGAAAATAAAACAAAATAACAGCAGAATTCCAAAATAGGTGAAAAGGTTAAAAAAAAAACACAATTAGAGAAGATGGTGGGTGGAATTGTCAAGTGTATTTTCCCACTTACTTCCTTTTTTGAAATGGAATTGTACTCATGGTTAGATGTTGGATCCCAGGAAGTGTTTGTGTTTTTGTCACTCCCTCTCCCCCGTGTTCCCCCTCCCTACTACAGTTTAGAATAAAGCAGAGCTTTCAAAACCACACTTGGAAAAAATAAGCTTTTCTAGTAAAATAATAATAAATTAAGGTCAGAGCCTGGATCACTTTTGTGTAATTGAAACAGAGTAGGTTTTTAATAAATGTCGAACTGATTGATAAATTATTTTTTTCATCTTGTTCTCAAACATGGAATATTGTACACAGTAGGCCCTTAATAACAATCTATGGAATTGATTTTAATTGAATTAAAAGTCAAATTTTGTGCGTAGTTTAGTGAGACTTAAAATATTATGTCCAGGTTGAGATCCCCAGAAGATGAGAGATGTACCTGGTATGTTTGCTGCCCCATTTAGATGCAATATACTTCTCAACTTCCTTTCTGCCAAAGCAAACATAGTACATTAAATGCATTGCATTAAAAAGAACACACCCTAGTTTGCAAAGGAGTTTTTCTTTCCTTGTCTGCCTCATGTTTTTTGTTTGTTTTTGTATGTGGAAGGATACAATGAATAATTTTTCAGTTGTTTCTTTGGCCAAGATTCCAGTGGGTCAGTGAGCTCATCAATGTACGTCCTCCCTCTGGTGATGCAGATTTTGACCTGACCACCTTTGCCCATCATATGTGACTCTTATCTAGATGTTCCCATAAAGACTGCATGGGAGAATGTCCCTAGACAAGCTAGCTGTCTTCCCTTGAGCCATTTAGCAACTATGGATGCCAGTTTGCGTCTCAGGCTTCCCTCTTGTTCCATGATTACCCACCATCCTTTTCTGCTCATGCATTCCAATGTGAAATCTATTATTGGTGATAATATAACAGAACCTACATAGTCTGACCATGTTCTTCTCCATTGCCCTTTGAAACAGCCACGATGTTTATTCTTCAGAAATTTCTTAAACCTTGATGTAGACTATCCTGGGGAGGATGAGAACAGGCTGCCATCATGTGTTTCTTTCAGTGTGAATTTCCACAATAGAGGCCATCTTCCACTGGAGATATGTTTACCTCTTAAGTCCAGTCCATCCATTCATTCAGCAGGCAGCTATTGCGTGACAGAATTACTGTTCTTGGTGCTGGGGATGCAAAGAGAAATAAAGAACCGTCTTTGCTGCCTTCAAGGAGTTTATCTCCTGGTAGGAGTGTAGATAAAACCGACCAGTATCTAATTTGTAGGAGTAATTTTTCTACTGAATGGGGTGGGAGATAGAACACAGACACTCAGAATTTCTATGGACAAAATCATGAGGAAGAGAGCAGTAACCCCTGAGGAAATCGGTCCCAAAAGGCTGAAATGAAGAGGGGATGCTTTCCAGACTGGAGGATGCCACCTGTATAAAGGTTTGCAGGCCAGACATGGAACATCCTCATTAATGAATGGGTTGGGGGGCAACAGGACTGGAACACAGACTGTATTTGAAAGGGATTAATTTGAAATAAAATTGTGAGTGCAGATTGCAGAGGGCTTTGAATGCCAGGTTTGGTATTATGGGTTTGGCATTTGCTTCTGGAGGCAATAGGGAGCCATTGAGGAATCTTGAGTAGGTGAATGGCATTACTTGATGTTTGTTATAGGAATGTGGAATCCCAGAGTTGAGGTTTTTTTTTTTTTAATCAGCCTTTTACTGAAAACAAGTTCCCCAGGCTAGTCACCCAGGCTATGCGTTTGACAAATTCTTGTCGGTCATGCTGGACCCTCATGTTTTTAAAAAAAAAAAAAAGTAGATCAAGTACCTGGAAGGAGAAGTCTGTGGGATTTAAGACACTGAGATGCTTTCTCCTTCCCTCCTGTTCTGAACAAAAAGGTGTATGTGTCCATATTTCTCTTGACGGCTCACAGATGCCAGCACATTTTGATGAGAACTGCAAGCACACAGCCTACTCGAGGTTAGGCAGTGCCTTGAGTCATTCTGTGCATTGCAACAATATTTAGGATGACCCTGTATAAACTCACATTATCACTTAAAACCCGGTATAAAAATACTACCCATCTGCTGCCGTCGGCCGCTGCTGCTTGCAACAGTTCTGACAAGCTGTTACCTCAGTACTTAGAGAGAAGATACGTTTAGGGAGAGAGGGAGAGAGAAAGAAGAAAAGGATGGGGGAGAGAGAGAGAGAGACAGAGACAGAGAGAGAATGGAGAGGAAGGGGGAGAGAGAGAAAGAGAGAAAGAGGAGATGCATGTGGACTAGATTCTGCTCTCTCAAGTGTGAATTTTAACCCCATTTATTCTTCAGAGTTATGAGGTATTAACTTGGTTTTACTTGCTCTTTTCATTCTTTCCCTTCCTCCTCCCTCTTGGTCGTTGTCGATGGAAACTTGTGTAATTGTAGGCCTCTCATCTGCACACTGCACAATGGGAAACCATTCATTCACCGTACACCCTGCATGTGATGTGCACTCACTGGGTGCTGGGGAGGCTGCAGAATAGGAAGGCAGGGCCCCCTTGTTTCAAGCCTATTTCTCCTATTTCTCTGGATTTTCCTCATTTGAAAAAGATTCTTGTAGGTGACTTAGGAGAAACTGGAATGGCCTGAAATCCTATAATTCTCTAAGCCGAAGGTTGGTCTCTCATTTCAAGGCTTTTATTTTTCTTTCCAACAACACGCTGCCTGGGTAAAAATGTCTCCGAATAGGAAGCAGCCTCCCAGATGGGAGGGGACTTCTCAGGTTATGTTTAAGCAAGTAGGAGTAATGGGGCCCAGAGTTAGTTAAGCAGGAATTGAGTGTCTGGGCATCGGTGGAGTTATTTACTTTGGACAACACCTTAAATGGATTGAAGACACCTGGCTCTGGCTCCTTGTACTGCCAGGGCTCTCCCTCCCCACCCTGACCCACTCCATCTCATCCATGAAATAATCATTTCCTTTTTGTGTGTGTGTTTGCCAATTTCCTAAATAGTAATTGGGTTTTGGTTTTTGCTTTTGTGTTTTTTTTTCCTATAATATGCAATTATTCATTGCAGAAAGCACTTAACATCCCTACTGTGTGCGTGATACATATAAGGGAGATAAAAAGACAAAATCAGAGCATGTCCTGCCCTCCGGGAGTTGATGCCAGTAGCTCTTAAGCTCCAAACAGATCCCATCCTTACAGTTACGAACCACCAATGTCACTTTGTGTCTGCTGTACCAGGGGGTGGAACATGGGATGCTGTTGTCATCTGAATGTTAAGGGAGGCCCAGCTCTTCCATCTCTGCCCCTTTTATTTTCAAAGTCTTACCCTGTCTTACTTATTACTTGCTTTGTATCGCCTTGCCCTGTCCACTTCAGGCCCTCATCTCACTTTCATCAAGTCCTAGGCTTGGAATTGGATCATAGAGCCTTGAATTGTGCCCACGGTCCTTGTCAAGACAGGACTGAAGTAAAAATGTCCCCCAAAGAGCTCTTGGATTTCTGTTTGCTTAGAGATACTCAGAAAAAGGAAGAGTACAATTATTCCTATTACAGATTCCAAAAGCTACTCACATGTTTACAGAAGGAAAAAGGTAATCCTTCACATTTTTTCTGTATCTTAACCCTTCATCAGGAGATTGTGCTTGGTGATAGACTCCCTGAATCGTCCACTTTTGCTTGGGGCACTTGTCAGGGCCCCCATCCATGGTTACTTAGGGTCCACTGCTAGGCTATGAAAGCAGTTCCATTTCTGCTAACGTTTGAGAAAAGGAACAAACCAGAACTGAATTCACTTCTGTATTGGTCAGTCATGATTAAATCTTCATTTCCTTTGTTATTTTTCCATTGAATTCAACACAAGAATTTGATTTTCTGGAGCTGATCATGACACTACTTGACAGCTATGCCTATTTTTGGTTGATGCTTCCTCTACCCACAAGCCACTGAGATGGACAAAAGGTAGATGGAAATATCCAGAGCTTGGACTCTCCTTAAATTCCTTCTCAGTGTGTCAGTAGGGCATTATGGTTTGGTGGGATATCCCAACCCTTTTCCTGGTATTCACAAGTATTCCACAAGGACCAGTCTCCTTTCTGCCATGTGTTAGGTACTATAATAGTTGCTGGGGATCCAAAAAAAATGAAGCCTTCTCTGCCCTCAAGGAGCTTACTGTCTACTGGCTGGGGATCTGATATACATAGCTCAGTAAATACTGAATGTGTATATCTAATGTGAATATAAAGTGATTCTTTAGGCAGGGGGATAACCCTGAGAGCTGGAAGGATCAAGGAAGGCTCTGTCTGCTGTACAAGCTGAACTTTGGAAGGGAGAGAGGGATGGATACTCAGAAGAGGAGGGGAGCACTCCAAATCCCCATGATGGTCTTTCTCAGCTGATTGTATCTACATGCTTATATACATAAAAGTGCATGTACATACACACATACACACATATGCTCTTTATATTTATGGTATATATTTTATTTTCACTAGTCTTGCAGTAGAATGTAAGCCCTGTACAAGCACAGATTGGTTCATTCTTTGTACTTGTATTCCCAGCTTATATAGTGCCTGAGGCATGGTTGGTGCTCAATAAAAGCTTATTGATGGACACATGCATGTGTCAATATATGCTACATATGTACAAAACATAGCTACCTAATGCTGATTGTCAATACAGCCATATAATATATGTATATCTGTGTAGATGTCATATATTATTTATGCACATATGAATAGGTAGATATACACATACCGTATTCTGGTTGTCCCTTCTTTCTTAATTCATTCAACTTCCCTTTAGATTGACTGAAGCCATTTTCTTTGCAGTTGCTGGGAAAGAATATGAACAGTTATTGTGTTGTTTCATTGGTTTACTTTGCAGACCTCCCCCTTTGTTTGATTTAATAAAAAAGGTTAATGGGGACATTGTTTGAGTGGCACATTTGCCCAGCAGTGAGTGCGTACCTTAAGCCTGGCCTCCCTCTGAATGCTCACCTGCTGGAAGTGTGTGTGTGTGTGTGTGTGTGTGTGTGTGTGTGTGTATGTGTGTGTGTGTGTGTAGATAATTAGCCATAGATATTGCTTCTTGAATTTCCCAAGACCTGCCTTAGGTCATATGGGTGTGAGTTCTTTCTTCAATTCACCTTTAGGTGAAGAAGGTGGATGGGAATCCTTCCATTTCAAAGTTCTACAATTCAAATTTGAGCATTGTCTTTTGCATTTATAATTGAAGAATCTCCAAGGAGGAAGGAGTAGGGGTGGGTGGAGGAAAGGTTTGAACTTGGCTCTGTCACTTACTACCTGTTTGAACCTTGGAATTGTCACTTGCCTTGCCTGTGCCTCAGTTTCCTCATCTGTAAAATGAGAGGGCTGGATAGGTGAGCCCCTGAAGTGTCTTCCATTTCCAGATATATTTACCTGGATCCATGCAGTAATCCAGAACCACCCCTCGTCTCAACTTGGAATCTAGTCATAGAGAACATAACTACCTAACACTGATATGTAATGCATTCCATAGTTTGAGACTGTTCCCATTGTTAGGAAGTTTTGCATTACATTGAACATAATTTTTCCACTTTATGTAGAATCTCCATTGCCTCTGGTTCTGCCCTCTGAGGCCAAGCAGATCCACTGCATCCCTTCCATATAAGAGCTTTTCGAATCCTTTAAGACAAGGGGTCTTCCTCCTCACCACCAGTGACCTGCTCACCAGTGCCTTTGCCCAGGCTTTCTAGGGCACAGTTTGAGCCTCTTAGACAGTGCCCATGTTGTCAATAGCCTTCATGAATACTGCATATTGAACACATATCGCCTGATCTGGCCTTCTTTACATCCTCTCTCTTTTGACACAAGCACCCTCTTATCCCAGCCTACCTTAAGTCCTTTTTTATGCTGTTGCCATTTCAGGGTGGGTGGGTCAGGCTGGTCCTGTTCTTGCACCTCAAATCAACAAACAACAAACATTTTCCAAGTGGCTACTATGTTCTGTACCCCTGACTGTCCCAAATTCATGCTTCAATGACAAAAAGAACTGACCTGTCTCCCTGAATTTCTCAATATGATTTCTTTGACCCTTTCCTTGAGTGATTCTGATTTTACAATGAGAGTAAGCAAAGAGAGAAGGCAGAAGGTGGAAAAGGAAAAAAGAAAGGAGAACATTTATTAAGTGCTTACTATGTGTCCTTAAGCTCCTGATTCCTTCCTTCCTCGCCTCTCAGTACCGGTTGTGGCCAGCCATGAACCCCCACAGCTCACACATACCAAACGAGGCTTTGTCTCACAGCGAAAACAAGTTAATTAGCCACGGGAAATAAATAAATAAACGGATAAATAAATAAGAGAAGCCTTGCTTTAAAAAAAGAAAAGAAAAAAGAAAAGCAGGTTGAGAAAGAAGACCGCTTGCCTGCGCTAATCGGCCGCAGTTCCGGGCTTATTTGCATTTAGAATTGTAACTAGATTCGCCACGCTTGACCCGTTCTTTTTGGAGGGCAGTGTGTCTGCTTAGACAAATTACTCCAGTGTGCCAGTCGTGGAAAGCAAGGACAAATTCCTCCTCACGCAGGATGGCAGGAAACCCGGAGGCGGCAGCGGGCCGGCCGAGTGTAATACAGACTAATTATTTAATCGTGAGTGACAGTTCTGAACATCGTGTACTTTTTGCACCACTTACCGTGTTCATTGCGAATCCAATTATCAAGACAATAAAGGACCCTCCCTGGCCTCCAGAAGGGAGAGGGAGGGGATGGGGCAAATGTGGTCTCAAGGGGAGCCGTGGGAAGACCCTGGTCTTAGCATTGGAGGAACGTTGCCTCAGTGCCCTTCAGATCGTGGGGTCAGCCTGAGATGGCTGGCCAAGAGAAGAAGTTTGAATGAAGGAAGGGGGAAGAAGAGGAAGAGGAGAAGGAAGAGAATGCTGCTGGCATTCCTAGAAGGTGCCACTCCTGTTTAGAACCTTCCTTGGAGGATGGACAGCTGGCTCCAAAATGCTGGTACAGGTGGTTAACTTAGCTAAGGGAGGCCTTCCCCAGGAAGCCAAGTGAGTCGCAGGTACTCAGGGGCCCCCGGACTAGCAGCCCTTTGCCATTTTCTAGGAGACCTTTCCCACTAAATTGGTCCCTTCCTGGCCTTCAGCATCTCTGCCTGGTTTACTTCTTTCCCCTTGGGGAGAATTCTCAGGCAACCATGATGTCACCTCGGTGGCAGCAACAGCTGCTTTGAGGGGGGGAGGGGACAGAATGTGCCTCCCACACATTTGTCCCAGGGCCTCCCCATCACCCCAAGGGCTCTTTCAGCAGATATTTCATTGCGGAATTGGAACTGGAATGATTCAGGTAAATTGTTTCCATCTGCTGCTGCTGCAGCTCCAAGGGTTCCATTCCTGAATGCTGGGGCCAGAGCTGAGGCCAGCAGGAGCTGCATCCCAGCCTCTCTGTGCCTCTGAAGGCTTCGGCAGAGCAGTGGGTTAGTTGTCAGGAATAGCTCTTCCCTCCCTTAGCGAATAAGGGAAGGACTGGAGGGACCTTAGAAATCCTCAAACTCTACCCCTACCCATGTTATTGATGAAGAAGTCGAGGCAGAGTGGTGTAATGTTTCCAACAGTTGAATAATAATGATGATACTTAATATTTCTAAGCAATTTGGGCTTTGTCTCAGTCACTTCCTACCTATGTGACTGTAGGCATCTTGTTGGGTCTTTTGAAGTCTCAGTTTCCTCATCTGTAAAATGGGGGGAGGGCAAGGAGAGAATTGGACCAGTTGGCTTCCATAGTCCTTTCTATTATTTTGATTACTTTGACTGAGTGCCCACTGTGCTTGTTTCTTCTATTGCTAAGCTAGCTAGAATGTCATGCAGGAAACATGTCCCAGTTCCTCACGGTGGGCTTCCCAAAGCCTCTGTCTGGGTCCTACCTCTTCTTTCTGTAGAGCATTGGTTCTTAATTTTTTGTGTGTCATAGAGCTTTTGGACAATTTGGTGCCTAAATCAAATACATCAGATTAGAAAGAATGCCAAATATATCAAAATACAGTCATCCAAATATTTGTCTAAGTTCATGGGCTCCAGGTGGAGCCCCTGCTTTGAGCCCTCTCAGATGTCATTATAAGACATAGATTTAGAGCTTAAATGCAAAGTTAACTCACATGAGTTCAGTTCTCATCAATTTTTTCCTCTGAAGATAGAGCTTTGTTGAGGGAAGGCACTATTCATTCTTGCTATCCTAATGCCAGTGGCCATCTTCTTGCCCGACACATGGTGAGTGCTTAGTGTTTGTTCATTGATCAATCACTTCAAAGCTGGTGACTCCTAAGTCTATACCCCCAGCCCTTGCCTCTCTCCTGAGCTCTGTTCCACCTCGCTAGTTGCCTATAGAAGATTTCCCATGGAATATGCCCCGTGAGTCTCAAAGTCAACCTTTCCCAAATAGAACTCATCACCTTTATTAAAAAAATCTTTCTTCTTCCTAACTCTATGACATTGCCGTGGATCCAAGGCCTTTCTGAAACCCCACTTTAATGGGGTTCCATGTTGCCTGTGATTTGTTATCTCTCTGAGCCCTCTCAACAAGTCTGCAACAGAAAACCTGAAGGTGTCATTATCCTCATGTTAAATGGCAAAACTTTTCCCTTTGTTCATCCCTTGAGGCTATCAACTTGAATTGATTGTCTGCTGCGTGCTAGGCACTAAGCTCTGGGAATACAAAGAAAGGCAAAAAAGAAAAAGAAAAACACAATTCTTGCTCTCAAGGATCTCATGGAATGCAACATGCACTTTGTGCTCCCAAGGAGAACCTTCCTTAAAGAACAAAGTCTGCAATGCTCCAAAATACACAGAATGCTATAAGAAAGGAGAGAGCTAAAGGAAGGAAGGGAGGGAACGTGAGGGGGGGGGGGGAGAGAGAGAGAGAGACAGAGAGACAGACACAGACACAGACAGAGGGACAGACAAAGGGACAGAGAGAAGGGAGAGAGAAGCAAACAGTATGGTGTATACTTAGTTGCATAGTAGGTGTTGCTCAGGCTATAGTATCCAAAAAGAACTAAGTTTAAATCCTGCTTCTGACACTTACCAGCAAGGTGATATGGACAAGTCTCTCAACCTTGCCAATCCTCAGTTTCCACCCCTGTAAGATGGGGAGATGTGTAGTACTTTCCTTGCAAGGTTGTTGTCAAGATCAAGTGAGATCATGTATGAGAGCTCTTTGCCACAGAATGTCAGCTTTTCTCCCTTATGTCCCCCCCCATGAAGTTTAGCCTACAAAAACCAATTTAGAAGACAACATTAAGTCAGCTCTTGAGAAAAATGTGGTGAAGGGAGGTTAGAATTCCATCCCAGCCTTGGCACTCAAGTTCCCTTTCAGAATCAGGCAATTGACATCATCTTTTGGCTTCCCCTTCAGTAGCTCTAAAATGAGGCCAAGGTTTACTCTACTCTTCAAAGACAGATGAAGGAGACAACTTCATCATTCCCATTAGAAGGATGAGAAATGCTACCATCTTTCCTGGAATGTCTTATGGTGCAGCGACTCTCTCCCATTGGCCCCACCCAAGCACCTAGCACCCAGTCTCTACTTCCTGTAGAAATTAAAAGCTTCTGGCTTATGCCTTATCTGGAAAGTAGACTGAGTCATATTTTGGCTCCTTGGGATGGGATAAGAAGTGACCCCCTCCCACAGGTTATTTGCATTTCATTTCTCTCTGGTATTAGGCAGGATGACATTCCACCAACCTCAAGGCCTTTCCAGATTTATGCTTTTGGTGATGTAATTTTTATTGATTTAATTGGCAGACTCCCACCTCCCTTTATGGTTAAAAACAAACAAACCAAACCATCCTGTTTCAGAATTGAATTGTGAGTTTCTTGGTTAAAAATTGTGATCACGGATGGGTTACATGGGCAAAATTAGAATATGAACGTTGTCCTATAAATGCCTTCTGAGCCTTGAGGCTCTCAGGGTTATCCCTTGTTTATATCTCTTCATTCAACCAGGATTAAGTGAAAGTTGTGCTGTCCTTTGTCATGGTCTGACCAGATCCAAAGCATTGAATTCTGTTTGGTCAATGACATTTTAGCAATTCACTGTTAATCTGGAGAATGCCCAGAGGAAGGTGATCAGGATGGTGAAGCATCTTTAATCCATATCACAGGAGGATTGATTGAAGTAATCAATCAGTAAACATTCGTTAACTGCCAATTATGGAGGCATTGGGGATACAAAATGAACACCACCAACAATAAAAACAAGTGGGGTCATGGAGAGCGGGACATGACTGAAAACATCTCAAAAACAGCAAAAATCTTTCTATTCTGTCTGTCAGCAATGAAAGGCATCATAGATTCAGTCTTAAAGCTGGAAGTGACCTCAAAGGTCACGTGCTTACTCCATTTGTGACTCCTATGCGTGACATTTTTTGCTGTGGGTTGTCCATCCTCTGCTTCAAATGGAGAAGGTGCTTATGCCCCCCTAAGGTGGCCCCTGCCTTTGAGGGATAGCCTTAATTACCACCAGTCAATTAATTAATGAACAAGCTTTTACCAAATGTCTTTTATTCTAATATTTTTTTCCTAATATTGAGCTTCCTTTCTGCTGGGTCTTTCTTGTTATTCAGTTGTGTCTGACTCTCTATGACCCCATTTCAGGTTTTCTTGGCAGAGATACTGGAGTGGTTTGCCATTTCCTCCTCCAGCTCACTATACACTTGAGGAAACTGAGGCAAATAGGGTGAAGTGACTTGCCCAGGGTCACACAAGTGTCTGAGGCTGTATTTGAACTCAGGTGTTCCTGACTCCAAGCCTGGCACTCCAAACCTGCACTATGGTGCCACCTAGTGCCCCATTGGAGGTCTACACATTTGTTCAAGTGTTCATGTCCCCATTCCTGCCCCCCTCCACCCCCCAGGGCCACGCATGACAAGTTTAACGTGTTGTTAGAGATGACTCTTGTGCCTGCCCTAAGACTTTGCTCTTTAGGCCAAGCATTCCTATTTCCTTGATGCCCTGCAGATACTTGATAACTTCTGCTCACTGGTATGGAAACCCCTCCTGCCCCCTGACTGCTCCAAGTCTCAACCCAAGCCAACTGTATTCCTTCTGGTGCTATGTCATTGCTTTCTATGTTTTTCATCAGTTCCCGAGAGAGGAGGCTCCCAACCTAATTCAGACCTCTTTCAGTGTCTGGGAGTGCTGTGCCTTCCCCCTGGCTTTGTATGTGTCTGGTCCAGTCTTTTGTTCATGCTCCATGACTGGCCTGCTTCCCTTTCATTTATCTGCCACTTGCTGGTATCATTTACCCACTTCTTGTGCCCAAATCATCTTTGGTAATATGCTTCAGTCATTCTGAGACTCCATCATGCCTCTTAACCTAGTATACAATTCTCTGCCTTCCAAAAAAAAAAAAAAGCAAGTCTATGTCATTTGCCCTTTTCTTGATGACTCAGGGCTGCCATTTTGATGATCACTCATTCTACTGTGATGTTATCCAGTGGTTGGTATGCCCTCCCTCATCACCAGCTGGCCTTCCTGTTGTATGTGGCTCTGATTCTTGCAACCCTCTGATTCTTAACATTGGTTGTTTCCAATCTGCTCCAATCTGAGGTGTCAGAAAGCCCCACTTGTTTGAAACGTGAGATGGGAATGAGTCAGTAGGTTCTGAGCGATGGGCCTGAAGGACTTTCCTGCAGAGAGAGGGACTTTGGTGCAAGCTGCCTCTTAGCTACTTCAGAAAGTAAAAGGGTAGTTTCTTTTTTCTTTTTCTCTGGTTCAGTGGGAATCTTAACAAGAAAGAGATTACTGCAAATGGGAAATTCCACCGCCTAAGGAGATTTTTGGTTTTCAGTTATAACAATTAGTGGGGTGTTTCTAAATTGGATCATTTCAAGGAGTTTCATTTCTCTTTGGAGACTGTTGTGGAAAACCAGACAATTGTTGAGGTGGCTTTAAAGTGGACATTTGGACTGTCAAACAAGAAACTCCTCATCATTTCAGTGACAGAAAACTGCTTTATTTCCAGTTTAAGGAGAGTGAAAAGTGAGTGAAGAACAGAACTTGAGTTTTATTGAATTTTGACCTTCAAGTGCCAAAGTTTCCAGTTGCTAGAAAGGACTTCCTGAGCTCCTCCATGATCCCAATCCAGCCAGAGAAAACCCCAGTGGTCCTCAAGTTTCCGGGAGCTTAAAGACAAGTGGGCTTTTCTGCTGGTTTTCACACTTTCATTTATTCACTCCTCCAACAATATCAGTCAAGATCCTAGGATCTAAAGATGAAAAATTCCTGCTTTCAGGAAGCTTTTATTCTAAAGGGGGAGACTACATATTTACAGATAAAATAATATGTGATAAATATAAATTGGAAGGCTGTGTGGCATTGAGGCTAGAGAGCTGGCCTTGGAGTCAGGAAGGCTGGTGGTCAAGGCTCACGTCAGCCTTTGATTATTTTTCTGACTTTGGGCAAGTCTTGGATCTCTCAGTATGTGAGCCAGCCCTCTAAGACGATACGTTGAGGAAAAGGTACCAAATTACACTGATATAGGAAGCTCCTTGCCAGGAGATATCCACCCCAATCACTGGCCTGGCCTAATAATAACAGCCATAGCAACAACAAAAATAATAACAAAGTTTTAAAAGCTCAGGAATAGGGAGTGACTGCCAACCACTGAGACCATCAAGTAAATCCTTGGAGACTGGGCAGCACCTGACTTTGGCCCTGAAGGAATCCACTTCTTTGGGAGACAAAACCGAGGGTAGGAGAACATTCCAGGTGTGCAAGACAGCTTGTATACAGGTGAGGAATGGAACACCATGTACATTAGATGCCAAACAAGCCAGTTAGTCTGGCTGATGGAATGACTGAGTGGGAGGAATGTGCAGTCATTATGGGAAGATAGGAGAGGGGGAGATTGTGAAAGGTTGAGATGTTTAACAGAGCAATGGGGAGCTGCTGAAGATTTTTGAACATGAAGAGACATAGTAGATGAGCACATATTAAGTACTTAGTGTGGGTCAGGCATTGTGCTCCATGCTGGGGATATGAGGAAAACAAAAATCCTTCTCTACTCCCAGGGAATTTATATTCTAATGGAAGACAACATGAAAATTGGAATATAATTTGATACGTAGAAGGTATACACAAAGGAGAGGAGTTTAATCAGAAGGGTGAGGCAATAAGTGGAAGGCTCGTGCTTGATTTTAAAAATATCATCTCAGGCAGCGTTTGGAAGATGGCTTTGTAGCAAGGCTCCGAGTTTCAATGGTGGGCCATCCTAACTGGGGACCAAGAACTTCAGAGTTGTGGGGCCTGCTTCCTTCACGATATTCATGGAATCATTGTGAGCTGCCCTTGAGTGGTACCTAAAGCATGGCTGTTGGGAGAAGCTTTGAATAACACAGTCAGCTTCTTCCAGGGAAGGAGCAAAACTTAACAGCTTGAGCCCTGTGGTACCCAAAAGAGGCAGAGGAGGGGGGATGGGGGTAGAGAGTGAAGACATGTATTCATTCCACAGGTAATTACTCTCTGCCAGGCAGAAACAGAAGGTAAGGATGTGGAATCTCCCCCTACTCTGTGGTAAAACTCCTGGGAAGGTACTCGAGTTTGGCCTGCTATCCAAAATGGAGGAAAATCTTCCTCAGTTTTCTAGAGATTTATTGTATCTACCCTGAAGCAAGAAATACCAGACAAGGGAAAATGGTTTCCAAATCTAAATTCTTGGCATTCAACAGAGGAAAGTTTTGATTTTTGAAACATCTGTGCCAACATCTCATGTGGATTTATGGTGGAAAACCCTCCAATGATCATCGCCTTACCTCCCATTGGGAGACTGGGTGGGCACATGTTTCTGCTTATTTGAGAACATGGAACATTGCTCTTTTTCATCTTCTTATTAAAGTTTTTCATGGGACCTAGACATCCCATGCCCCCTTGCTGGGGCTAATGTCTGGCCCACCTAAGCACCAGGGACACATGACCATGGTGTGGCTCCTTGGTTCACAGGAGCAGTTTGAAGCAGACCTTCTTGTGGGGGAAAAAAAAAAGTGTGCAATTTTCCCTAACGGTGGCTCACGTTTGCAAGAAAATATGAACACCCAGCACCCTGCGCATCTCTGTTGAATTTCTGCAGATCTGCTAACCTCGGAAGCCAAGCACACTGTCTCTTTCGGCAGTGACAGATGCCAGGCAAGGCGAGCAGGCTTGCTCCAGCGTTGGAAGGAGATTTGTTGTCCCACACCTCCGCCAGGAAAAGGAAGCCTTGAACGCAGAGGAAGGAGCTGAGGCGCGCTGGTGCCTCAGAGAAGGAGAGTCAGGAAGGAGCCAAATGTGGATCTGGCGGCGTGTCGTCAGCCCGCTGTTTCCAAAGCACCCAGCGTCACCAACCGCGGGCGTCCTGAGGATGCTGTTCTTCTGGCAGCCTAGCTCTGTGCTTTCCCTGGTTTCCTCCCTGGCTCTTTAGGGTGTCAAGAGGAAAGCTTCTCATGGTGGTAGGGCCAGTGGGTACCTTCCTTGGGCTAGGTAGCAGGTTTTCATATTGAGTGGAAGAATCCATGCTCCACTCTCCTTGATCCAGGCCGGCGCAGGGAGGACAAGCCAGGCAATGGACAGACAGTCAGGATCCAACAGTTAAGGGACTTGGGCCCCCAGACAAGTGAACACAAACCTGCAGGTCAGCTTCTAGTCTGGATTCCAGTGTTGCTCTTTCTTTATTTTCTGGGCAATGTCACTCAATCTCTTTGTTTTTTTTTTTTCTTTTTTGCCTTTGGCAAATGTTGTAACTTCTGAATCTTATGTTGAAGCTTCTTGGAACACACAATTCAGCAACCACATAGAAAGCGTCTGCTATGTGCAGAGATCAGGATTCAACCCAGTCCATGTTCTCTTCTCTCCTTCCCTGGATCAATTCTCCCAGGCCTTTGGTGCATTATGGGACTTGTCCAGTAATTGTCCATTGCTGACCATGAGTATGGTTGCCTTTGCCCATTTCTGGATGGCTTTTGGTTTTACCTTCTTCCCACGTCATGGTTACCTTACCAATACCTGGATTCTGATGCAGCCAGCAACACTTTGGGGGCACCATCTTGAAGAAGAGGATACTTGGTTTGATTGATATGGGAGGTAGCCCCCCCCTCCTCCCTTTTTCATTCCTTCTTCCCTCTCCTCTCTCTTTTCTGTGCTTAATCTGTAATTTTGGACCAGAACCTCAGTCTAATTTGTTAGGACTTTTTTTATGATTTCTCGATTGACCTGAGAAACAGTCAGAGAAAGACACATGCAGGGAGTGGAGTAGGGGCGGGGGGAGAGAGAGTTTGCTGGGGTCGCCTACCAATCCATGACTCCCATTTTCTATTTCCAGTTTGTAATTGTCAGATCTATATTAAGGCCCCATGGTTACTCTGGTTACCTATGGAAACAGGGTTTGTACAGCATTTCCGTCCATTTGTCTGGTCTCTCTGTGTTGGTGATTATGTGCCATGATAACCATTAGTAGAAGGGCAGAGGGTCCAAAGCCAGCATGAGTTTCAGCCAATCCTTCAGCAATCAGTACATGAAAATTGATTACTGACCTCTTTAGGCAAGTAATTGTATTAGGCCAGAGGAGGAATGAAAGAAATGCTGAGAGAGTCAAGAAATGAAGGTGAATATTCATTTTTCACAAACATTATTTTCAACTGATTTAAGCATCACTACATGCTCTCTGTGCTAGGTCTGCATATGTAATTACTAATAGTTTCTCCATTACAAAGTTGGCAACATTTTTGATCCCATCTCTGCAGTAATGTAGTTTTGAAGGTACTACTGAAATTCACCTTCCTTCCTGACTCACTTTTGTATTAAAAAAGATGGGGTAAGATTGTAAAGTCTTGTATGTCAGGCTCAAATGATTGTATTATATTGTAGAACCTAGAACCTCAACACACTGGGGAACTTCTGAAGGTTTAGGGGCAGGGAGTGATACTGTCTGAGCCAGGCCTTAGGCAGATTATTTTGGGAAAACCACTGTGGGGAAAGGCCATCCACCCTCCCTGAATCTACTTCCTCACCATCACTTCATTTCTATAGCATTTGTGGAGGCCTTCTGACCTCCCTCTCTCCACTTGATTAAGACCGCTGTCTAAAAAGTGACCCATGTTTCCTGAATTTGAAAGATCTAACCTTTTCCCAGTTTTCAGACTTCTCGACCTCTCCAGAGAAGCTGGCCTTGTTGATCACCTTCTCCTTCTTGGTGCTCTTTTCTCAAGGTCTTCATGACGTGGTGCTATCCTCAGCCTTCTCTCATGGATCTGACACGTGTCAGTGTGTCCTTTGTTTAATCCTCCATGTTCTACCCCTCTGTACAGGTGTGCTCCAAGGCTCTGTCTCTGGCTGTCCTTGTCTCTGGCTGTCTCTGTGTCTTTATCTAAGTCTCCGTCTGTCTCTGTGTCTCTGTCTCTGTCTCTGTCTCTCTCTTTCTCTCTGTCTTGATCTCATTGGATTTTTTACCAAACCTACCTCTTTTCTACTTTTCCTAACCTAGTTTTCTCTTGTCCTTCAAACCCCTTGGTTTACTCCCGGTTCTCAGTGACTCTTCACGCTCCCTTAGTTCACACATCCATTCAGTTGCTAAGTGTGTCTATTCATCTCCATGAGGTCTTTGGCATCTGTTCTTTCTTTCCACTCCCACAGTCACCACCAGCCTCTTCACCTCTCCTTTAGGCAGCTACTCTTGCCTTCTAAGGGGCTTTCTACCTTTAGCCTTTTATTTCCTTCTCTAAGCCATCCTCTGCACTAATTTTAAGTTAATGTTCCATATGACCATATCATTCCACTGCTCAAGAACTGCTGGTGGTTCCTCATGGCCTACAAGAAAAACAAAATCTACCCTCCTCTGATTGTCCTTTAAGTCCCTCCCAGCCTGGCCCCAGCCTAGGTTGGATGATAGATTTTGCCTCTGTTCTCAAGCATCCTAGCCTGTTTTTCATGCTTTTTCCTAAACATGATCTTCTCCCATCCCTATGCTTCACACCAGCTATCTCCAATGCTTGGACCATTCTCCTTCCTTATTTATGACCCTCAGAATTCCTCATTCCTTTCCTGACTCATCTCAAATGTCACTGCCTACAGATGCTGCTCTTAAGTCATTTCAGTTGTGTCCGATTCTTCATGACCCCATTCGAGGTTTGCTAGGCAGAGATACTGGATTGGCTTGCCTTTCCTTTTTCTAGCTTATTTTACAGATGATGGAATCATGGTGAACAGGGTCACACAGCTAGGAAGTGGCTGAGGTCAGATTTGAACTCATGAAGAGGCGTCTTCTTGACTCCTGGTTCTCTATGCACTATGGCACCACCTAGCTGCTTCTCTAGTAGGGAGACCATCTTGTATCTCTTGTGCTTCTGTTGTTGTGGCTTGTTGTAGATACAAGTGCACTTTCTCCAGACTACCACAGAGTACTTCCCGTCTCCATGCTTACCGGAAGGGAGATCCCCATTTATGTGTAGTCTTGATGGAAGACCTTACACTAGGCCTGTGTACTAGCTAAACACTGGTAAATTGTTGGGAGCCACCAAACCAATATTCAAATTATTAATCTTGGCCTTTCCCACCTGCTTATCCTCATACCCCTACATAACACTACCTTGGTGAGTTCCTTTTTGTCCAGAATTCCTGCCAGAGCCCTGTGTCAGAAAATGAACTCAGACATTTTTGAAAGTCCAGAAATCCCATTCTCAGTGTCTCAGTGTCTCTCCCTTTGTTTTCCTTCCTTCCTGCTAAATTGGCTGGGAGTGGATCCCTTCTGTCTTCTTGCCCTTCCACTGTCTCTGAGTCTTAGTTTCTCATGGTGGTCAGGCTCCCCCCATCCCTCAGGCTATTTTCTTCTTTCTTCTCTTCTTCATTGCATATTAATGTGAGGAAAACATTTTGGAGACTCAAAGGGGAAAAAAAATAAGTTTGCTTTTTGATGGTCACTTGGAGACACTTTTTTAATCAACATTGACCTGGAAATCAATGTGGCAGAAGTTAGGCATCAACCAACATCTCACACCATATACCAAGATGAGCATGCTTTATTTATAAACAGTAACATCATAAGCCAATTGGAACAGCAAGAAGGAACTTGTATCTGCCATCAGGAAAGAGTTGAAAAAAAAATCAGTGCATATGGGACAGTGTGGCAGATGTATGGAGAGTAATGCTATCCCCTTCTGCAGCCCTCAGGAACTAGCTTTGATGTAGATGGTCCTTAAGCTCCTGCACAGCTCTAATGTTCTGTGATGGGTATTCTGAGAATGGAGAAATTCCCCCATCAGAATGTAAGTCTTTGGGCTCAGACACAGCTTTCTTCTTGGTCTTTTTAGCCTAGTGCTGAGCACAGTGCCTGGCAGATGTGTTGAAACAAATGAAAGGTTTGTGGTTCTGATAAACATCAGGGCATGGACAGGAGAGAGAAAGAAACCCCAACTTTGCTAGATTGAGGGGGTTTTCACTGGAGAGAGCCTGCCACCTAATTCGTCATCTAACTCTGATGCTGAATGTGGTGAGAAACAGCAGACTGCCATATGAGGTTTTCCTGGGATGTCAGGGCTGTACCTGCCAGAATTGCTGTCCCTAGCGAAGACTAAGTCAGGGTCATTGGCAGCTGGTGCTTCTGGGGGACCAGAACTTCATTAACCTTGTCATCCTATGACGTCTACTGAAGCCTTCTTGTCTCCAGCCTTCATCGTGACCTTTCCACACGTGCCGTAACAGATGCAAGTGTGAACTATTGCCTTCTTTCTGCGGTCCCCTGTGTCCACCTCAAGGGGAACATTTCAGATTTAGGTCTCCCTAGGCTCTTCCAAGTGAGTCATTCAGCCCATAAACATTTATTAAGCACCTACTATACATTGGGCTCTGTGCTCTGTACCTGGTTTGTCACTGAAGGCAGTAGCTAGATGTAGTAGATCAACAGATTGTCACCTGGTAGAGGCTTCTCCTGATTCCTCTGTCCTCGTCCTCATCAGTCCTAATTGCCCACACAACAGCAGAGCCTCATCATTCTGCTCTGCATCCTGCTTGACCAATTAGCAGGATGAGTTCACTCTGTTCTCAGGGAGATGGCAGCGGTGCTTTCCGATGCCACTCGGATCCTTTGGGAACATTTCTCACAGGCCCACGTGGTGTTTGCTTAGCTGTCAGGGCCTATTTGATTCTCCCAAATGCTCCTCATTTGTTGAGTCCTTCAGCTCCTCCCAACCCTTCTCATCTCCTCTTCTTCCATTCTCTCCCCAGCCTCAAGGCCAGGCCATTTGAGGCTGTCATTCAGCTCAATCGCTGCCTGGGAGCAGACTTTCTCTTTGGCCTGAAATGCCCTCATTAGGTTCTGCCTTCCTTGTTCTCCTTCCTGCTTGTCCTGAGGTGAGGTGCTGAGATGACTCATTCTGGGAAAGGACTGACTTCTTCTTGGGGACATATTGGGTTCTACCGAGCCACAGGCTTCTTCCAAAAGCTGACGCACAATCGTGAATGGCTCAAAGGGGAAATAGGGGGCTTGACTCGAGCCATGCAAATTGGTCATGCAAATTCTGATGGATTTTGTCATCTGTGTCTGCAGAGAGCAATGGTTGGTCCCTCTCATCATCAGGGAGGAGAAAGAGGAAAACTGTCTTAGTTTGGTCGTTCATTAAGCACTTATTAAGCTCTAACAGCAAGCAAGGCACTAACAATGTGGCATGGGAAAACGATCGCTGCCTCAGGAGTCAGAGAGCTGGGTTCAAAATACCACCTTTGAGGTCTAATACTCATTGACTTGGGACAGGCCAAATTAATTGCCAAGATCTCAGTTTTCTCCTGTATATAATGGCAGGATTGGGAGTGAGGGAGAGTGCACTAGCTGTCCTCCAAGGTCCCATCTGGCTTGAGATCTAGGAGGCTATGAATGGGTAATGTCTGCATATGCCTCATGTAGGATATGACATCTGAACTGGGCCTTTGACCAAGACAGGGCTTCAGAAGGAAAATTAAGAAAGGAGGGCATTCCAGTTGTGGGGCACAGCCTGTGTAGAGGTGCACAGGTGGACAATGGGACGTTATGCTCTGGGAACACAGGAGAGGAATTCATTTATTATATAGGGGTCAGTGTAACTTGGCACCAGACTGTGAAGGGTCATCATGCCAAAGGAGCTTCTATTTTATACCTGAGGCAATAGGCAGCTGCTCAAAGTTCATGCCCAGGGTTCAATGGCTGATAAGTTTCAGGTGCTGGATTTGGACTTGGGTCATTCAGATGCTCAGTCCTAGACTTTCTCTCCCACACCCCACCATGCTATAGAAATTCCCACTATCACTGCCAAGAGAGAGGCTGGGCCACTGGTGCTAGCACCAGGCTTCTTCTGAGACAGGGCCTCTGTAGGCACGTCTGCATAGCAAAGAGCCATGCAGGTTCTCGGTCCTCTGCTCTGCCCACTCCTGGATTCCCAGCAGAAGGCCTACCTGGGGCTTGCTACACTAGACTTCCATTAGGAAGGATGCTCTGAAATTTCCATGTTTGTACCAAACACTCCTTACCTTAGCTGCCCCAGAGTCACGCCCGGAAACCGTGACCTTAATGAGAAATGTTGTGTGCCAAATTGGAGGTAATTCCTGTTAAGAACATTGGAGGTGCAAAACAGTAATCCCTGTGATGGGTATTTGGCCTGAACTCTCTTCACTCCTTCCTACCCTTTCCTTGGGGCTGGGTGGCTGAAGATAAGGAGGGAGAAGGGAGAAGCTTATCTTTAATTGTGCGTTCTATTTATTTTCTTATTGCTCCCCTAGAAAATGGATATCTCAATAGGATTAAACCTTTTTAATGCAATGTCATCAAGCCTGTTTGAGATCACTGCTGTGTCTGAAGGCTGGGATAGTTAATAGATGATGTGTATGAGTGTGTGTGTGTGTGTGTGTTTGTGTGTGTTTGTGTGTGCATGCGCACACGCGCATGCTGGGGGGTTTGGCCCAGCACACATAACCAGCAGAAGTCCATGGCACGTCCTTTCCATCTTACCCTAAACCATAGGATGGAGCCCAGTTGCAAGACTGGCTCTAGGACTTTCAGTTCTTGAGTTTTTCCCTACCTTCCCCCACTGCCATTCCCAAGTTTTTTCAATGTCTTCCAACCTTTCCTGGTCCTCATCTCTCACCCAAGAAATAGACACCCTTCCCATCAAAATTATCTTGTATTTACTTGGTATATTTTTTGAAAAAAATCTACTTAAATGTATAATAAATGTCTGTTGTCTATACTTGACTTGCATGTCATTTAGAATGTAAGTTCCTTGAGAGTAAGGATTTTTGTTTCATAATATGTTGTGCCTCTGACAATCACTGTGCGACTGGCTTGTTGGATTATTGGTTGATTGGTTAGGTTGGATCAGATGACTTCTGTGAACTTCTGAGCTTCTGGTTGTGGCTGTGATATCACTTTATGGTAGCTCGCAATTTAGAATCTCCAGTCACCTCCTTCCCCTCAACAAGCAAACAGAAGGAACTCTACCTCCCTCTGTCACCAGCTCAGTCTGTTTGTCCTCTTTAAGAAGGGCTGCTAAAACAGATTCTCTGAACCTTGCCAATTTCCAGCAAGGATGGAGAAATTCACATATATCTTTTATACACACACATGTATATTACATATATACATATATACGCATAGTACTGAAATATGTTGTGTTGAATATATAAATATGTGAGTAGAATATGTAGACTATATTTACAGATTTAAATGATTATATGTTGTATAATACCATCTCAAAGCATATATGTTTTTTTTAAATGAAAAGTTTTCTTGTAAACTTCTCCATTCACTAATCATCTTACTTCATAGTGAAAAAGATGCTTGTGACTGAAGTCACGAAACCTAGCTTCGAATTCATGATTCCACAGCCTCTCATTAAGACAATCACTTTTGAAGATGGGAAATCACAACATATGGTTTGGGATGCAATTCTTTGTCTCTGGGTTCCCACAGCTGCCTTGCTGTGCAGATGTGCTGGCCAGATCTGATGGCAGAGTTCAGACATTGCTGGGAAAGTTGCAATTCTCCTTGCCCCCTTTGCTTTTATTGAAGTCTCCACTGGATCACTTAGATAGGGGTGCTTAACGTCTTTTTTTTTTCTCCCTGCTTTAGGCAGTCTGGTGAAGCATGTAGTCTCATTCTCAAAATATTGTTGCTAAATGCATAAAATAAAATACATACGATTACAAATTTACATTGAAATATAGTTATGTATGTATGTGTGTATATTGTATATAATCTCTATATATACACGTGCTATTTGTATATGTGTGCATATATACATATACTGTAAATATGTTTGCATATATAAAATTTCCCATTCCAACTTCATAGATACTTGAAATCTATCCCCAGACCCTGAGAGGTTCATGAAACCAGAAGGTAAGAAGACTCTGGTCTTATATAGATTAAGCAGACAATAAAACAAGTGTCTGGAGAGCAGGAGACAGAAGAAGCAGAGGCCAGGGGCATCTCAGCTCATACTCATACAGTCATAAACAGTCATACATGTAAGCACATCTCATACGTATTCACACACTCATGGACACTCAAACATATATACATACATTCATTCACAGAGAGGAATGATGGAGGCAGCGACACTGAGCTTCTCACCATTGGGCAGGTTTGACCCTGACCTCGTATCACTTGTACAAAGTCACTGTCCCTGAATTTTGTCCTGCTGCCGTCGATTAAGCCTCTCACGGCCTGGACCAGGATGTCAGCTTCTTGTCATGATTTGGCCTCTTCTGTCCATAAAGATTGAGCTCAGGAAGAATATGAACATGACCAATGAGCAGCGTCCAGTGTTGTGGAGAGGAGAGCGGAAGGATTGTCTTTCATAAGTTGTGCACAGGTTTGATGATCTCTCCAGCATCTCCCTGAAAGAAAGAACTGGGATTTTGGCACTAAGCTTCTTCTGACTATGTTGTGTGGAGTGGCCCAGGTTTCAAAGAATCCTCAGTGCAGGGTCCCCTACAGGGCAAAGACAAAACTACACTTGGGTGTGTGTTTCTAGTAGCACATTATGAAGGCCAATATAGTTAGTGGCACATTTTTTTTTTCCTGGGAAGAAGCAGCTTGGTGTATTAGTTAGCGACTGGATTTGGGTTCAAGAAGAACTGGGCCCAAGTATTGCTCTGGTATTTACTAACCCTTAACACATCACCTCTACTCTTGGTGGCCTAGGTAACTCTGATACTACTTGTCTCATAGAAGGTTTCGGTCTATATCATCAGTGTAGGGAGTTGGCTGACTCGAAGATCAGGGTTAGGAAGAGTCACTCGGGACCTAAAAAGAAAAAAAAGAAAATGGCCTTACCCTGTGATGGTGTATGCCGGTGAGTCATGGAATTTTATAGTTTCTTAAGAATTGAAATCAAGTGTCATCCAAAATGGGAGACATGGTAGGAGTCAACATGTTAGAAATGAGGAATTATGCGGAAGCAGGTGGAGGATGTGATCAGAAAAAAAAAATGTTGGATGGAAATTCCAAGGGACAAAGAATACATACATAGCCTGTTTTCTTCATTGATATCTGGGAAATGTTGAGAGAATGTATGAAAGCTCTCAACATCTTGTTTGGACCCAATGTGGACCTTCTGGGATGACGTGAGTAAAAGTTTCTGATGTTGGGCAGGCACGGATGGTGTGTGATCTGCACCATTGGATGGACTATGTACCTCCCCTATCCTTTGGAATACTCTTACATGAAGACAAGAAAGAACAACCAGAGTAGAGTTTAACAAGTTATTTATGGAAAGGGGATTGTGTGAGGGGAGCATGGAAGGTTAATGAAAAAAAGCTACCATTACTTTGCGGTCAGGATTTAGCCTCTACAAAATGGAAGTAAAGAGCAGGCCATTGGTACAGAACTTTGTTCTGGCCAAACACTGTATGAAGCCCTGAATTGGGAGTGGAAGAAAAGTTGTGTCTGAAGTCATGGGAAAGCATGGATTGCGATAGTCACTTGCCTCTTTGTCTGACGTGCAGAGTGCTAGAAGAATGATGGGAGAAGAATGGAAGGAATCAGGGTGATGTGAGACCTGAGGCTCCAGCTGAAACAAAAAAGAGCAGAGGTCATACCAATAAGACTACAAAGAAGTAGATGATGGACCCTTTCTTAGCAAAGTACAAAAAGGACAGCAATTGGCTCTGTTCTCCAGAGGCCACATCTGCTTCTACCAGTTGTTTCAAAGAAACAATTCAGGAGAGAATAAAAGCAGTGACTGGTACAAGGACCTGAACTTTCATCTCAGGACTTCATGGTGATGTATAACGAGAGGTGACAGCCTCCTACACTGGGCAGACTGAGGAGAAATTTTACACATTGCTCAAAAAAGGCACCCATAGCTCTTCCCAATTAATGACTAGACTTCTAGTAGGCTGCACTTTGCTAACTGAGATGATGATGTCCTTGCACGATTGAGAAAGAGGCAGTGAATGGCAGAAAGCATTAAACTAAGAGTCAGAAGACATGGGTTCTGCTCCTTCCTCTGCCACGGAATAGCTGTGCAACTTTGGGCAAGATACTACCCTTCTCCAAGCTCCAAACTTCTTTCTTATCTATAAATGAAGGGGTTGGAGGCCATGATTGCTGGAGTCCCTGCTGGACCTGGAATCCTCTGATTTTGTAAGTCTTCTATGTCTTAGCATGGAAATACATGGCATTCCAGGCATACCTCTAGAGAATCCTGGACTCACCTGCCCCATCCTTATATGTTAAATTCATGGTTTTATCCATTGAATAAAAGTAAAGTTCAGAAGGTTGTTTTCTCTTCATACTTTAGCTAAGGTCAAGACATGAGTGAACAGTCTTTTCTGGAGTATCCATTAATTCTTTTCCTGATATTGCAATTTTTGGACCATGGAGGTTCCAGAGATAAGTGTGAGAAGCTCAGTCCCAGAATAGTAATTTACAATGGCTTTTTGGGGGCTAGAAACAGCAAATGGGAAAGTGCTACTTAGAATTCAGTGCCTATCTCCTGATGTAACGATACCATATATGATACCATATTACTAAGTCATCATTCAGCTCTCTTTTCATATTTGTAATTCTACAAATAGACCAAGGTAGGACTTTTCAGAAGAGAGGGAAACACACAGACTTTCAGAGTTAGACAGGACTTTAGTAGTCAGCTAGATGAAACTATATGTGAACAAAATTTCTCTCTGCCACAACCTGACAGACAATTATCCACTGGAATTCCCTTGTGTGAAAGAGCTCATCAACACCTGGGCTGCCCATTCTGCTCCCAGATGTCTTAGATGGGAATGTTTTTCATGACCCTTGATCCTAGTTCTGGCTTCTGGGCCAAGTCATCTAAACCCACTTCTATATAGAAGATAAGATACTTGAAGAAATCTACCATACTCTCCCTGAGAATTCTTTCATCTAGAGAAGGGGAAAACAAAACAAAACAAAACAAAACTACTGGACCATATGGGTACTCAAGCCTGTGCCCATAGTTTAATTAGCACCCTCCTCACAGAGTCACAGAATCACAGAATCTGAGAGTTGGAAGAGACCTCACCAGCCATCTGGTCCAACCCATAACAGAAAGGGAATCCCCACATATTAGACAAGTAGTTACATAACCTTTTCTTGAGGATCTCAAGGAGGTTAAACTCATCAGGGGCAAGATGGGGGGTCGTCTGGAGGCAAGGGACCTTGGTTAAAATCCTACATTTTAAGTTCACCATTTTTGTGACTTTAGGCAGTCATTTGACTTTTTTTGGTACCATTTTTCTCATTTATAAAATGAAGGAGTTGGACTCAGTGGCCCTCGAAGTCTTTTCCATCTCTCAACCCCAGGATTCTCTGATTCTACCTCTCAATGAAGGCTGCCCCACCTTTGGTGGAGAATTAGGAATAAACCCTAATTATTAGGAAGTGACTGAGCTCACTTTTCTCTCTTTGCAGCTTTAACCTGTTCTCCTGGTTTTACCCCCACGGGCCAAATAAGCCATACCTGGCTCCTTCTTACCCAGAGAGCCACAGTCACTAATTAGCATGCTTGGCCTCAGTGCTCCGAACTTCTGAGTCCTGTCGCTAACCCTGAAGAGTAATGGAAGGAGCACTGTGCCCAAGTCTGAGGTCCTGGGCTCATACCCTAGCTCTCCTATGTATGACTTGGGGGACTGACCAAGGCATTTAGTGTTTCTGGACATGGTTTCTTTTTTCACCTGTAAAATTAGGGTGTTGAATGGGGTGATGTCTAAGATATTCCAGTTCTCAGTCTATGTGCCTGTGTAGAGTCTATAGAGATTGCAGCCAATAATAGCAAGTCCCTTGATGGCAAACACTGTTGTTTCAGCTGTTTTGTGTCCCCAGGACCTATCCCATTTCTTGGTACATGACAGGTGCTTAATAAATGTTTGATTGGGTTGAATTGAAATGCTTTCTAGTTGTTTAAAGTGTTCGCTTCAGTCAGTCAACAAACATATGTCAATGCCAGGCACCATACTAAGAAAAGGAGATTCGAAAAAAGTCAAGTCACATGGCTCCTGACCTCAAGGACATTACCTTCTGATGGATATGACCCTATGTAAATCACTATGTATATGCAAGGTATGTAGAGGGTAAGGGAGTGATAAGTGATCTCAGAGGGAAGGTCCTAGCAGGGGGAGGGGCAGATGGAAAGACCTCCTGCAAAAGGTGGAGTTTGACCTGAATCTTGAAGCAAGTCAGGGAAGCCAGTAGGATGAGGTGAGGAGGGGGAGTATTCCAGGCATGGTGGACAGCTAGGGAAACCACCAAGTGGTAGTCGGAGAGTGTGTCATCTCTGAGGGTGGCAAGGAGGCCGATGTCACTGGATGGAAGAGTATGGGAATGGGAGTGGAGTCTAAGAAGACTGGACAGATAGGAAGGAAGGAAAGGTCACAAGTAAAAAATCTGATAGCCAACTTTGTAGGTAACAGGGAGTCATTAGAGTTCATTGAGTAGGGTCATGATGCGATCTGACCTGCCTGTGCTTTGTCTTGATTGGACTCTAAGCTCCTCGAGGCCAAGAACAATACCTTACAGTCATTGTGTACATCTCCCCCCCACCCCCACAACCACCCAAAGCGTATTATGAGAGATACATAAAGAACTCATACTGGCTGGCAAATTTGTGTAGTGATGCCTGTCGATGGTACCAGTATGTACCATCAACCAGGATGCTCAGATAGATCTTTAAGACAGAGTTCTTTGTCCCCATGCTCTCAATTTTGCCCTTGCCTAGAGAGGAGGAGTCTTCTATCCATATCCCACTAGTTTATTTAACACAATTTATTTCAAAGCAAAATTTCTTAGACTCTTAGCTTGGTTGCCTGTTGAAATCCCAGAAATCCAGTGTGATTCGTGGGCCAGTCACACAAGGGTATTACACGCTTGTGTGAATGGTATTATATGGCTAAACTCTCACCCTGCTTATTAATTGTCAATCTCATGAATTGCCGAGCAAGGCCCCTGGTGACTCAAACAAAAACTGGCATGTGTCAGGTGAAACACGTTGGGTTAACCATCAATGAACCTGGTTCCATTTCTCGTGAAAAACTTGAAAACAAAAATTTACCTTCATTATGGAAAGTGATGTGTGGAGGGATATAGTAAAACCGAAAACCAATTTGCATGTTGGTTCAGGGTGATTGGTGTCATTTTCAGGCCATCATCCAAGAGCCCATTGGATCAAAAACACTGGTTTGGGGGGAAAGGTGTTTAGTGCATGCCCATTTTGGGAGGGGGTTTAGGCATGGCCTTCCTGCTCCCCTTGCCAGGGTTGGGTGCACCACTATGACTCTGGTTGCGACCACATGTCATCCTCGTTTGATAAAGTAATCTCTCTTTCCTTCTTGGTCTTGGTATCCCAACTACCAATTCCTGGAATGTTAGTCCTGGGACTTTTCCATGCTGGCATGTAAGGGTATTTCTAGAAAGTGGAACTCCCAAAGCTGCTGAACAATCTCATATGCAACCCCCAGGTGTGATGGATCATGGTGCAGTCAATAAGAAGCAAAAATTCCAACCTACAGTATAATACAATCTGGAGGGCTTTTACTAAAGTAGAGAGAGAGAGAGAGAGCGTGTATGTGAGTATGAATGTGTGCGTGTGTACCCATGAGTACAAATGAATTATACATAGGTAGAGAGTAATCATATACATTAAAATCAATGTGTGCAGAAATTAAGTTATAATCTAATTGTTAGTGTTACAATTTTATATATGTATAAATTGTGGATACAAATATTAAAGATATTATTTCAAAATTACAATGATTAAACAATGTAGGCATATTACCAACTTGGAAGAAACTAGTAAGTAACAGTTCCCTGATTCTTCCAATCTTTTGTTTCTCATAAGAACTCTGAAGTAGGGGAGACAAAGGTTATTATCCACATTTCACATGTGAGGAAACTTAGGTGGAATGGTGATGAAAGCTCATGCCAAGGTGGAAGCAGTGTCAAAGGAGAGAAGATGGCATATAGGATGGATGGTGCAAAGGTTGAATTGAGAAGCCTTGGCAGCATATTTGGGGTGTGTGTGTGAGAGTCAAGAATCAAGGGAGACATCAAGGTTACCAGCCTGGGTGACTGGGCCTTGGATGGTACCCTTGACCTTGAAGACTGGGGAAGTTTAGAGGTGGGCTGAGTCTGGTATGGGGTGGAGATATACTTATTTCTGTTTTGGATATGTTGAATTTGAGATGCCTGCTGAATGCCCACTTTGAGATGACTGAGAAATCACTGGCGATGGCTAACTAGAGCTCAGGAGAGCAATTCTAACTGGATCTTTAGATAATAGTAAGTAAATATTTAGTGCCCATAGTGTGCCATGCACTATGCTAAGCTTAGCATGTCATAGAATGAGCCCATGGGAGCTGATAAGATCACCAAGTGAGATAAGAGAGAGAGAGAGAGAGAGAGAGAGAGAGAGAGAGAGAGAGAGAGAGAGAGAGAGAGAGATAGGACCAATTCTAAGGGACATCCACCAATAGAGAGCATGACCTGGCTGAAGACCCAGCAAAGAAGACAGAACAGGGACTCTCAGAGACATCAGAGGGAAAGCAGGAAAGAGCCGTGTTATGGATTCCTATGAAGCATCCACAAGGTGAGGGTTTCTGACTGTGTCCACATTTGTAAAAACGACTCAGATAAAGTCATTGGATCTGGTGATTAAGTTGCAGGGCAAAATGCTGCCTCTAAGGTCCAGCCTGCTCAGAGATCGTGTGATTCAATCTAAAAGAACCAATCAGACAGTCACTAGGCATTAAGTACCTTTAAGTGGTCCATTGGCACCCTGGGCTGGGCTGAGAAGATCAAAACAGGAGGAGACTGCCTTGGGAGTGAGGATGGGGGCTTTGGAGCCTGGGAAACAGAAGCACTCTCTAAGGAGTGTTCATATATGGAAGAGGAAGGTGACTAGTTTTGTTTAGTCCCGGAACACTGGACCAGCCCCAGGGAGGTGAGCTTGGAGTGGGGAAGAATTCAGTTCACTCCACGGGAGACCTGCATCTGCAGCAGAGCTTCACAGGGGACTAGTGTCCCACAGCCATTGAGGGAAGGGTGGGGATTCAAACCCAGCTGCTCAGATGATGAAGCCAGGCCTCTTAGTGCTGCCTTTCTTCCCTCTCCTTCCCCTCCATCCCCTCCTCTCTCCTCCCCTCTTCTCTTTCTCACTCCCTCACTCTTTCGCTCACACCCCTCCCACTCATGAACACATACACATACATACAAAGATGGCCTAGTCACCTTTAGCCTTTGGCTGAAGTAGTTCAGATACTTTGGACAACCACCTTAGCGAGCGTGAGCTTGACTTCTCTTTAGCTCATCTCTGACTGCCATTTATATCAAACCAAAAAAAGATGGAGGGTCCTGTGTTCATACTTTGGGGGTCAAAAAGCGGGATGAGCCAGGGCAATTGTGAGGTGCCAGCTTGACACAGCTGAGTAGGAGCAAAAAAAAAAAAAGAAGAAGAAGAAAATACACACACATACACACACACACATTTCCTGGCAGGCTTTCAGCTCTAAAATGGGGCTAATTCTACCTTTTGAAAAGAAGACAATTTCCATGTTTCTTTTTTCAAGAACACATAATTGAAGAGCTTTCCTGAGGAGAGAAGGAGTCTCTTGTACATCGTTACAAACGGACAAGAAAAGCGAACGACTACGGCACATGGGGAGTGATCGAGCATTCATTAGCCATAATTTTTCTGAATGTCTTGGCTTCCTTTTCCCAGAGTTTTATGCGCCGAGGAGGTGCTTTATGGAGAGTCTTGGGGCAGCACAGGGTTCAATTATCCACTCGCAAGAAAATGGAAAATCAAAGGCATAGGATTATGAATAAAGACCGTGGTGTGGTGAAAAGGATCAGAAGGAAACAGCCCCACTAAGCATGCACATGCAGTGGGGACACACCAGCCCTGCCCAGCACATATGGCCACATCAGAAGGCAACTTCTTGTCCCTTTTTTTTAGAACCTGAAATTAGAAGCATGTTCAAATATGTGTGTCCAAGTCAATGCATATATGTGTGTATACATGTATACATGCATGTGTGTGTTTATTGTATATATATATATGTATCTTTTGTTTGTACAGGTGTCTATGTGTGTTGTGTCTTTGTGCATATGGGTATGTGTGCACACGTGTGTGTATATATGTGTGTATATGTGTATTTGTGTGTGTGTGTACATGTGTGTGTGCATGTGCATGAGTTCGAGATAGGTGGGCATAGGGGGTGGAATGAGGTTAATGTTTGCTTTTAAGTGTCCTGGACTTTGGATGCAGTTTTCCTCAGATGTTCCTCAGCTTTTTTCCCCCCCATTCAATCAGGAGCTTTTAAGAGCTTGCTTTATGGGGCCACAAGCCAGATGAACCAGTCCCTGTCCTCAGGATGCTTCCATTCTTCTTTGATCTAAGTTATGTAAATCCAGGGGATCCATGGGTCTTCTTTACCCTCTGCCCAGGACAGTCTTCTGAAGGATAAAGCAATCCTCATAAGCATGCACATAGACATGTAGTTGTAATGGTGGTTGCTGAGTTGCACCAGACTCTCTAGGATCCCTTTTGGTGCTGTCTTGGCAGAGATACTGGAGAGGTTTGCCATTTCCTTCTCTAGCTCATTTTACATATGAGGCAAACTGGGTGAAGTGCCTTGTTCAGGATCACACATCTAGTAAATAATCCGAGATCGGATTTGAACTCGGGAAGATGAGTCTTTCTGACTCCAGGTCCAATGTTCTATCCTCTGCACCCCCTAGCTGCCCCTTACATATAGAAATATGTACAATGTGTATTTCTGTAGCTGAGTCCTATGGAATGCAGATAATGAACCAGGAGAGTGATTGCCTTATTCTAATTCCCATATTCCAAGTTATAATTATATGTAAAATATGGTAATTGATTTCAGCCCAATGGGAATGTACGGTGCAGATTGGAATAATAGGACCATTAGTGAGAATTGTTATTCACACTAATCAGTCCTTAGCTTGTTTCAAAGGAGGATATATACTGGCATGTATACATGTATGTATATTATATATAGCATATATGTCACAGTCTCATATAATATATATGTAGTGTAGGTATATGTACATCTGTTTATACATACAGAAATGTTTTGTATATATACAGAAATGTGTGTGTGTGTGTGTGTGTGTGTGTGTGTGTGTGTGTGTGTACACATGAGTTAATTGTAAAGACCTTAGCTCAGTGCCCAGCAAGGATTAGGTGCTGGCTAATATAATTACATACATATACATATACGTATACATATACGTATACATATACGTATACATATACGTATACATATACGTATACATATACATATACGTATACGTACATGTGTATATACATACATATACACCCACTTGCATATATACACACCCCTACCCCCATATATGCCAGTGTGTATGATCATATTGTGTGGTTGCGTGTGTGTGCACATACGTGTTAAAGGGAATGAATGAAATGGGATATATACTCTTTCTTCTTTGCCTAGTTAATTTTATTTCAATTTAATTTGACCAACATTTATTAATTGCTTCTAGGTGCTAGATTCTGGGCATCCCAAAGACCCAAATTAAGCAGTCCTGTCCCCGAGGAGGTTGCCTTTTATCAGTGGGGGAATCATAGCATGTATGCAGAAGAATAAAGACCAAAAGTACCGAAGTCATTTCAGTTGAGGAGAGGGCTAACATCTGGGAACCATGAATGGCTTTTTCTAAGACATAGCTCAAATTTGCCACATATGGTGGAGAAGAGAGCATCCCAGGCATGAGAGAGGGCCTGTGAAAAGGCCTGGAATGGGTTTTGGCTCTTCATGCCATAGGGAAGTCTTCATGCCATGCCTTCTTCTTGCATTCTGTCTCTCTCCCTTACCCCAGGCCCCCAATCTGCAGCTCTCTGTCCATCTTCTCCCAATACCTAAGCTCCAAGGTATTGCACAGGGGAAACATGATTGGGAAAGAGGAGGAAGAGGAGAACACAGAAAAAGGCCCTGAGCGTTGTGTAGAACTTGACCATCAGTTGCACTATGGCTCCACCCACTATCCCTATTTCTTCGCATCATCCCCCCCTCCCTAATGGCTACCTCCTCAGCTGCCATTTTGTCCAGGAAGGTGTTTGAAGTCAGAGGTTATCTTCTTTGGTCTTATTCCTGTCTTAAGCACTTAGCCCAATTCCTAGCATGTAGTGTTTAATAAATGTTGTTTCAATCAAGGAGACTGCTTGCCTGTAACATAGTGTATGAAGGAGCTGGTATTTTGTGGCCAGTCTGCACTGAATCCTAATTCTCTCATGCTGCCATAGGAGTGGGAGAAGGAGGTGATCACCAATAGAAAGTGTGGTAGGCTGGAGACCCTGTGCCCTGTAGACGGCTGAGTCAGAGCAAGAGTGCTGAATGAGGATGTGAATCTCTCAGTGGGTGCTGACAAAGGCAATAGAGTTTCAGTGTGCGGCAACCTGCCCCATCACCAGTGCCCTCTTACATTTGGAAATAGCTTTGTCCCGGGAGGTTTCCACTTACAGTGCACTTTTTTTAAAACCACAACATTCTTACAGATGTAAATATCTGTGATTTCACTCTCTGCCTGTGCCTCAATTTGACGTTTGTTGAGTGGTTAAAAAAATGCTTCTGAAATGGAATTGATGTGTAGCCCCCAAATTCTACCGGCATCCCTCTAAGCCATATGGACCCTCAGCTCTTGTAAAGGACACTAGGAATGTAAACAACGTTGGAAATGTAATGGACATTGAAAATGATCTCTCCATGACAGTAGAAGGAAAGAGGGCCCAGAGTAGTTGGGATTTATTGAGGGTCACACAGGAATTTAGTAGCACAGCTTCCATTAGAATTCAAGCTTCCTACCTGTCAAACCACTCTAAGTTGGTTCCAAAATTACTTAGAACTTGAGTCTTGTTCTGGTCTGCTTTGGAAGTCATTATTAGCATTCAAGCTGGAAAGGACATGAGGTTCCATTCACACAAAGCTTGTGATTTCCCAGACTAAAACTACCTTTCTTCACCTAACTCACCTCCAGGTGCTTTCTGATTGTAATAGAAGGGAGGCCCCTAGGGACTGGCATACTTTATATCCCTATGCCCCAGGACCTAACATGATGCCTGGAGCAATGGCTACTTAGTAAAAGCTTTATTTTCAATCACTTCATTCTTTTATCCATTCTGAAGATGGGCCTCATCTCTGCATGACCTCTCAAGGGCAATCATATTTCAAGGCTCAGATATAACGATAATAAACCCAGTTGGCTTCCAAGCCAACCAGGCCAAGGTCATGCATGCAAATCTGGAAAAGTCTTCAGAAATCGCATACCTTACTCCCTCATTTTACAGACAAGGACACTGAGGCATATTGTGGTTTGGAGACTTGCCTAAAAGGGCATAAGAAGTAAGGAGCCTCCCATTTCCTCAGTTAGACCACAGTACATTTCCTGGCCTACCAGCTGTCAAATCCCCCAGTCGAGAATACTTGATGATATCTAGCCTCTCATATCTTGTTTGTAGAGTTCCTGACAGCTTGCCCTCAGTCACCTGGCAGATAACTCAGCCATTCACTGACTTTTCAAATAAGGGAGGCTACTCAAGTCATCCTGTGAGTAGCCGAGGCTGCTTTGCTAGGGGAGAGGAAGTAGGTAAGAACAGAAGGTGGAAAGGAGGCCCTTCAGCTTCATCCTAAGGGATCTCAACGTCCCAAATGCTTCCATTAATCATCTGTTCCCACTGATGAAAAATTGGGCAGTAGATCAGGAGTGCCTGGATATACTGACACTCCAGAGCATCCTCAGAAGTTGGGCTTAGAGTGCTTAGGAATTCAGGGCCAGCCAATCACTGTCCAGAGACCATCTCTAGAATGCCTAGAATTCAAAGAAAATTCTAAAATTCAATATTTTTCCTGGAATGTTGGCTAGGGCTGTGGGACTGTTACCCTTGCTCCTCTTCATTTGTTGCATAAGACTGGAAACTTTGCTCCTGTCTGAGGAATACTCCAGGAAGTTGCAAATGAGTTGAGAACAAAACTTCGAAATCCGGAGTGTATGTTGCACTCGGTTTTGCAAAGAGGCTCTATAAATCACACGCAGAAATGTATACTCTCACGTCAGGGACATACAGGCACTTCTCATCCATCTGGCATCATGGAGAGGGAGAGGTTTGAAATGAACAAATTTCCCTTTTTTAAAAACTCTTCCACCACAAGACCCCTCCCACCCCTTCAGTCATTCAGAACAGGCCTCTTTCTAATCCCTTGGCTGCATGAATAACTCGCTGGCACATTCTGCCTCTGCTCCCCCAGGCCAGTTTCTCAATGCCCCCATCAGTTCTCAAAGGCTCTGAGCTCAGAGAAGGTGCCACCCGATTTGTTGAGGGTCGTCCCTTGTGCAAGGGTCTCATCTCATGTCTCATTGCTATCCCTATTTACTCCCATCATTTAACATGGACCATCATCATCAATTCCATTTCTAATGCCCCAATACAGAAGTTCTCAAACTTTCAGGTCTCAGTTTTACACTCTTAAAAATTATTTAGTAACCTCAAAGACCTTTTATTTGTCTAGGTTATATGGAATAATATTTAACAAATTCTAAATAAAATCATCTTAGTATTATTGTGACAATAATTTCGATATTGTAGGTAGACTTAAAGGGTCTCAGGGACTCCTAGGGATCACCACACAACACTTAGAGAATCACTGCTCTAAAATGGGGTTTCCAAAAAGTCTTAGTGTAGTTTAAAGGTACCAAAGGTTGGAAGTGCACTAAGAATTTGGGCTCACTGTGAATACAGTTGTCCATGGGAACCATTGAGATGGGGTAGTCTGCTTTCCCCAATATTCAATGGGTCCAGGATGACAGTTTTGTGTCAGTCTTTTTTCCTTTTCTTTCTTACAGGTCTTACTTATCTACTTAGAATATTTCTATGACATGTGCTATCACATTAGTCAGTCAACAGGCATTTATTAAGCACCTACCATATGCCATGCAGGATCTAGAAAGAAACAGGAGTTTTCAAGGGAAGCCAGATAGCCAAACTTTTAAAATTAGGTTTCTTACATTTACATACGGTGTCAGGCACATAAACTGTAACCCTGGGAAATAAGATCTAAACTGTGGAACATAAATAAGATGTTGGGTTTAGAGCTTAAAAGCTACCTTAGAGATCATCCAATCTAACCCCTTCTTTTTTTTTTTTACTATTGGGAAACTGAGTCCCAGAGCATATAAGTAATGTCTTCATCCCTCAGCCGAAGGCTGATATGGTCTGCTCCAACCCCTCATCTTCACTCTGGGTCTTTCTGTTTCAAGTGTGCTTCTTGCAAACAACATATTGTTGGATTGTGGTTTCTAATCCATTCTGCTATCTGCTTCCATTTTATGGGTATGTGCATGTGATTCACATTCCCAGTTATGATAACTAACTGTGTATTTTCCTACATCGTATTTTTTTTTCTCTGTTTATTCTTCTCTTTCTGCCATTTCCTTCTTCAAAGTATGTTTTGCTTCTGACCACTACCTTTTATCCTCCCTTTTATCGGCCCCTCCTTGCCGCTGCCCTTTGCCTGCTACTCCTACCATCTTTTCACTTGCCTTCTTCCTCTCCTACTTCCCTGTATGCTAAGATAAATTTCTATACCCAACTGAATGTGTATGCTGTTCCCTCTTTGATCCAATTCTGATGAGAGTCAGGTTCAACTGTTGCCCACCACCCCCAAGCCCCATCTTCCCCTCTTCCTTCTACATCTCTTTTATGTGAGATAATTATCCACATTCTTCTCCTTTTTCCTTCTTCCACTGCCCCCTTTCTTTTCCCTTAATTTATTTTTAAAAATTAATCTCATACACATACCCTGTATCTTTGTATACGTTTTCTAACAGCTGTGATAATGATAAAATTCTTAGGAGTCACAATTTACATCTTCCCATAGAAGAATATTTTAACCTTACTGAGTTCTGTTTCTTATTTCTCTTTTTATGCTTCTCTTGAGTCTTGTATTTAAAAGTCAAGTTTTCTATTCAGCTCTGGTCTTCACATCAAGAGTGCTTGAAAGTCCGCCATCACATTAAATAGCCGTTTTTCCCTTGAAGGATTGTACTGATTTTTTTTCTGGGTAGGCTAGCTCTTGGTTGTAATGCTAGCTCCTTTACTAACTGTAATATTATATTCCAAGAAGTTTTAATGTCCATCTCTGAAATAGAAGTGAAAGGGTTAATTCTTCCTTGTGAACTGTGTCACTTTTCCTTTTAATAGGGCCCCAGCCCACCTTCAAAAGCCCATCATGAATTATAGCCATGCTTATCTATTTTAAGCACAAATTTGAATGTTGGTGTGCTCCCTTCTGCAAGATAGATTTAAAGAATTGGTAGACAGAACTTGGATACTTCTATGGCTGACATCTTCTTTCTGCTGTTGCCAACCTAAGCTGGTGACAAGGCCCTCCAAACTTATCCTGGCCCATCAGCATATGAAAGACACATAGTCCTTCAGAATTAGTATTCTAGACCCTTACCAAAATCACTCTGGAGCTTGTGCGTTCATAGCATTACCTTGGAAAAACCAGGACCAGTTCTACTTTGCCAGGAGATATATTAGAAGTGGACAAAGGTTGAGGATTAATAGCAATATTTGTGAGAAAATGTTCTTCCAAGAAAATGTTTTCTTCTTTTCTGAGAGGAGAGAAGGAGGTCTGTGTGGTTTTCTCAGGTGGCTTTGTCACTAAGTTTCTTTTCTCACTATATAACAGTAGGTTTTTACCCTCTAGACATTTGAATAATAGTATTATAATTCATAGAATCATAGCAATTGAATGGAACTCACTAAGGTTCCTTCTCCCTGTTTTAAGTTATCTAAAAAAGGTATGTCAAATCAGAAATTCTTCATACTTTTTTGTGTCATACACCCCATTTAGGCATCTGGTGAAGCCCATAGGACTCCTTTTAGAATAATGTTCTTAAATGCATAAAATAAAATGAATAGGATTACCAAAGAGACCAATTATATTGAAATACAGTTATCAATGTTTTTTTTTTCTTCTTTAAATCTGGGACCCCAAATTAAGAACAGCTGCCTTAGAATATGGTATCAGATTTTCCATAAATATCCTTAGAGGACAAAATGTTTTATGAATTAACCAATGGGTAGGCATTTATTAATGCCTGCTATGTGACAGTCACTGTGGTAGGCTCTGGATCAAAGGAATGGTTACTGAATAACT
Organism: Phalanger gymnotis; assembly: GCA_028646595.1. Classification (NCBI taxonomy): domain Eukaryota; kingdom Metazoa; phylum Chordata; class Mammalia; order Diprotodontia; family Phalangeridae; genus Phalanger; species Phalanger gymnotis. Next base: position 6,595,563 of record CM053626.1, on the reverse strand, counting down.
AAGAAAGAAAGCAATGTCCAGAAGAAGAAATATCTTGGAAAGGAATAGTTTGCATGAGAATAACCTTAGTTACATTTTTTGCAGTGTTTCTAACCCGGTGAATCAGGAGATTTTCTAGCTCTAGTTTAATCTTGATTTCAGCCAAGATTTTGGTAAATTTCATGCGCTGTCCTTGTGGACAAGATGGAGAGATATAGGTTGAAAGATAGGATGATTGACAAAATGACTGTGGCCAATAATGATTGTTGTTCACTACTGACTTGGGTGAAGTACCCTAGACATCTGTGTTTGTCCCTGAGCTGTTTAATGTTTTGCCAGTGACTTGGAAAAAGTCGTAGATTCTTGGCACCTAGTAAGTGCCTACTAAGTATTAGTAAATGCTTTTTTCATTCATGTATTTGTTCATTGTTGGGATGCTTATCAAATTTGTGCCTGACACATTGCCAGGATAGAGTTGGGATCCAAAAAACAGTTTTCAATAGCCTAAGCTTGAAATAAAATAAATAAACCCAGTTACCAAAGGGAACATGTAAGTATTAGGAGGTGTGTGGGAGAAGGGTGTAGTGGAGCATGGAGGGCCTTAGTCTAATTTGTTGAAAATTAATGGGGTTAAATGTAAAATCTCATATTGAGTTTCTTTTTAAATCACATTTTTAATTAGTAATCTGGGGAAGTTGTCTTTTCAGAGCTGTTTTGATAAATAGACCTGTGGGGTTTAGTTCACTATAAGCTCGATATGAGTCAGTGTCATGATACAGCAGCCAAAAAAATCCTTAGGCTTCATTCCAAGAGCTGTGAGGTCCTAAAGGTGGAGGAAAGGGATAAGTCCTTAGCCTCTCACCCAAGCCAGAATTAGAAGTATTGGGTTCCATTCTGGAGACCTTACTGGGGATGCAATGGTGAGGCCTGAACTACATGGTCTCAATGGCTCCCTCCAACTCTGAGATTCTATGAAGCTTCTGAGGCCTCTCTGTCTTCTAGAGTCTTAGAGTTCAGTATCTCAGTGAATGGTTCCACGCTCACATTGATGGGGATGTCTCATCCACCATATGAGTCATGGCCTTTCCACACCATCTCATCATCTGTGACATTTGCTCATGCTCTCCAACGTAGGAAACATCTACCTTCAGTCTTTCATTCTCTCTATATTTTTGTCAGCCAGCATCCTCCTCTGTCTTTGTTTCTGATCAGCCATCTTAACATGTTTTCCCACTTCTTACTCTTTCATGTAAACATTTTGTTTTTCATGTCACCTCCTTTGAGTAGATCATTGTTGCAAATCTGCTTTCTCCTTACTCCCACCACACACCTCTCCTTTGTCCTGTCGTTTGCATTTTTTGGGTGATTATAGTGTTCAGTTCTCTGACATCACGCCATATCAGTGGGGGAATATTTGTATCAAAAAGATGCTTTCTTAAAAGAAAATAATCCTGGTGAGGTCAGTCCTGCAGTATCTCTTCCTAATACATTATTTGCCAAAGATTTTTTCATACAAACAGGAAGCAATATTTGGGGAATGAAAGGAATTATGTGTTGTCTGCTTTGTTCTTAAAAGCTGAAAGATACTGACAATTTTGATGTTTGAAATTCATTCTTTTTTTTTTATTTTCCTTGTAATGTAAGTGCTACATTGGGAGAAGCAGAGGGTGGATTCTCAGAGGAGAACCTGCTATTGCATTTCAGGTTAAGGAAGAAGCAGACATTGGGCTGGTAAAGTGATGAAAGTTTCCTTCATGGTGAGGAACTTTCCATCCACTGAAATGAAACATGAACTTGAGAATCCACATCGTCGGACTCTGGCTCTCTCCCACTGTTTGTATGACTGAAGAGTAGGAGATCTATTGACATGGCTGAGTTGGCTTCATAATGTCAGGAAAAACTTCCTTTCGATTAGTTGTCCTGTAGTGGAATGGACTGCCGGGGAGGTCATGGTTTTCCCCTTGGTTCCAGCTGACCATTTGGTTCAGGGATGGATTGGTTGGTCCGGTCACTGAGGTGCCTTCCTGCTCTGGTGTCCCTGAAATTCGGCCTTCACTTCATGCTCCTGCAGATGGGCTCCCAGAACACCAAGACCTTCCTTGCCCAGTTTTTATTTTCCCATGAACCATCTAAATTATGGACTCGTTATTACTCTTCTCATCTTCTCATCATCATGATTTTATCAAAGAGAGAAAATGGAAACGAGTGACACCAAGTCAAACAGGGAAATTGTGGCTAGGTGGGTTTTTGAGCCCCCTCCCCAAAACCCACTGCATTTCCATCCTAATTTCCTCAGGTGCTCTGTGGATTTCCGTAAAATCCTGATCTAGAGAAAGAAAGTAGACTTTATACACAGCCCATCCCTTCCTCTCTGACCTGATCCCAAATAATCACAGTCAAGTGCAGAGTGGTTTGAGTGTCGACAAACTGAACTAAAGAACACAGCTTACAGAGAGCAGAGGGGTTTTGTTTTGCTTTTCTGTTTTTACCCAGATATTATGCAAAATAAAACCACAAAACAACAAAAACAACAACAACCTCTCCTAAAACCCTCCAAGACTTGAATTCACAGAATAATAGTTCTAGAGTCTATGTAGGCCAGGCTCCTTATTTTGCAGAAGAAGATGCTGAGGTCAAAGAGTTAAAACCACACGCCCAGCATTACACAGATCTCCACAGAAAGGAGAATGAAGCCTAAAATTATCTGATTTCACATAACTTTTTCTTCTCTTCTCTTACCTTGTAAATTCAACAAGAGGTGATTAAGCACCTACTATGTGCCAGGCTCTATGGCATACAAGGCAGGGAACCAAACAGGTTGTGCCTTCATGCTGTTCTGGAGAGGAACACTGTAACCCTCACATGCATGAGTAAATATGACCTAGACAGAAAATTATGAGGAGGTAACTTTGGTGGGGAATGAGTGAGCATTTATGGCAGCTGGGTGGCACAGTGGATAGAGTGCCAGGCCTGGAGTCAAGAAGACCTGAGTTCAAATCTGATCTCAGACACTTACAAGGTGTGTGACCCTGGGCAAGTCACTTCACCCTGTTTGCCTCAGTTTTCTCATTTGTAACATGGACTAGAGAAGGAAATGGCCAACCACTCTAACATCTCTGCCAAGTAAAACACAAAAGGGTCAGCAAGAGTTGAGCATGACAAGAAACAAGTGAAGCACCTGAAGGATCAGGAATCACAGAGGAGATCAGGAGAACTGCCTCCTCTTGGCTCCTTCAAGGGAGCCTGCTGAGAAGGCAGAGTGTGGCAGGACTCCAGGCAGCTGCGGAGCACTGACAATGACATGAGCCCTTGTCCCAGATGCCTGATTTTTCCTGCTGTGTTTCACTTTCTTGGTTCCTTCCAGACCATACCCGTTCAGCTTTCAGTCCCACTTCCTCCCTTCAGCGGGCCTGACTCGAATTCTCTTATTGTGCTTTTGGATGTTTTTACCGTTCTATTTTTTTTGTTTGTTTGTTTTTCTTTTGGTTTGTTTCTGGAAATAGTGTATGGTTTTCTTTGGGATTGTTACTTTGGGGGATTTTTTTTTCTTTTTTGAAATTTCTAAATGACTGAGAGAGTTGCTCTTCTCTCAGCCTCATGGTGAGGCTTTCTGTTTTTTTTGGTTGCCAGTGTTTGTGAAATAGTTGGAACTCCTTCGAGGAGAGGTGCTACGTAAAGACCAAGGGAATTAGAAATAAGAAAAAGCCCCAAGAGCTGTTTGAGGACTATCCTGAGTGCGTTGAAGGCCAGCTGCCTCCAGGACCTAAGTCTGAAATATTTTTGTTTAAAAATAAGTGTGTCTTGATACACACACATGTATTTTATATGTGTGCATTTATGTGTAGATATATTATATATTATACTTAATATGTTTATCTTATTTATTATATTATATATAACCCATACACATATGTATTTCATCATGTAGACACATTTTTATATCACCTTTTATTCTCAATATACTTCTTCCTTCTCCTCTACCAGAAAACTATCTCCTAAAATGAAAACCTAGACAAAAAGCAATTCACCCAAACTACTCAATGCATCACTGCAATCTGACATTGTGTGCCATATGGTACCCATAGGCCCCCACCTCTGCAGAGATGGTTTGGGAAAGGCCAGGCCTGAGCCCTTGAATTCTGCAGGGTCACACTTTGGAGTCGGTCTTCCTTTTCCCGTGTCCATTTCCATGGCCATTTTGTTGCCTCAGTTCTCATAAGTCTTCTGATGCTTTGGGAGTCTTTCCAAAAGAATCAGATGCATTCAAGCTGTCTGAATGAGAGTGATCCTCGATCACCTTCACACAGGCATAATAGCTAGTGTTTACCATTTCAGAGTCTCTATTTTATCATCTGTGAAATGAGTGCAATACTACCTGCTACCCCTGCCTCAGACTCTTACTAGATTCTATGAGGAACTTCTGGTCATGTGTTCGTATGCATGTGGGGGGTGCTTCTGAGAACCCACACATATCTGCACAGAGGAATCTAACAATTTATCCACCTCAAAGTCACTGTCTTGCACAGATGAAGGGCTTCCTAGTGGTTTGGGCAATCTAAAGGTATTTGTTTTCTCCCTTTTCCAGGGTGGCCACCCAGGTCCTGGGGCCCCTGCTTCTGGCCCATCCTTCCGCCCAGAGGATGAACTGGAACATCTCACCAAGAAGATGCTATATGACATGGAGAATCCTCCCTCTGATGAATACTTTGGTAAGTGCTGCTTCAGGACGGATCACTAAAGCCAGGGTCCTTTGGCCTCAAATACTCTACCTTGTGAGGTCAATCCAAAGGAATGTCATCCAATGGGCTGATGACTCTACAGATGTGCTACTTGGCTGAATCACTTGCCCAGGATGATATAGGTACTTCAATAGAAGAACTCGAGCCCTCTGGCTCCAGATCAATTAACAAGTATTTTTTAAGCCCTTACTACATGCTGGGCCTTGTGCTAAGCACTGAGGTGCAGACAGAACAACAATCCCCATCCCTCGATGGCAGAAACCTTCGAGGTACGTGCAGAGCAGTTAGAATATCACACCTGAGGAGAAGTTCTTATGCAGAGGGGTTTCATCTGGACTGTGCCTTCTGAGAGTGATAGAGTGAGAGATCAGAGATGGCTACGACAGAGCCTGGGATTCAAGAAGCCCTTAGAGAATGGATGTGACTAAGGCAGGTAGAGAGCAGGTGAGAGAGGACCTTCCCGATATGGGCAGGATATTGGCAGGTCAGGAGGAGGAGGAGTAAGAGCATCTCACTCCTTAGGGGTGAGGTCATCTCTGCCCCTTAGCATCTGCTAAGACAGGGGGCCTAGGTTAGTGAAAGGAAAGAAGGGTCTAGGGGTATGTAAAGACTAGACTCAAATGCATGGGGTAGGTTGCAGAGTTGAAAGCCATGAGATTGGCAGATAGTGTAAGGCTATGATTGCCAAGTGAAAGTCTGGCTGTGGTCCTGTAGGCTGCTGTTGAAAGTTTTGACCAATTGCCATGGGAGCAGTAGCACAGTAAACAGCTGTCAGCTAATTGACTTATATTTTATTGCTTTGGATTCAACAAATTCAATTGCAGCCTATTAAAGATACTTTGAGGCGATAGAACAAAAAGAAGGCAGGGAGGCAGAGGCTGCATGAAGACTATGTGACCTTGGATATGTCACTCATTCTCTCTTAAATTCAGTTTCTTCATCAGGGTTAATAATGCCCAACTATAGCATGGTGGGGATGAAAAGCCTTTGTAAACTCTGCTTCTAGGGACACCCTAGATTTCAGGGGGCTAAGAAAACATCCTATTCTCAGTTGCTCTAACCACAAGATTTGTCGAAAGCATCCAGACCACCATTGTACCTACTCACCCCAGCAGAGTACAAGGGGGCACCCCTCCCATTGCCATTTTTTGGGTGCTGGTTTTTGACCTAAGAAAATGAAGCGGCTCAAATATCTCCTTCCAGGGAGTCAACCCCACCTGGATAGGTGCCAAACTGTATATAGCCCATAGCTGTTATGGATATGAGTTTATATCCTGGTGTGAATTACAAATGAATCAATCTCAAGTAAGCAGACCCCAGATACCTTTGAGAGTACATCAGTCATAAGCAGAGTTGGAGAGAATCCCGTGAATTCAGAGACCTCCTCTGGGAGGTTTATGAATAGCTTTCTCTGTCTGCTTGTACACTCTCCTCCACAAGGAAGGGACATGGTCTAGGTAGCTTCTGTCACTCTATGATACCACATCAAGGCAAAGGAGGGGTCCTAATATTGTCATAGCATGTCAACTGGACCAAACCAGCCTCTAACCTGTGGAGGGCTAGAGCTGAACAGAATGGGCTAGAGACAGGAGAGTCAAGAATCAAAAAGTTTAATTTCAAAGTGAGAAAAGAGGCTCGCTAGCAAGGATACGCATGCTGGAGCCCCACCGCTGTCGGCGGGGGGACCGAAGGCAGTGTGGGAAGATCTCAATACTTATACTAGTGGCTTTGCTGTGAGATATACTTCTGTCAATGAGGGGTAACTGCGACCGTGTGACAAGTTTGATTCATAGCAGGCCTTTGTGGCCAGAACATGGGTACTTGACCGGTGCTTGTCCAATCTCAGAGAACAACTGACACTGGTCAGAGCAATATAGTAATTATGATTTTGCTAGATCATCTAGAGGGTGAGCGCAAATGATTGTTGTCATGCCAAGCTCAGGGCACAGCTTTCTGGGCCTTAGCTCTGGAAAACAGTATCTCCTAATATCTTGACAAGTATTTAAGTAAAAACACATAGTTTTTATGTCTTTAAGAGAATGGCAACCAACCTAGCAGTCAGTCTAAGACTGCAATTCTTTCTGATGATGAGGCTTTGATTTGAAGAATCTAATTAACCTTTTTTGGACCAGCTCTGAGGTACTCGCTTAAGTCATGGAAATATTTGGTTGAATTAATTCCATTTGAATAGACTGGCTGGAAAAAGGTCACTTATCTAAATGAGTTGCAACTTGTGAGTTCCAGATTGTGATTTGATTTGGAGCCTGCTTCTCCTCTCTTTTCTCTATCATATCATTGCTTGTCAAGCTGCCATATCCCATAGGGTATCCGAGCCCTCGTAGGTCTTGGCATTTTTGGCACCTGATGAGTTTTACTAATGGTAGACCTCTCTCTCTCTCTCTGTAAAATCAGAATACTAACCCTCTAGTATATCATCATTAGCTAGGGCACAAAAACCGATGTGCAGCTCCTTGTAAAGCATTAATAGAATGTTCTGTGCATTTGGCCGCCTTGTACCCAGCAGACAGATTGTCTTTTCTGCTTGCCTTAAGTCCGTGTTTGTATTCCCTGTTGAAGGTTACTACCATAAATTTTAATAAGTCCCTCCTGCAGGAGCCTAATTGAAACACTGCTGGAATGACCAATGTTGATTCTTTCTTCTCCACAATTGCTAGCATTTTTATAAGTCTCTAAGTGCTTTACAAATATGATCTCATCTGATCCTCACAACAACCCTGAGAAGTAGGTGCTACTATTTTCCCTATTTTGCAGATGAGGAAACTGTGGGAAGAAGGTTAAATAACGTGTTTGGGGTCTCAGAGCTAGTACATATCTGAGGGTGGATTTGAACTCAGGTGTTCCTGACTCCAGGCCCAGCACTCTTACTTACTGCATCACCGAGCTGCTGGACTAGCTACTTCTCTAGACTTCACATTCCCAATATATAGATTCCTGGTGGAGTCTTGCAAAAAAAAAAAATGCACTGACCCATCAAAATAAAACCTTGGTTTCATGGTGGGACATTAGACTGTGCGTGGCAGTGGGGTCAGTAGTCACTATCAATCTATTCTTCTGGTACCCCATACAATGAGTATCCTGTTGAGAAGGCTGAGAGAACAGATTCAGATTAGTCCTCCTGTCTGGGCTATGACCTGAGGTCACTCTGGGTTCCTGTCTTGTAGGTGGGGCTTTCCTGCACTGGTGGCAGTATAAGATTTCCAGTGCATTTTAGCCTCTTGGTCACTCTGAAATAGGTAGGTGGATAGATAGATAGATAGATAGATAGATAGATAGATAGATAGATAGATAGATAGATAGATAGATGAATGGGTGAACAGATAAATATAGTATGTTTCTCTTTCATAGCATGTAGAGTATAGATCTTACTTTTCCTTACATTCCCCTCCACAGTCAGGAATTCCACCATCACATGGATAGTTTTGTCAGTGTTTTATTATCTGTGCTTCATTAATCCCACAGAAGCCAGGGATTAGCTAGAGATAGATACAAATATAAATCAAGGTAGAGAGCCAAACCTCTCCTTAAATGTTAGTAATTTTCCTAACTGGGGGCCTGGAGCAATTGTAATTTTATTCTTAACTCTCCATCTCCTATAAACTTGTAAGAAGAGGGAACCACATAAACCTCTGGGAGACATGCCTAGTGCCTCTAGGTGAAAAAGGAGCTAATTATCATAGCAAGACCTCATATAAGTAAAAACTAAAAAAAATTCAAAATGAATATAAAGTCATTGCAAGAGTTTAGGCAGATTCTAGCTACTGGAGGGTGAATAAAGTACCGTTGTAGGAGGTGGAACTTGAGGATGGCTTAGAAAGATAATTGTTTTGGTTTGTTTGTTTTTGAGAGGGGCAAGAGAGGGAAAATTCATTCTAGGCAGGTGGGAAAGCTTGTATAAAGGCACAGAAATGGATGATGTTGATTGGTGGGGGAGTCCATGTTTATTTCCACCATTGGTCAGAACAAGTGGGTAGCAGTCAAGCAGAGGCAGAGGGTTTGAGTCTTGACCCATCCTCTGTCATGTCACTGGAAAGGAAGTCCAGCTTCATTTCAGTTTAGTTGTATCTGAGCTAAATCTTAACATCTCATAAGTATGTCAGCAAACACCACAAATCTATATCTTTTTTTCTGCGAGGACACAGGTGAAAAGCCATCACACCTTGATGCCATTTAGGCACTTTTCTTGCCTGGTTTCCTGTATTGTATGAGCTCTTCTCTCTTTCAACCTTCTTTAGAAATACTTGTTTCTGTCCTCCAGTTCAGCTTCATGTGATGGCAGATGCATCTGCTTCCCAAGAGGGTGAGTTTAGAGCGAAGAGTCCAATTCTTTAAGCCAAACACCGGTCATGACCTCTGAACTAAGCTTTGAGTCTGTTTTTCAGACCAACAATTGAACCCTTCAATATAGAATAGAAGCACAATTGAAAGAGAAACATAAGAGAAGTTAGAAATTGGAGAGAGCTTCTCATCTGGTTCAATTAACCAGTCAGTTGGTCTTCCAGCATAAATCCATCGGCAATGAGGCTGCTTGCCTTCATTTGAGTGTCTGACTGCCTGAATCCCTGATCACCGTGTTTCCGTGGGCAACTGCTACCAGGGCCCATGTGGCAGCAGACTCTCCCACCAAGTGATGGAATTGTTTGAGGAGTGGAAGGAGCCAGGACAGATGAGATCACTGTTGAAGACTGGGGCAAGTGTCAGGGCTTGGTCGAGCAAAGAAAGGTTCTGGAATTGGATGTCAAAATAAATGAGGTGGACACTCATAATGTGCTAGTACTAGCACATGGATTTCTTCATTTTTCGTGTGTGTGTGTGTGTGTGTGTTGGCTGGGGGGAGCTGGCTGGCTCCTGTATACCTTCTAATTCTCAGTGTGAAAGAAGATGACATTCTGTTCTCACTGTCCTTGAAGCATACTTACTTTCAGACTTTTCACTTCTTGGCAGAGAAGCCCAGTGCTTCTGAGTGATGCCCTCTTGTTCATTTAAAAAGGAAAGATTCCTGATGTGTAGCACCCCTGAAAGTTGTAAAGTCGAGTGGTTCTGAAGGTAGGCAGGAGCTGTTGGAAATGGAATCCATCAGCCATCCTGCAGAGGGAGGCTGTGCTCGACCTCACAGTGGTCTCCCAATCTCTACCACCAAGTTGTGGAACATGAGCTCACAATTACTTCTTCATTTTGTGTCCTTGGTCCATTTTATTCTTTTCTTCTATCTTTAAATTTGATTTGTTTCATCTAATGTCTATGTAGAAAATTGTTTAAAGTCCTGCTATCATTTTACAGGAGCCTTTCACAAATATTCATTATTACAAAGAATTTGTCATTTAGCATCTGGATTTTAAGACTTCTAACATTATTATTACGTTACTGTGTCTTGCTGAATGGCACCATATCAGCACCCCACTTCCGTCATATCCTCCCCTTCACTCCTGCCCAAGAACCTAGATATGAATTGCTACAAAGAGCAGCTGGATAAGTGAACATTCTCTGGGAAGTTAGGGAGAGGCCAAAAGTGATATCCGACATCCTTGTTATAGGAGATCCTTCATGCGCTTGCTTTCCAACATTTTCAATGAAAAGAAGAGGATTGGATGAAGATAGGACTGTTCACTACTAGAATGGGAAACAGGCTCCAGTGGTTCTTTCAGCTGTTGATTTTGTTGCTGCCCATGTTGTTTGTCTCATAAAATATAAACATCTCAAAGACAAGCTTTAGTCCACTTTTCTTTGTGTTCAAATGCCTAGCTCAGAGCCAGTTACACTGTAGACAATACATAAATCCTTATTAAGTATATCATAGTCATTTCTGCTATGCTCCCTCATCACCAAGTGGGCATTCTTTTGTACCCTTTGTTTGACATATGGTAGCAAGGATTCCTTTAGGGTCATTTGCAGGTCCCTTGCCACTTTTAAATTCTATAGTTCTGCCATTCTGAATAAGAAAAACAGTTTAGCCAATCCAACTGACCCCTTGATTGCAGGTGATGGTATAGACAACATTCCATACCCAGAGTCCCCTACTTCTCCAATAAAAAGAGAAAGTTTCCCTAGGATTCTATGGAGCCACATAGGACCTTGGACATCATCTCATCAGCACCTTCCACCAGAGGGGTCTAAGGCCAGTGGGTAACAGGGAGTCAGTCCTCTACTGTGGAATTGCTGGGATTCAAGATCAGGTCCATCACCTCCATGGTCACCTCACTTGCCTTTGTTATGGACTAAAGTTCCTCACCTGCCCCCCTGGGCAAGGTTAATGATAGAAAATTGAAAAGTGTTCACCTTCATTTTAGTGCCTTCTTTTTTTTAAATTTTTTTTATTTAATATATTTAGTTTTCAGCATTGATTTTCACAAGAGTTTGAATTACAACTTTTCTCCCCATTTCTACCCTTCCCCCACTCCAAAATGGCATATATTCTGGTTGCCCTGTTCCCCAGTCAGCCCTCCCTT